>JPFM01000024.1:62606-105946 GCA_000733375.1 Paramecium sexaurelia
ATTTTTCCATCATTTCTGGTTAATAAAGATGATTTCCAATAAATTATTATGGAGCGTTCTCTCTAACAGCTTTTAGCTCTTCCATAGTTCTATAGCGTCTTTCATCTACATTGTATAACCAAGCATATTTAGGTGTAGTTTTTAATCTATTAATAAGATGATCAATTTCATTTTAGATTGATCTTGGAAAATCTCCTTCATTTTATAGTTTTGTGAGAATGTCTAATAATTTAATTAAATCTGGTAATCTAGATATTTTTTATTATCTAACAATATCTTTTACAAGATTATCAAATAAATCAGGTTCAAAATACTTTGCTTTTATGCATGCATTTAATATTCTAAATTGTTGGGCAGGTTGATATTTAAGATGTTTTCTATATTCTTTAATAAGACAATTATGACATTATGATCTCATTAAATCATAGAGATATTTTCTTGACAAATTTTTATTCTTGCCACAAGCTTCGATAATTTCAATAGCCTCAAACCAATTTTTTTTTTTTCTTTATTGCATTCGAAATTCAGCATCAAAGAAATCATGTAAATATTAATTGTCAATAGAAAGAGATAAAAATCCGTAAAAAGCTCCGAATGCTAATCTTTAAGGAAATTCACCCTTGAATTTATAAAGACATTTTTCTATCTTTTTTATTACTACTTCATCATATACACCATCTTTTCCCATATGATATAGAAGTTGCCCTATTGATTTCGCATAGAATTCTTTGTCAGGGTTGTCTCTTACAGCTTTAAGTAAATCTTAGCTACTAGAATGATAAAAGGTCTCTGAATTGATGTTCAGATCATCCATGTAAGCTTTCCAATTAGTATTGTCCTTGATAAGCTTCCAGTCTTTCTTGAGCACAAATTTACAACCAAATGTTGGAATTTGGCATAATCTGGAGATTTTGCTTATAAGCAACATAATTAATATATTTATTATTTCAACCAAAATTAGTTAGAGCACAAGTAATTTTTTAAATTGAATATATACATAAATTTTTTTTTTTAATATTGAACTCACATAACTATCATATTGATGTTTGATCATCATTTTATTTTTCTTTGTAATATTCAGCAATTGTAAAATCAAGATTATCACCATGTTCTTCATCTTAATGGATAAGATGTCTAACAGGTTATAGTTCATTGGCTTTCTCACTTTCTTTTCTTAAATCAATTACTAATAGTATTGCAATGTAAGTAACCATCATCAACATATTTATTGGATTAAATAAATGATGATCAAATCTTTCATAATATAAATAAAATTAGCTCTTCTAAAATGAGTAAACAATAAAAAAGATGATATCAATAATAAATAAATCAAGTCCTAACAAAAATGATATATATTATATTTACGAATTAAATGTTAATGAAAACTAATCATGACTTCATAAGCAAAAATACCTGTATAAACCAAAAAGCACATCCAACATAAAATCATAATTGTATGTATGTTATCAACTTAATTTTCTAAATCTTTAATTACAAATGATTAATTATCAAAGGCTATTATCCATCTATCAATACAAATAGGAATTATGACAAATATTGTAATTAGAGTATTCCTACCTTTATTCGTATAATTATCCTTGCCTTTCAAAAAAGAAAGAATTTGTAAGAAGTATCTTAAAAATAGAAATTCTCCAACAGCATAACAGGTTTATCCAATTAGCCATTCTATAGCTTCAAATTCTGGAAAATAACATAAAGGTCTTAATGGTTAAGCTATCAAAATAATCATCAAGAGCATATGATGCTAATTATCTTTAATATATTTTCCTAATGGTAAAAGATTTTCATCATCTTCATTAATCATTCTAATAGCTAATGCTAAAATAACAAAACATAAGAATGTTACAAATGAGTCTTCCAAATATTTTAAATTATTTTTAAAATAAGCTTCTAATTCTATGTCTAAACCTTAAACAAAAACAACATAATTAGAAACTTTAATTAATTCAGGCGTCATTAAATAGTTTTCATTTCCATCTGTGTCTCCAGTTTTAAATATACTTGTTAGAGTTTATAAATTTTTTTTGTTAATTTCTTCAATCAAAACTTTATTGTCACCAATTGTTTAAAATTCATCTTTTGCGACAATCTCAAGTAATTCAGTCATATTTAAAGGTTATTCTGAAACATACTTTTAGTAGCAAATCAAAACATCAGGTTATAATTGTAATTGAGTTTAAGTATGGAAGTAAAATGTGACCATTGTTTCATTCGATTCCCAAATAAATCCACATAATTTTTGGCTTTCATTCTTATTTTCAAATTTGTTTACACATGTACTATTTAATTTTTCTGATTCTATAAATTTGAGATCCAACGATTAATCAACGAAATAGAATACCGCTATTGATACCACATAAATAATTAAAATTTTCATTATTTTATTAACTGTTAAATGAGGAGAACATCATCTTAGCAAAGCATAGAAGGAAGAAGAGATTCAAACCATTTAGTTGGTCTCATGAGTGAGAATGATAAACTTCATAAATAAAATGAATCCTTGATGAAAGAATTAGGTCTCATTAAAAGTGATTTTGAAAGAATGTCTTAAAATGGTTAAAAAACAGTTAAAAATGGTAGAAGAAAGAGCTGCGAGATTCCAAGCGAAATAATCAATTCTTAATAAATTTAGTCTCTTGAAGAAGAACTTTAAAATAATGAAATGAGATTAAATATATTCAAGAAGGAATTCTCAATTAAAACTAATTAATATTAACATCAAATCACAAAACAACAAAATTTGATAACTTAATTACAAAATGAAAATGATATGTTAAAAATTAAAATAGAAAACAAAGAAAATTAATGTTTAGAATTTAAATAAGTTTATTAAGAGAATTATTTAGAAAAATCAGGTATTAAAATTATAAATGAAAATCAAAAAATTAAATAATTATCTGAGAGTAATATGAAATTAACAAAATTATTGGAAGATCGATTAATATAATTAGAAAAGCTAACTAAAACATTAAATTAAAAGAACTAAGATCATATGAAAGAAATTGAAAGATATGAATCCCTTTTAAAAGAAAAAGTACATCATTCTTCTTTATCTTAAGGAAAGTCTCTTGAAGGGTTATAAAAAAAGATTGAAATTCTCGAAAAAGATAAAGTAAGATTAACAAATGAATTATTAAAAACTAGAGATTTGAATACTAAAGAAAAATAAATATTATTAAAAGAAAAATAAAACTTTAATTTAGAGAAAGAGAAATTACACTCAGATATGCAAGTAATTCAATAATAATTGACTGATTATTATAATTAACTATAATAATGTGGTTAATAACTTAAATAAAAAGATGAAAGCATTAAATAATTTTAATAATTGGAAAGTTATTAAGGATATTCAAACTTATAGTATGAAAACTAGCAATAAAAATCTCTAATAACACAATTATAAGTTTAAATTGGAAATCTTTAATAAACAAACAAAGCCCTTCATGAAGAACTGTTATTTTTAAAGACCACTGCTCCTTTGAGTAATAGGACAAATCTCAAGACCTTTTTTGGAGTAGATTCTCCATTTAAAAATTTAGCAGATGAGCAAAATAAATATAATTTTACTTTAAGTAATTACTTTATAAATAATTGTTAGAAACAAGAACGTAAAGTTCATTAGATTAGAGAGGAAGATCTTTAGAGAAATATAAACAGATAGAATGATTTATATTACTACCTATATATTAAAAATCTCAACTATTCAAAATTATAATTTTGATCGTCAAAATATTTAACAAATATAATCTCTTATCATTATAGATTATATATTTCTTATTTGGTGACCATAAAAAATCAGAGGATTGCTCTTATCAAAAAATATTAGATATCTATTTCTTTATTGTTCTTACTAATCAAGATTTATTAATATTAGTTTATCCAATAAATTCATGATTTTTATCTCATTTTTTAGGATTATATAAAATAAAGAAATATTTTAAGAAAGTTATTTTTCTTAAATCCTATATTAACAATAAATTAATTATGAGAGTTTAAAAATATACTCATAAATCACAATTTCTTTTAATTTTCTGGAAATTGATTTATAATCCTTCAATAATTTAATTATTTCTTAATTAAAAATTCTTAAGTTTTTTAACTAAATGTTTACTATATAATATTAAGTACATATATTACAAAACTATTTAATCAAATAAGGGATTCTTATCTTCTTAATACATATATAATTAAAAGAAAATTGATATATATTCCATAAGTTAGATATTCCATTAATTTAATACATTAGTAATTTGAAATTAATAAACCAAATCAATAAAAGAAAATTGATGGATTCAAATTTTTGTCTAAAGATATGAATTTGGTATTTTTGATTATGATTCTTGTATAATACTCACAATTTAGTTAAAGATTGATCTATTTAATTTAATTAATATTCTAAATTATATCATTTTGCTTCTGCCACTTATACCTTTTGTTGCTTATATCTTTTATATTCGTTAACTATAAGTGGAATAAGGAAACAACCAGCCACAATTGCATTGAGACTGCAATATAAAAAAAGGATTGATTCTAAATATGGAACAATCAATTAATTTATGGCAGCAAATACTGCTCCATATCCCATAACAACTGAAGTAACTGTTGCTGTAGATTTTTTATTACCTATAATATATGATTCTTGATATTACCTTTTAATTCTTTCATATTACTTAGTTCAATTACTATAGCTCCTGAAACATTATTATATACACCACCAATTAGCAATCCTGTTAGAAATACTAAAATATAATAAAGAACATAAGGTTAATCTAATTTTGACAAAAAGTTTATGCTGACCATTACAACAGTTCCAACCCATAATGCTGGAACTATAAGACTTGCTCTTAAATTCCAATGTACTCCTGCATAACTTATATGTAATTTAAAATTATTACCATATTAATATACCTCCTGGTATTGTACCCCATTCAATCATTTAGGTAATCCATGCTACTCCTTCCAAATTATTTCCCTTTAAATAAGAAGGCAACCAAAATGCAAGAATGTAGAAGACTGCTTTTATACAGCCAAATGCAAATGCATACAATGCAACATTTGGTAGTTTCCAAGCTGTTATCATATTAATACTATCTTTCTTATTCTTTTTCGGTTTTGGTGGAATATATGGATTCATTTAAGAATCCCTATCAACAGTCAAGAGAGTTTTATTTAAATCAGTGACAAATGAGTCATCTGAAACAGATATAACAGAAGCAGCTCTACTCATGTATTCATCATGAGCTTATTTATATACTAATGATTTTGTATTAGGGTTTTTAAATTAAGCTATATATTCTTTAGCTGAACTTGCCTCTATCATATAAATATTGATTATTGACATTATAAGAACCCCAATTGCTGATACATATATAGGAGCCATCACACTCATTCCTAATTGTTCGATTAGCAGAGCAGCAAATAGATCTCCTAAGATATTACCAACATTTGTGCAAGCTGCAAAATAACCCATTACTATCACTTTATTTGGTTTACTCTGCCAATTATTCATTATTGCCATCAAGCCAGGCCAAGCTGGGGCTTAAGAAATACCATTGAATATTTAAAGTACTAGCAATAACCATTTATTATGTCTCTCTACTGGCAATAATGCTGCTATCATAAATTATATGATTCCTGTAGAAAATGTTCCGCATAACATAAATAATTTAGGACCTATTCTATCTCCAATTTAACCAAGGCTATGTAAATTACAAATCATACAAAAGCATTGAAGATCCATAAACAAAAAGAAATGAAAAGTTTATATATCCCAAGTACTTTTTGTCAAAATCATCAATTTTCTCATCATCATGTTCGTGATCATCTTTTTTAGCCAATATTCCGCTTGTAAAACTCCAAGTTGATCTGCATGAATGTAACATAGCATATTGCATAAAGCAGCAAATGAAAACCTGAATTCTTTTTGCTCTCAATCCAGGAACTACAGAATCAAACATAAATTTAATTTTAACATTTTATGCATTTAAACATAGAGCTATAGAAACATCTATTATTAATGATTTTTATTCAAAAATGAATGTATTATATATCATTTTATACGAATACATCTTAAAGAAGTACTATAATATGCAGATCAAAAAACTATATAAATTCCACCTTATATATTTATTAAAGTATTTACTCTTTTTTATAAACATTTTTGTAAGAATCTTAAAATAACTTTGCAAAGTATTGGAACTGCATTAATTTCATCATTTTCAAAAGTAGATGTCATTTTGTTAACATTTTCAAATTAGAAGAAAACTTTATAACATAAACTCAATATTGAATGTGGAATATATATAAATCTTAAATAAAAAAAATATCAATTTATTCGTATCCAATTTTAGTTTAATTAATTTGGTAATTCATAAAATTATTAACTTGCCTTTGGAAAAAGAAAATATTCTCCAATTTTATTTAAAATAACAATTGTTTAACTTTTAGCAAAAGATTTAATGATATAAATATAAAATCAATAACAAAAAAACACTATTGAAGTTTATAGATAAGTCTATATAGCCTAAGTATAATTCAACAATTTATTATAAATTCTGCTAAAATTTATTTAATTTGAACAACATTTTAAATCGTTTTCAAATGGATATATGACTTATTTCGCTTTGATTCATTAGGTTCCTTTATAAGATATCGATATCCGTTCTTGAAATTGCTTTAAGACTTTACATCACAATTAAAAATGTGAACTTATTTTTATTTTTAGGATTAAATTTCTGCAAAATTTTTCTTCAGTTTTAATCCTTTTATTATGGAGAATCTTTGCTCTAATTTTTAGAGTAAAATATTTTAGTAATTCAGAAAGATCATATTGTTAAAATTTCTAATTCTAATATAATTAAAATTCTTTGAATTTAATTATTTATTTTTGATTAAATATTAAATTTGTCATTACTATAGCTAATATCTTTAAATACTTATGATTTTTAATAAGGATGCATTTACTTAAGAGATGTTGAAACATTTAAAATAAAGGAAATTGATATAATTAATTTCTTATTTGTGAATTTATTCTTTAAAATCTAACATTTTCGTTAACTATCAAAATGATTTTTGACTGAAAAATAACAAAATATTATAAATTTTGAAACTATATCAAACTTTATTATTTTTATTTCGATTTTTATAAATTATTATGTAAATGCAACAAATTACAAATTTAAAAATTTTAATTATTTTTCTGATCTTTATTTTCTTAAGCATATTAATATACAATAAAATAAATCAAAGCATAATTCTATTTTATTCTAACCATTATTGCAATTTAGCAATATCTAAAGGCTTAACAAAGTATCCAACCATACCAGCTTTTAAACATTCTTGCTCCTCTTAACCTCCAGAATATCCACTATGTCCAAATATATATCCATTAAATCCCATATTAATTAACCTTTTGCAAGTTTCAATTCCATTTAAATTTGGTAAATCTATATCTAGAATTACAATTTTATAATTTTTGCAATTACAATTCGGTCCATGTTAAAATTATTCAATCCTTTTAATACATTCAAATCCACTAAATGCTACGTTAACACGATAACCTAATTATTCAAGTCTTATTTTTAGCATTTATACAATGAAAGGTTAATCATCAACTATAAGAATTTCAGGACATTAGCATCTAGAATATTAACTTAAATCTAATCCACTCATTCTTGAGCTATCATATTATTTTATCTGATTTAATGGAGCCTAAAAATATTCTCTTTATTAACGAACCACTGATTCTTATTAATATTTTTAATTCTCTTCTTTAAAGGAATGATCATAAACCTAAAATGAAAACTTTGATCCTTTCCCTTCTCCTTCTGATACAGCTGATAATCCTTTTTAATCATAAGATAGCTTTCTAGCTAAAACATTACTTATCATTAACCCTAATCCTATTCCTTATGGATTAGAATTAGTTGGATCATCTAATTTACCAAAAGCAGTAAATAATTTATTTTAATTTGCAGCAGTTATACCCAGTCCTGTATCAGAAACTGTTAATTCTACAGATTAGTTAACAGTTCTACCAGATATTGTAATCATTCCATTATTGGTAAATTTTACAGCATTACCCAATAAGTTAAGTAATATTTATCTAATTTTATAAGGATCTGAAGATATGGTTTTAGGAATTCCTTTAAAATTGATTACTAAGTCATTTTTCTTTGCATATGCTTAAACAACCATAATATTGTAGGTTTCTGTTATTAAGTTGTGTAGATTTAATTATTATATATCTAATTTAAATTTTCCTACATTTAATACTGATACATCCAATAAATCTTAGATTAAGTTGGTAAAGCAATCTAATTAGCTTAACATAGGTAATAAATACTTTTATACCATTTCAACATTACACATTGGTTAAATTTATTATATCATCAATTTAATAGATTAAAGTGGAGTTCTAAATTCATGTACAACTGTACTTAAGAAATTTGATTTGTCTGTAATTACTCTTTAAAGAAATGTTACCAGATTCATCGATGTCATATCTCTTACAATTAATAGTATAAACTCAGATTATTTATTATCAAACTTCTTAAAGCTTACTTAATAAAGTGATTTTTCGTTTTAAGGAAATTGACACAGCATTTTAATTAATCCGTGTTTTTCATGATAATTTTCAATGAGATGATCAAGTAATTTTTTAACAGTTTCAAATTATTAGAGAGAATAAGAGGATTTTAATTCTGATTGATCCTCAAATCGAGATTCATCAAAAAGGCCTTTTTTAAAATAAGTTTTATTATCAAATTCTTATTCATTCAGTATGATTTATTAATCTTGAAATAATTAATTAATTTTTTCCAATTCATTAATTTATTGTTGAACATTTTTCATTTGTAATAGTTTATAAAACGCTGCCCTCTTATTCATTCCTCCCATCATCTTTTTTAGATAATTATTAATGAAAATCACTTACTTTTTCATATTAACCATTATGATCCCATCTGGAAACATATTAAATATTTTTTAATATTAATCCATACAACCAAATTCATTTATTTAAATATCTTAAGACGGTTCTGATTAATATTCATGTCCATTAACCTTTTTTGATTGAATTGGTGAGGCTTAAATTTTTATTTATTCTTAAGTAGGTAATTTAAATGTGGATATACATCCAAGACTGTTTTTGACTTTTTTATTTTAAATGTAATATTTCATGCAAATATTTAATACCATAAAAAGTGATAACAAAGTTCCAGTTATTGTGTTTTCATTGGTTTCTCCCCACATAACAAAGTAAAACATACAAATCAAAGTATCTATCAATTTTAATAAGATTGATTATTTTTTCAATAAATATTGCATATATGAACCAGCTAGAAAACTTGAAACTAAATTTTGTTTCCTATAAAAAATTATTAATAATAAACTAATTTTTATGCACAAATTCAAACTTATCTTAACTTTTTTGTTCTAAATTTATTTAGCTTTTAATATAAAATGAATAACTAACATCAAGAAGTGTAAACCAAGTAGGATAGTATTAATTAATTTTGAATCATTAAGTTGATATATTGTAAGCACAACACTAGTGATTAAATGAGATATGAGTAAACTTTCAAAAATATATAGCATAAATTATAATTAATATAAACAATAATTAATACTATCATAAAGTCTAATTAAATAATTTTATTCATCTTAGTATTAAAAATCAAATTTGTTAAACAATACATTTAATTTATCTAAAAAAGAAATCATATTTCAAAATATAATTGATTCTATTTTTTATTTGAAATAAGAAACAACTAAAAAAAATTATAGTTTTTAAAATACAAAGAGAAATTGATTAAGAATAAGCAATATTATATTATGTACAAAAGATAAGAAATTCTAAATTAAACTAAAATAAACTTAGTAACAAAAATTTAACAAAAAAAATTATAGAGCAAAATGAGAACGAATATATACTCTCTTAAATATATTTAGTTAAAATTTACGATATTAAAATTGATTAAATAAAAAAATAAATAATCTTTACTTTTACTCAAATTTATTATAAATAAATATAAATTTTAACTAGACATACTATTTTAAATTATTTATTTGAGATGTCTAATTAATATTAAACATTCTTTCTAAAATTAGGAATTACTGAATCTATTCTACAGGAAATTTCTAGAAATATTATATCTGGATGAATACAATCATTTATGAATAATTTTGTTTAGCCTTTTCACTTTAAGGTATTCTCAAAAAAGGTTCACAAAATGCTAGTTTTTTGAATTATATCATTTGGATATGAAAATTATTCTTAGATTATTA
This sequence comes from Paramecium sexaurelia, assembly GCA_000733375.1. Taxonomy (NCBI): domain Eukaryota; phylum Ciliophora; class Oligohymenophorea; order Peniculida; family Parameciidae; genus Paramecium; species Paramecium sexaurelia. Next base: position 72,915 of record JPFM01000024.1, read on the forward strand.
AATTTCTGTTGCTCTTTCTTATTTGTTGATAAATCTAATATTAATAAATATTTAAATAATATGTTCCATTTTCTTATTTAGGTGATGATAATTACTTAAGGTTCTCCTATAACAGATCTTATTGAAGGTACATCACCTTCAAATGTAGACTGGTAAAAGCAAGACACTACTCCCTTTAATGAAAAATTTTCTTGTGACAACGGATAATTGATTGGACCTTTTATAGGAAAGATCGACATGAATATTAAAAAAACATTTACTAATCTTTAGCCTCATTATTCATTATAAATTACTTTAGATCTTTTATTCACTGAATATTGGTCAGGAAATTCAAATTATGTTAACATATTAATAGATTCATAAACAATTTATTCTGATTCATCTATAAGTACAACAAATTTTAATACTCCAAGTAATTATTGCAAAACAAATGCATTTTTGTAAATATTATATATATATTAGAATATTTGTATATAATTAATAATTGATTACACTTAGGTAAAGTATAAATCATCAAAATCTTAATCCAACTTTAGAAATTAAATCTAGTTTTTAATGCACACTGCTATCATTATATACTGTATGCGAGAAATTATTAGTTAAAAATGTTGTTATTACTCCATAGTTATGTCATTTTACTTGTCTAACATGCACTGGTCCAAATGAGAATGATTGCTTAACCTGTCCAAATGGTACGATACAAAATGGAAAATGTGACTGTTAAAATGGATATTCTTCTTACAATTATTAATGTGTTTAATCTTGTCCTCCAAATTATATTAGTTAAAACAAGAAATGCTAATTAAATTGCTCATTAAATTGTTAATAGTGTTTATAAAAAAAATGTAAAGTTTGTGAAAATGGTTACTTACTTTATAAAGGTACTTGTGTTTAAACTTGTCCAAAAAGTAGTTCCTTATAAAATAATATTTGTGTTGATTATCAGGAATAATCAACATTTGGATCTGAATATATTGGATAATATTTTGATAGTTTAGACATTGATCTATTAAATTAGATTAATAAATTTACTTTTACTCTCAATCCTTCTTTATCAAAATTGACAGGATAAATATTTTCAACTTACAATAATTAATATTTATTGGGAGGATTTGGAGTTTGGAGTAATGGATTTTATAATACTGTTTTTAATGGACTCCCTGGACATAATTATATAAGAATATATTTGACAGCTTGGTTCATAGATAATTGGACCAATGAACAATTTATTATTAAGTTAGATAATTAAATAGTGAATTAAATCTCTTATTAAAGTTAAAAGGCAATAAGCAATCTATTTTATAGAAGTTCTTATGATTATGTAGAAGATATTTATTTAAAATTAGTGCACACATCAAATTCAGCTTAATTAACTTTTTAAACTACATTGTCTATTTCTGCATATGAAGCAAGTTTAGCTTTAAGCAATATATATATTCTAATTGATTATTGTGATGATAATTGTGAAATTTGTTCACCTACTTAATGTAATACATGTAAAAATCCATATTAGCTAATTCATAATAAATGTGCACTATGCGATTCTACTAATTTTAGAAATAATGATTGTTCTTGTTAAATAGGATTTTATGATGATAATATTAATCTATAATGTTAAACTTGCAAACAAGAATGTGAATCATGTCTTGATGGAAATAGTTGTACATAATGTAAATTAGGTACTAACTTAATTATATTACCGAATTGCATGAATTGTAATACTGGTTTTTATTATAATAATGGAATATGCTCTTAATGCGATAAAAGTTGTCTAACTTGTTATGGAAGTCAATAGTCATAATGTTCGTCATGCTTAGAGGACTATATCTTAAATAGCAATGATCAATGTCAAATTTGTCAGAATAATTAATTTATTTAAAATAATACTTGTTAAGATTGTAATTATAATTGCGAAACTTGTATTGAAGAATTAAAATGCTTGACATGTGCTCAAGGTAGAATAAATGCTCCTTAGTGTATTTGCGATGTAGGTAAGTGTTTTTATAACTTTAGGATATTATGAAGGTAATGATAAGAAGTGTTAACAATGTGGTTACCAATGTTCTACTTGCAAAACCTCAAGAGACAATTGTTTAACTTGTTCAGGTAATAGATAACTTCCGCCATTATGTAATTGTTCTGGTGATTCTGAATAGAATACTTCATCTATTTGGTGTACAGGTATTATCTTATATTTAATTAGATTGCTCCATTGTAAATTTAGATTTAAAAATGAGTGCTAATGTAAAAAAATTGATAATAAATTTTGGAAAAAAAATTTAAAAGATTAATTCAGAATGTTCTGCAATTTTCGAATAAACTACACTTTAGTATTTAGGAGTGAATCCAATATGCTATATAAATTAATTTTCGATTAGTATAAATTTGGGTTAAAATGCGAGTGTTTATTTTGGGCTTTCTGTGAATTTTAAACCTAATATTATTAAATTTTAAGAATGCTAAAATAGTGTTTCTTAATTTTTTAATAACATATTATTAATTAGTTCAGATTTAGAACCTCCATTAATACTATTTACAAAAAATTCAATCATCTTATCAGGATGTTCTGATAATTAAGATGAGATCTATGAAATATAAAATTATAATTTTGGTAGCAGTCCAATTACTTTAGTTGATTGGAAATTAGTTAGAGCAACCTAACAAGATCCAAAAATAAATGATTTGCTCGATAATCTTAAAATTCAATTTAACCACTAAAATCAAAGTTAAAATGTGAATTTTTAATTCTTAAACGGCATTTTAGAAATACCAAATGAAGTTTTGTTGGAATTAAAGTATAAAAATTTCTTAGGAATTTTTGGAAGCAGCTTTATTACCATAAAATAATTAACAACAACTATATTTATTAATGTATAAACTCAAAGAAGTTAATATGTATCTTCTTAATTAATGAGTATTTCTATTAAAGTTTCTCATTGTTCAGATGTTCTAACTAATAATATAAAATTAAATTTATCAACTAAGATTGGCACTCTTCAAAAAGAAATTCAAATATATTTTGACGAATATTATCTATATTAGATAGAACCATATTTATTGAATCCTGGTCTTTATTAATTCAATATTGAAGTTAACTATCAGGAAAATCTCGTAATTGAAGATAAATTGTAAATTTTGATCGTAAATGAAGAATCTATATTGAAATTAATTACACAATCTAATTATCTAAGCTATTCTTAACAATTAGAAATACAAGGCTAAGTAACAAATCTAGCTTAACAAAATCCATTGCTTTAATGGGATTGTTTTGACATAACTTAAAATTAAGAATGCAAGACTTTAAATCAGTCTTTATTAATTTTACCTAACTCTTAAAATCTAACACTTTAACCTTTCACATTAACTCCTTTTTCTGTATATATGTTTACTGCTATCTTTTAAGATTTATAATAATCTATAATTATGACAATAGTAGAAACAGATGTTCCTAAAATTGAATACAAATCTAATCCTGATATTACAAATGGATACATCAACTTTTATGATTAACTTTTATTTTAATTTAAATATCTGGAAATCGTTTAGAATCCTGATTACTTATTATATACAGGAATACTTTCAACTTCTGACTTGATAATAAAGCATTTTAAATTTGATTATTTGGACTTATAAATAAGTCTCTGGCATTATTTTGATGTAGATTAATTAACGAAAAATATCAATTTAAAAATTAATATTTACAATCCTGATTACTTTTTACCATCTTAAGTTACAATACCATTAAAAATAAATATACCTCCATAGCATTGTATCATTAATATTGACTAATTATATACAACCACTATTTAGAACGATTATTAAATTAAAATAACAAATTGTATGGACGAAAACTTTCCATTGTAATATAGGTTGATTCTATATTTAAATTCTTCTGATTTAAACTTTGACTATTAAATTAATAAAGTTTAAAAAGGAATAATTTTAAATGAATATTAATACAATAACTTTTTTTAAACTAAATTAACAGGTAATGGTACTATTTAATTATTGGTTTAAGTTAAAGATAGTCTTAATGGAATTAGTAATTTTACTAATTCACAATATTTCTAATACAAATAAGGAGTCTTAGGATAGATATTAACTGATAAGAAATCTATAAGTCAAACGCTAATCTATGTAGCAAGTTTATAATTCGAACAGAAGCTTAATTTTGAAGAGGTAAAAAAAACTCTCTTATAAGAAATCATATATTTTTCTAATTGTGAATGTATCACAGAAAAACAATTACTAAGTTTAAAATCATTAAGTGTAAATTATAAAAGTTGGAGTGTAAATAACATAAATACTGAGATTTCTTTATAAAAAGATAGACTAAATTCAATTAATTTATAAATGGCAAATCAATATCTTATTGAGTATGATAAATTTGAACATACTGTATAAGAATTTAAAAAGTTAATTTTATTAGAGGAAACTCTTGAAATGGCTAAATATATCAATGAATTATATAAAATAAATAGAGATAACTAATTATTAACAAGAAGATTGATTAGTGAATAAGACTTTGAAGGTAAAAACAATAATAATTATATTATTATGGATTCAATAAATTTAATAACTGAAATTTAATTATCAAATTAAATCATTAATGGTAATTTATAAACTATAGTAACAAACTCATTTAATATTTCAACCTAAAAAGCAACTTAAAAAGTATTACAGAATTTAATTAGTAGTTCTTTAATCGAGCCATAAATTATTGGATAGGAAGAGTAAAATAATAATTAAAGTGAATTATTAGAAACTTATTCATATAAAATGATTAATTACAAAAAAAATCCTTATAAATTTGATACCTACTTTATTGATTTAAATGTTGATTAAAATGATTATCCTTTATATTAACCAGAAATTAAATAAATGTCTAATTCCATTTTAGTTTAAAATATAAGTTCATCCTAAGGCATTAGATATAATTTTGAAAATTAAGACTAAAACCATATTGTTGAATGCGTTTCTAAAGTTGAAGATAGTTGGAGTTTAGATGCTTGTTAAACTATTTAGGAAGGCAAGAAGACTATATGTCACTGTTAATATGTCTCTTCAACAACAATTTTGTAAGCAACACAATAAATCTTTAATCAAGCAGTTGACTTCTTCTCACTTGATACAATTCATAAAATGATTAATTGTGAATACCAGTCCATATTATTTACTTATATAGTAATGACTTATACAATTTTATTTTTTTGGTTCATCTTTTATGGATTCAGGATGGATTAGAGTAAAAATGAAGATTTATTATTTTATTCAACCAAAGTTGCTCCCACTGATTGGGATTTAATAACAGAAAAAGCTGGAGCTATAATAAATGTTGGAGAAATAGAATCTGAAAAAAAAATAAACACTATTGATAGGACTGGAATTAGAAAGGAAACGCAAAAAAAAACAATTTTCAGTTCTAATGATAGCCAAATTACATCTGATGATAAATAATTTAAGCGTCCCCATTTTGAATATTATAATAAAATGTTGGCTAGTAAGAAAAGCATTGGAATAACAACTAACGTTTGTTCTGGTAGAATCATTGAAGAAAATGAAGCTGAAGTATCACCAAAATCAAAAACAGCGAATAGTCCGAATGTTAAAATAGCTAATTCTGAGACACAGTCATCACATAGAATGAAATAAGTAGTTGATGATGAATCCTTATATAAAAAATATTCAACTTAAAAATTAAGTTTGTGCAAAGCAATTTTATTATATACTGAAGTAAATTATATGTTAAGATATCTTAGTTAAATCATAAAGTTTTAAGTTTATATTATCTATATGATAAGGATTGTTCTAGAGTTTACAGAACCATAATGTTATATGTGTCTTTACTAGGGGAAATAAGTATTCTAACATTTTTTGGAAAAGTAAATTTTATAAATTAATTTAGATCATAAATTTAAATACAATAATAGCACTATCAATTCTGTAAACACTATTTGGAGTAATCTATAAAAAACTACTCTAAGTATTTTTAAGATCTGAAAAATTATGTTTAAATTACTTAGGATTTAATCTAGCAATTTTAAGTGTTTTATTCTTTTTGTTTATTATATTTGGTAGTGTAGCTAAATATAAATCAGTTTTAGAGGCATCTTTATGGGGAGCAGCATATATTAGCAGTTTTATTTTAGATTATCTAATCTATACAAATATTTAGATCCTGTTATTTTTCACAATAATTGTCAAATTTGGAAACTCATAAATAGTCAAAGTATTTTTTTATTCTTATCATAGAAATATTTAAAAATATTTTTAAATGATAAGGTGTTTGTCTAAACATTTGGAAATTCATGATTATATAAATAATAATTTTAATTTTATGTTAAAAAGTTTTTATTTTGAAACTTCTTCTAATTATAGATTAAAGATATTTTAAATTATTGATTTGATGTAATTATTAATAAATGCTCAAATTCATTGTCCCCAAGATGCTAATTATCTCTTAACATTATCATAATTCTTAAGGGTTTAATCGATCTTTGGTTCAGCTTTTAAGAAATCTTCTTTTGCTCTAAGTTTAGTATTATAATTATGTACTTTTTATCATTTGCTTGAATAGCTGTTAATTATTCTTTGCTAAGTGAAATCAATTTTTTCTATCTATAAAAGGAATTATCATAAAAAATTACTCAGCTGGTGAAAGATTTTAAATTTTGCTTACATGTTCTCTGATTGTTTTAAGAATCATATCTATTAAGGGATCATTTTCATAAGTCATTTTTCCTTAAGCCAATCCTCTAAGAGCAGATTTGAACAAAGCCTTTTAAATTTCAGGTAGATTGCTCTTAAGATTAGTTTCAAGGGATTTTTAAGCAGCTTCAATAATATCAGATAATAGTCTATTTTAATTAATCTAAAATTAAGTTTGACTCATACTTATTCAGCTTATTGTACTTATTTAAGAATGTTTTATGATCTTTCTGTAACATGCCTTTAGAGATTTAATTATTCATTCATAAGGAACTTAATAGTAAATAATAAAATTATACTGTATTTATTAATTCTGCTTTAACATCTTTAAATTCTTTATGTAATTATCCATATTCAATTTAACCTTTAGCAGCTTCCAAAAGAGTGCGAATTTTGAGTTGCATATTTTCATGATAATATTAATCAAGTTAGAAACATTCATTTCCAGCAACTCTTCTGTAAAATCTAGCAAGTAATGGTTTCATGAATGATTTACGACCCTCCAAGTAAAAATACATAATTTGCATCCAGAATAGGAATGGTAAGAATGACGATTTAGCAATCCAATGTAGATTAGTAGTTCCTGCAGCAAATCCAATAACAATCAAACCACCATATGTAAGGAGAAGGTATTTTCTAGCCACAAGAAAGTTTTCATAATGTGGAGACACTTATTCTGGTCCAATAAAGTTGTAAAACAATTCAGATGATTTGATCTAGTCTAGTAATTAAAACTTACACCACTGAAATTAACTGGATTATGTGGATTATTGTATGGATGTTCAAATACTTTGCCTGATGGAGCAACATTTGGAGCCTTATTTTCTTTTTCAATGGCTTCACTATTAAATAGTAAAAATACATAGCTTACAGCTTTTAATTGAATTGAGTAACATATTCAGCATATTTGCTTTAGAATTTTAAGAAATTCTTTCCTGCAATATCTTTATGTGATGCAGAAGCTGTAGCAAAACCAAAGAATCCAACTCGACCTGAAGATTTTACCAAAAATTACATTTAATTAAATATATTTAATGAACAATGACATCTGTATGTTTGGATTGACCAAATCAGGAAAAACTTAGATGGTAAGAGTTACATTTTAAAAGCTTGGAATATTTTGAATATTTTTTTTAAACCCAACAAATAGAATGGAATCTGTCCCAGTCAACTTTGGAACTCATATTTAATTCAAGATATATGAATTTTTTGGTCATTATGATTTAAATGATTAATACCCTCCTGAAATAGCTGCTATGGAAGTTTGTAGTTTAATGATCTATGAAATTGATTCAGAGGTTTTATTATAATTTTGCTATTTCTAAAGACTGAACCATTTAATGAATCTGTTTAAAAATTTAGATAAGCTCTACAAAAGGTAAAGTTAAGATCTTCTCATTGTGAGTTTCATTGTTTTATTCATAAGGTTGATCTTGGAATTGAAGACAACAAAAAAATATGGTATTACTTTATTAATTAATTTAAGAATTGCTATAATATATCTAAAAAGATATTTCAGATGAGTTGTCAAAAAATGGCATGAATTACGTTAAGGTTGACTTTCATGTAACCTCAATTTTTGATTATTCATATTTAAAGCATTTTAGCAGAGTAGTTCAAAGAATACTGCCTTATTTTTAATCAATATAAACTCTATTAGATTAATTTAATCTATCATTTAGAATTGAAAGTCTTTGCTATTTGAAATCTACTCTAATTATGTTTGGCTAGTGACTCTTAACATTTTCATAGTAAGAATTTGTAACTTTGCTCTGAAATAATTGACGTAATGATAAATATTACATGCATATAGTTAGATGATATAGACCAAAGCTAAATCAAATTATCAGATGGATCAGTCGTAATATATCAGACAGTTAATGAGTAATATTAATTGAATATTAAATAGAGGGATATCCTTAAAAACAGTATATTGAAATCCGATAACTTAGAAAGACCATTTTTATTAGAATACAACATAAATTAATTCAAATAGGGTTTAGCATAATTATTCAAAATTAAATGAAACAATAATAATAAAAATTAGTAGTTAAATTTCAAATCAATGTACAAAAACTAAAAATACTTCTGGGATGCTTTGAAAGTTAGAGACAATCGTGATCCTGCCTATAGTGTTAATCTTCCTTCTCATTCTCCTAAGATACCATATAAGAGGCCATTTTAATAAGACAATATAAATAGATCTATGGAGAACAACAAGTGTCGATACTCTGAAAAACATCTTGATTAGAGTCCTACTTAAAAATTAAAAGCAGTTGCTTAACCTGCTTATTTTAGTTAAGAAGGTTTATTACTAACAAGAAATAGTAAATTACCAAATTATGAACCTACTCGTTGTTCAAGCAATGAAAATGGGATAATTAGAGCATATGCTGCAAATACTAACCAAGGAATAGTAAGAGATTATAATGAAGACAGAGTATCCATAATATTAAATATCGTTAAACCCTAAAATAGACAACATGAAACTTGGCCTAGATGTTCATTTTTTGGTGTATACGATGGCCATGGAGGCTCTAATTGTGCAGACTTCTTAAGAGATAATTTGCATCAATTTGTAATAAAAGAATTAGATTTTCCTTGGAATCCATATGAAGCATTAAGAAAAGGTTTTGCAGCTGCAGAATAACATTTCTAAGAATTTGCACTTTCTCAATTCAATAAAGGAATAGCTGAAAGAAGTGGTTCTTGTGCGATAGTGGCTTTATTGGTTGGTGATGTTTGTTATGTTGCAAATGTAGGGGATAGCAGAGCAGTATTATGTGGAGGGATCAATAAATCAGCTTTGCCATTATCAAGAGATCATAAACCCTGTGATGAATTGGAAAAATTAAGAATATAAAAAGCTGGTGGGAAAATATATCAGTAATAATTATTATTATAATATAAAGAACTTAACAAATATAAGATGAACAATAAGTTTTGGTTGGGCCTTTAAGAGTACTACCTGGACGATTGTCTGTTAGTAGAACTTTTGGGGATATCGAAGCTAAATTAGAAAGATTTGGAGGAAAGCCAAATGTTGTAGTAGCAGAACCAGAACTTAGAAGTTTTAAAATTTAAGAAGATCATCAATATATAGTTTTAGCAAGTAAAATTAAAATTTATCTTTAGGTGATGGTATATTCGATAAAATGTCTTCTAATGAAGTTGTTGACATTATGTCTAAAGAGTTAGATTCAAACCCTAATATACATCAAGGTTGTAGTGTAGGAGTGGAATAAGTTCTAAAAGAAAGTATAAATAGGAGAACTTTAGATAATATCACAGTTGTTGTAGTTGCCTTTCAGGGGGAACAAATGAAAAGATTGAAGAATGAGCTAAACAAAAGAAACTAAATTAAAAAAGCAGTGTAAGCTGTCTTAGGGAATTAAGAGGATCAAGAAAACACACCTGGATTAATTAATACCTATAAAAGATATATTTGATTAATTAATTGTATTTTGTTATATAGGTAACAATATGACATTAAATTTGAGTGAATTATTAAACACTCGTTTGTACTGTTTAAAATCAATTCAATGCATATAGTTCTTGGTAATTTGACATTTTTTATTAATACTAATAAATAAATTTTAAATCTTTAGTATAATGATATCTTTAACTTTATTTTTAAACATATAATAAACCTTAAAAAAAGGTTAAACGATATTTTTAAGATATTTTTAAGATATTTTGCTAATTTAAGAAAATCAAAAACTCAATTATCACCAAAAATGAAACATATTCATTTAAAATTAAAAATATACAATCTGAAACCTCTTTAATTAATTTCTTGTGACGTTTTGTTTTCTTAAACCAAATGAGCCAAAAATAAAAATAAAAAATGTTGATTTATATATATATTCATTTATATAATAAAATAATGAAATTTTCAGGGGATAACCATTATTCACAATATTTTCTTAAGATTGCTTTTTATTATGTTATTTAATTGATGTAAAGGACTCTTCCAATATCAATAATCCTTTTTGCCATCTTACCTAGAGTCTTTCTCTAATCTGAACTAATTTCATCTTCTGTTTTAACTTTCTTCTATTAATTTATTGGTCCACTGACATACCAACTACTAGTCTAAAATAATAATTCAATAAGTTATTCTGGTACATTAATAGAATTCAAAAAAGCTAAATTCTTAAATTTAAATTTATTTTTTTACTTTATAAGTATTTTTATCACACAAATGATGACAACATGTAGCAATTGTCATTCCTACAGGATGTCTTTCTTAAGTTAATAGTGAATTAAGTGTTAAATCAGATGCTCCTCCGCACATATGTTTACATACTCCTACATAATTAATTTATTTATCTTATCCCTATTCTTTTAATTATTACTCTAAAATTTTTAAATTAAAGTCCTTGATATCCATTTTACATCTAATGAAAAATTTGTTATCTCTATGAAATCTATCGTATTTTAATTTTCTTGGTTCTCTTTCAATCAAAACATGAATTGCCATGGAATTATCTTTTTCTTTTAACTTTTCTGCAATCTAATGAGAAAACCTTCCTTTCCCTGCGCCATACTCTATATAAGCCATTTCCTTATCGATTAAATGATAACTGTCCATAACCTCTGTCAATAATTCTACTTACTGTAAATCTTTTTCTTTGTCTGAAACTTTTTTTGGGGCCTCTTCAGCATTTTCATCCAAAATATAAGAATAGCAATTCTCAAATTATTCACCTATCTTCTCCAAATATTCTTAATATATGGATATTGCTTTTTTAAATGCTTATGGAATCATTTCAATTAATTCATTAAGTTAATCCTTTGGTATTGCTTGTAATTTCACTTTTTTTTATTAAAGATCATCTTCTAAATTGATTTTTTCTTTGAAAAAAGGGTTTTATTTTAATTCCTCATCTAACTTTTTCTTATTACAGATTTTTAGATGTTTTTCCATCTTCACTTTTTTAACTTTATGAGATGGGTCTAAAGGACATTCAATCCAATCAATTTCTTATTGTCCATGGAATACACAATATTAAAAACCTGGTTTATAAACCTCCATATTACAAGGTCGATTCTTTTTCACATTATAATATTAACACCTCTCAATTTATTACATTAATTATTAATTCAACTCCTAATTCATTTTCCCTATTTAATAATATATAAGACCCTATTTGATAAAAAAGATGTAATATGACGACTAATTATCAAAAATTAAACCTTTATGTTAAATAAAAACCTTTACAAAACTTATCAGTTTTATCATAATAAAAAAATAATCGATCTCAAAATAAAAATAATATCATATTAAAGATACTTAAAACTGTTGATACTTAATTGAATTGATAATGCATATGAATGGAATTATTAAAAATTAGTGATGAAAATGAATAAAACAGTATTTTAACGATAATTGAATAATTAATAACTAAAATTAAGCTTAAGCAAATTATGCAAATTTATTCTAGCAAACTTAGGAATTTTTATTCAAATTACGAAGTTTTCATATTATTTTAAAATTAAAAGCAACATGAAAATAAAAATAAAATGTCAACTGAACTTATAAGAATATTGAAGTTTTTTAATGCATGAATTAAGATTTCGGGATGATTCAAGATGATATAAATAGGGAGTCAATATTTACAAAAATAATTTGGCAAAATATTTGTAGTTTAATAAAAACACGATGTTTTTGGATTATTGAAATAATTATTCAACTTTTTAAGTAAACAACTATGCAAGTAATGTCATCCCTTGCTAAACTGTGTCTTTTCCAAGCATTAATCGATTCAGCCATAAGTCTATCTGCAGCTAAATCAATATTTTCTTTTTCAATATATGGAGTTACTACATTCATTACATCTTCATTTGATAGATATTCCCATACTCCATCAGATGCAATTATTATGCATTAATCATATTGTGTTAATGTAAATTCAAAAATTTCTGGATCTGCTGTAACTCCAGCTTGAGCTCCTACTTTATCACCTAAACTTCTTGACATAGCTAATCCTGGGGCATCTATATAAGATAACCACACTCTTTCAGGTCCAATAGAATTGCCGTAATAATCTTAAATATATATATTAGAAAATTACCTTTCTAACTTTCCACTCTTCCTCCTGCTTATATAATTCTTTATTTTTCATCTTCGACATTTGGCTTATGATCTCTTGTAATCTAAATAGCTTTCCAATTTCCTTCTTAATTCCTACATATGATGGCTCGAGAATCTCCTACATTTGCTGTCCAAAGTTAATCCTTTTTAATTATAACTGAAACAGTTGTGGATCCTGATAAAGATGTATCTGTTTCTGAATCCCATATCTCTTTATTAGTTTGTTCAAATGCTTTTTAAATAACCTTATTTTTATTTTCCTCTTTATTCAAAAATTATTCGAGATGTTTTGGTAATGCTTACCTTATAAATTGAGAAACTAAATGACCATTAGAACCATGACCATCACATACACCAAACATACTATAACCTAAACTTACTTATTTTGAATAAATTTACTTTTCCAGACAATTTGGTAAAACTATACCAGAATCTTGATTAGTTTTTGATGTTTTATTAGCTAAACAGCCAGCCTTAGTTTTAAAAGCATATTATCCTCCATTCCATGTTCTTGCCATTAATCTTTTTTTATTTAAAGACAATTATCTCTCTGGACTTTATTATCTTCTTTCAGGAGTCACACTATTGTAATGAGTGATTGCATCTTCTAATCTATTTTTTATTTCTTTGAAAATTTACTTCAATTGTTTTGGCACTTCACTTTTTGCTTCTAATTTTGGCAATCTATTATGAGGTTTTGTTCCATTTGAAAGATTCAGCAATTCTTATTTAATTAAATTCAATACTTTGATCACTCTATAAGTCTGCTTTTTTAAAATTAGGTAAACTTGGAAGAGATACTTTCTAATTTATTTTCGGTTCAAACTCATCATTTTTATAACGACGCTACACATTTCCTTTCAAAGTTCTAACTAATTTGATACACAAACCTATGAATTTCTAATTGATTCTCAATCGAAGTATGTTTTGGAGGTTTGAAATCTAAAATAACAATTATAAAATTGATAAATATAATCGTATATCGGTGAATAATATGCTTTTATAAATACCTGATAAATCTGGCACTTTTTTATTACTGTTGCTCATCTAAATTTATTAAATAAAATAAACAAATTATAATTATACAATTCATTTTCGTTATTTAACAGTATCATAAATCATACTTAATTATTTACTCAAATTCTTATTTTACTAATATTGATATTTTTTTTATTTTCTATAAATTAGATAGAGTCAATTTAAAATTAAATTGACAATTATACTTTTCATTATAATGGTAATTATTTAGTAATTAGAATAATTTTATTTCAAAAATATCTCTTGTTTCAATTCTCCAAATCTTCATGAAATTACTCAGTTTTACGAAAGGAAAACTTATTAGTAACTATACTTAATATAAGAATACAATGATCATTTATATAATAATAAAAAAGTCCAATTATTATCTTATTATTGTTGAAATAACTACATTAAATCATTTCAGATTAACATAATTCAGTTTAGCAATAATGTTGTCTTTAATACTTTGATTTACTAATTTAAAATATATTTTTGATATGTTAATATATGTGTAAATATAAAACAAAAAAAAATCATTTTTTTTAATATTAGATTCAGGATGGTTCTTCATCATAAAGTTACTTAATTCTTTGCTATTATAATTGCCATTTTAGTTATAAATTTTCACAGATTAATTCAAAATACGATTTTCGATTGAATTCTATCTTTAATTAATAAATTTACATGTCTATTATTAATCACACACCCAAATAACCAAAGGAGACTGTTTACAATTAAAATAAGTATTAAAATCAAGTGTATTAGAATCATTTTCATATAGAAAAATTGCATCTAATTCAACATTTTTTATCATTTTTTTTCCTGTTATGCTATTTTTCATTTCTATCTTTCCTTTAATTAAAGTTACTGGTTTTGCTTTATCTGTTATATTATCAGTAAATTTCTTAAAAGCTAATTCAATGGGAAACAAAAAGGATTCTCCTATCTCCAAATTAGGAATTGTTATTTAGTATTGATGCTAAGGTTACAATTCAATCCATCCTTCGCTATGTATTTCAGAAATTAAGATATTTTCAAAAGGAATGTTTTATTAATTAGTTGATATTGTAATAGTTACATCGTCCCATAAATTAAATGGAAAGTTAGCAAATATTTCTTCTAAACATTAAAAAACTTATTATTCGTCTGTTATTATATAATGCTTTCCAAATCTTAGATTAGTAATTGATGATAATCGTTTATTTGCATTTGAATTAATGAATCCAAATGAATCAATAGTGAAAACATCATAATTATATTCTAATTATTTTCTAATTTTTGTTAGAGCGATCTCATCTTAACCATCTGAGAAAATAAGGATTCGAGCCCAATTGTTTTTATTTTTTCTTTGATTAATAACATCAAAAGCCACTTCTGTTCCTTTCCACAATTAAGTTGTTCCAACACATTATAAATCATTAATCACAAATTCGAAATATTCTTAAGTTTCTTATGTTACTTTTTACAAACCTGTTAAAAGTTTGCCTTCATTATTGAAACTAATCAAACATAATCGATCTTAATCTCTTAAGTTATTAAGTATTGAATGCAAAATCTATTTAACATATTCAATTTTTTATCCTAACATACTATTACTAATGTCAATTAAGCAAAACTTATATTGATTAATATTTTACTAAATCTACGCCAATCTAATCTAATTCTTCTAAGTTTTTGGTTCTTAATTATAAAACAATAGGAATTGTTTATGAAGTTAAATTTAAAATATTAGACCCAGGGTTAACAGAAAACATGTCGAATTATATATCATCATCAAGAGGCTATTTATTTATAGAACTTCTGCTTGGTATACTTTACTAAGTTCTTTGGCTGAATCTTTTTTTCGACTCGCTTTAACTAGTTTTCAAATCATTATTTTCTTAAGTTTGGGTTTTGACTTTTGGATTAAGATTTTGCATAGTATTTGATTTTTAGATAGGCTTTTTCTTTTTTTATTGAAATGAAAAAGAAGATGACCCTCCATCAGTCTCAAGTAGACCATAACTTCTCCATTTTGAGATATTGTGATCTTAGCTCACAGCGCTCCTATATACAATTTATTTTATATTTACTCTGAAGAAGGAATTTACATATAAAAATTTTATTGTTAATAATTTTATTATAATTTGCATTTCATATACAAAAGTTAAACTCCTCTATTAAAACTAATTGCAAATTTGTTTCAATTATAATTATAAAACTTTTGGCAACTAAATTTTATCTAAATCTCTCACATAGCATTAATATCTTATTTAGTAAATATATATATATATTTTACTCAATTTTTAATAATATATTCATTATTATCAGATTACTCAAATGATTGAAGAAAATTGATTACATACTCTTTTCTTTTATTTTTAGTTGTTTATACGCATTGATTTTGAAAATAGAATGTGATTTAAACATTTATTAAAATAGTTTAATAATTTATATAATTCTTATTTTGATATTTATCATCACTTCTCTCAAAAAATATTGCAAGCCTCGCAGCCCCCTGTCTTTGTTTATACAATTTCTGTTTTAGGTTGCTCTTGTCTATATATTTGAATATAAATTTATCATTACAAATCTATCTATTATTATTGAAATTGTTAATTGACTTCAATAACTTTTTATTGCTCTTAAATTTGTTATTATTATTCTTCTTCAACTGCTACTTATTTAATTTATGGTTATTAATCATCTTGGTTTTCAAGATTTTCGTGTTAAATAGTTTGTACATTTATAGGAACATATTACTAAAAATAGATTTAATTAGAAAACTTGATTGTAACTTTTAGAAAAGTCTAAATTATTAAAGCTTGAATCTATTTGATCTGTAAATTTATCATTTAAAATTTAAGCTTGTTAATAACTATGAATTTTCTTGATCATCGCATCATACATATATTAATATCCTCTATGTATGGTATCTAAAAATGAAATTCTATCTTCTAAAATTACAGATTTATCCTAATTTTTGTTAGCTTCTGATTAAATTTATTATTTCTCAAGATTAAGCTACAATTAATTAAAAATTCTACTTTTTGTAACAACTTTTCACAATCATGGATTTCTTTAGATTTCTTCTCAACTTAAATCATTAAATCCACTATCTTAAATATAATAGTGATTTATGCTTTGATCGGTGGCGTTAAAATCTCAGCTGATAGGATCTGATCCTTTGATTTTAATAAATTTTGAGTTCTTTCAAATTCATCTTTTTTCATATCCACGGCTTTAACTCTTCCTAATCTTTCTTTGAAATCTTAAGATCCTTCAACTGTTTCTAAGACTTGTGACTTTAAAATTATTTAATAGATGTTTATACTTTGAAATTATTCCAATAATAACTTGAGGCTGGCTCTTTATAAATAACCACTAAAACCCAAACCCATAAATCATTTACAGGACTCTCCTTATCCTTATTCTTTATATTCAATTACTCTAATAAATATATAATGTATTTACTTAAATCATTAATATTCAATCCATTAGCTTCATCTTATCTCATTTTATTTAACCCTATTATAGTCTTTTTAGCCTCCTAAATATCACTTTGAAGTTGTTTCTCATCATGCTATGGGACTATAGCTTTTAATTTAACTAACTCGTCTTAAGTTATTTTTAGGTCTGCTTCAATCTAACAGATATATTCATGATTATTACTGATTATTTTTATTCCCTGTTGACTTATAAATGTTATTAAAGTCGATCACTCTCTGTTTTTAAGGTCTCGATTATATTTTACAATGTACGTTTCTAATTTCACTTATTTACACAAATTACCTCTTTTTCAAAGTATTCTTTATTTTAATGTAAAGAATCTCTGACAAATTTCTCAAGGGCATTTTGGCGATTTGATGTAAATTTCACTGCTGCTGCTTAATCACTGTGTTCTGGATTAACTTCTTTAAGCTACTAAATTTAGAGGTTCTGAATTTGTATAAAAGAGAATTTACTTTTAGATTATCAAGTTTGCTCATAAATTATTAATATTTATCATTTTAATTAAACAGCATAATAAGATTTCCCCTATTCTAATTGCATCATATTCTTTTGTTCACTTCTCCTCATTTACACTAAATTCTTTATAGCATACACATTGCTATTGATTTTCTTTATTCAAATCTCTTTAAATTACCATACTATATTTAGAATTCATATTTCTTTTTATCATCATTTTCATATCCTCTCATGATTTTATTAATTGATGCTTACTTTATTCATAATTCATGAGTTCTCATATTAACTTCTAATATAGATCATACAGACATTTAAAAAAAAATACAATATTAAATCCGAGAAGCATATTATTTTGATTTCTAATGCATATAAGCTTTTTTTAAATGATATAGAGTTCAAATATTAAAAAGTTTATCTAGCAACATTATATTTATTATAGATCTATGCACTAACTACTTTTTTAGCAATTATTATATAATAACAAAAAAAAATAGGAAATTCGAATATTTTTTTCAACTTTATCTCAAGACATGTTAAAAGGATGTCTAAACAAAAAAGAGAATTTATTTAATTTTAAGCAATTTTAAAAATTATTCACCAAACCATGAAGATATTTATATTTCTTCCATTTATAAAGTTTTTTAACAATCGTTGTATATTGTTACATGAAATTATCTCTAAAAACATTTCCAAAATTATTGAATATTTTTATTACACTACTTAAATTTGGTATATATCTGTCAAGCACTTTATAAATATATTTTAGAAATATTTCATAACAAGATTTAATTATATTAATTTATATTAAAAATGCAACGAGAATTCATGAAAAATAATTACATTATTTGAATGTATTAAGAGAAATATTTGATGAAATATTTAAAATTAATAAGAAACGCAGTTAAGAATTCATAAATATTATTTTTATATTTGTTTTTTTTAAGAAAATATATTATTTTTTTCGCATAATATTCTTCTTCTCATTATATATGTAGGGAAAATTATAATTATCTAATATTGATTTATTATTTCTAAAGTAAACCATATTATTAAATTTAATAATGATGTTGTAGTAAATTATAAAAAATATCATAAATCCATGCTTGAGGCATATTATTTTTTATAAATTTAAAAAGCATGTTAAAAGATTCAATTTTGTTTATCAAATTTAATGTTTTAAGAAGATGAGCTTTAACCTTCAATAATTAGTGGATGCAATATATAACTCTTTAATTTTAATATGCAAATTGTTAATTTTAAATAGAGATATCAGAATTAAAGAAACTGCTATTAAATATTATAAAATCTAGTGCAATCATCTACATAATATAGTTTCTGAAAATGAAGATCAATTAAATATTCATTTTTTTATTATTGATTTATGAACTTATTATCAATTCTCAATTAATATGCTATGGCTATTCAAATTATCCTTTAACAACTCTAGGCACTTCTAATTTAACCTCAATAACTCTTTTAATCAACATGTCAACAACAGCTAACTTATTGGCTTCATAATCTTAATAAATCTTATCAATTTCAGCTTTGGTCTTTCTCTCTAATTCCTCTTCTTCTTTTGTTGATCCAAAACGCTAATTGTCAAAACTTATGTATTTACTTTCAATATTTCCTAGTTGTATCTAGTTTCTTCTTCTCTACGGAATACAGCTATTTCTTAATCTGCTGCAACTTTAGCCTCTTTAATTTTCTTTTCTCTTTCTTTTTAAGCATTCTTTATTATAGCATTTGCCTCTTCCTCTGCCTTAAGTAATTCATCAACTGCCCAATTTTCTCTTCCAGAATCAGCCATATATGGATAATATAATTTATTTATTAAATGATTTATCGAATTGTTATCATCTTATAATATATCATCATTCATATTTTGATTGTTATTCAACAATTATTTTACCGAATTCCATAGCACTTTACAAACATTCTTAATTGTTCTCCAATATTATTTATTATTAATCTAAAGTATATAAAGTAATTCTCATTTCTTATGATAATTTTATAGACTAGATTTTAAAGCCTTATAATTTATCTTAATCATTAAGATTTCCTTAGCAAATTTAAAGAGAAGATCCTTTGAAATTACATTCATTAAAAACTTATAGACATAATTGATTATCGTAATTTTGAATTTATTTAATTTTAGGAATATTCGCCATTTTTTAATTTTCTTTAAATTAATTCGTCTTATGTAAATCATCATCCAACTATTATTAATCATTATTCTACTAATCAAATAATAAAAATCTTGATATACTTATTTATTAAGATTTGAATGCAATTATACAAATGATATATCTGTATCTTTTGGAATGGGAGTACAAGAATATTTCTTTTGATCATTCGCTTTTGCTTTCTCAATTACAGAGATTATTTTATTAAAAAGTTCTTTGGGACCTGTATTTGTAATAACCATAAAGTAGTAGATAGTTTTTACACTCTATATACCATTTAATTCATCATACACTAATAATAATTTGATTACTTTTTCTTACTTTCAGGAGTTTAGGATCTGAATTTTCTTTTCATTCCTATAGATGTAGGTTCAACAATTAAAACACTATAAAGTTTTGAATTACCAATACGAACAGCCTGTAATGCACCACTATATCCTTATTAATGAAAATCGTAATCTTAAACACTACATTTTAATGCTAATTATGCTGTAATAGAAACAAATTTTTAATTTTTTGGTAAGATTGTTGTCAAAAGTATTCCATTTGTTGGTTTATCTAGATATCTAAAATTTTTATCTGTTTAAAGAAATGGAACTATTGAAAATTTAATAAAAGAATTTTACTTTTAGTAAATAATAATTTAGCTTCAGATCCTTAAGTGTAAGTACATTACTTTTTAGTGCATTAAATTTTATTAACAGGCAAATCAGATAATAATTACCCCAATTATTCTATTGTAGGTGGTTTACATAAAAATTATTCACATTTTTCTAAAAGATTATTTGATTAATAATACTTCCATTTTAAATTTCATCTAATATAGATTTGACACCTTCAAGAAAACTCTCATCAGCAGTAAAATCTTAATTAGTTCCAGTCTCTAATGTTGCAAAAACTATGTTTATAAATTTCTTAGCGAATTACAAACCAGAAAACTTTTATAATTTGATATTTTTACTGACTACATAGTCTCTTATTCCTCTTTAAATAACTCTCTTTTCATCTCTTTTTTATCACTCATTGTTATCTAATGAATTGCATATTTCTTCTATCCTTCTATAATTGTTTTCAAATAGTAAACTTATGGAATCTATGCTACTCTATAACTTCTCTTTAAGTTCGTTTTTATATATGATTGTATTATATTTTCTTAAGATTTCTCTATTACAAAAACATATATTCCATTTTAAATTGAACTGTAATGAATCGAATTTGCTCCAAAATAATCTTTTCCTTCCTTTAAACTATCCATAGTTTATTTATGTGTTTTATGAGAAAATTTAACATCGCCTTCAAATGTTATATATCGTTCTTTGCTTGTATCTATAGGCTATGGATCTCCTCCAATTAATCCAATTAACTCAATATTTGCACAGTTATAAACTTTACCATTCGCTTCGTCCGTTAAGCATTGAATTATTCCTAATTCACTCATGAGTGCTAAAATTATCATAGCTGTTTTAAATATATTCATTATTAAATTATTTTTATAATATTGTGATTTAAAGTTCATTTTATGAGATTAAATTTGGAATATATATATTATTATATTAAATCTATGAATGTGGTCCTAATCATATAATTTTATTTAAATCAAAGAAGTCAAATGGATTGATAATTTCTTCTGAAATCTTTTCACTACATATATTTTAATATTTTTCTTCAATTGATAGAATATTCAAGTCATCATCATTTAATTAGAGTTAACTTCCATCAATCCTTTATGAAGAATCTGATTTTGAGTTTAATTCTTAGAAGCATTCCAAATATTAAAGAAAACCTATTTTAATCCCCACAGCATGAGATTTTCGAATTTCATCTCTTGAATTAATTGATCTAATTATAAAAAATAAACGGGATATTTCATATAAGAGATTTAAATAAGAAAATTTAGCTTGAGCTTTTTTAACAGCTTTATCATAAAAAGCTTAAAACTAATTCACATTCACATTCTTTTCATCAATTTCAACTTTCGTAATTTTTAATTTCCAATTTCTACAAATTTTTACATTCTTGAATTAAGGATAATATATCTAAATAATCGAATTAATGAGATTCTATTATAAAAAATGTTAATTCAGCAGAATAATGATATATTTGATCATAAAGAGCAAGGATACAATTGAACCTATATTTGCCATTAAATCTCCTGCATGAGGATATTCAAATATACTTTTAATTTAATTCCCTTACATAGTAATATATAAAACTCCTAAAGAATCGTTACCATAAGCCAATTTACAATAATTCTAAGTATTTGTTTATGTTTGAATAAATGCTCCATTTATATATTCTTTAGTTTTCGATTAACCAAATAGAAAGTAATCTCTAATTTCGTAAAAATTACTTTGAAGAAAAATGTTTAATGTATAACAGTTTGTTTATTCTACTTAGATATAGTATTCTTGTGTGCTAATTTTTGTTTATCCATTATTGGAATCTATAGATTTATAAGTAACTTCTATAGTAATAACATTGAATGGTTATGAAAAGAATAAATCAGATTTTTCTTGACTAACACATTATTATCCATTTTCTAAATATTCTTCCTAACATTTTATAAACAAAATGGTTGCATCAGATGATATATATGAATTACCATTTTAATACTGATCACCAAAGCTTAATTCAGGTATCAAATATTTATTTCCATCTGATGTTACCTTAGATGACATTTAAATTACACTATTTGTAATTGATCCATCATAATTTAAATATTACATTATTGGTAATAGTACCTTTTCTTCAAAAGGGTCTAAAAATGTGTCATCATATTTCCAATAATATATTTTTACAATATCATAGTTGAAATCAATATGGGTAAAATCAGAAACAAATAAAGAGTTTGATATTTTAGGGCTAAATTAATTTGTCTACCATTAATATATTATCCAGATTGTGTAAGACAAACTAGCCGAAAATAATAACAAAGTTATGAATCCACCTATTGCGCTTCGGTAAATGGATTGCTTTTAATTTATTTATTGGAATAAAGGAGTTCCAAAGAAATCTGCATTACGTAAAATCTCACTAGCGATTTTCATTATATCACTTCAAATTAATTAATTCATAAAATTGATTAGCTTTTCTAAAGCATAAGCATTAAATAATTATTTATCAATATCGCTTGGTATATCTTAAAATACTTTAAATATTGAATTTCAAGAAAAAAATGCTATTTATTGCTCAGCCCTTAAATATATATTTTTTATTTAAATAAAAACCTATCAAAATAGATTAACAAATATTTTATTCAAATTTTTTAGGTTTTAATTTATATTTTTTTAATTTGATTATTCCATATATATCAATCATTTAACACTGATTATGCTCACAGTTTTCAATAATTATAGTTGAAAACCTAAGTAGTTAAGTACTTATATAATTTATTTAAATTTTTCCATAATTAAATAAATAACAATTCTTAATGGTAAATATTTAAATAAATTTATATTATTCTTTAAACTTTTGTTAAGCAACTTAATTCTATTTCTTAATTTTTTAATTAAAGTTAATTCATGAATTATAAACTTTTTTTCTTTTTTAGAATGATATGCATTTATTCAATTTGAAATTTAATAAATTATTTTATTTATATCTGTCTTGAGATTCTAATTATGTTTGGATATAAACCAACCAAGACCAATAATAATTAAACTAGAAGTGGATTGATCGAAACATTCTAAGTTTTTAAGTGATATTTTTCAAATATTTTATCTTTATGATAATATTTAATACATGTTTAATTTATTAATATTTTTTAATAATTATTTTCAATCAAAAATTTTTCATTTATTTCGGAAAAAAAAAAGTATTTGTACCTTATTTAGTTTTTTATCAAATTTATTTGTTAAATTTTTATAAGTTATCTATTGTTAAATTATGATCTAAATTTTACATGAGTATAAATTATTAATAAAATTCACTAATAATCTATTTTTTTTAAAGAATTTTATTAACATATATATAAATATATTTTTTGATTGTCATTGAGAAATTTTGGGTTTTTATAAGAAAACTATAATATGTTGTGTAGTAATTAGAAATATGAATATAAAATAATTTGAAACTCAGAAGTTTATTATTGAATATAATTATTTGTTTGTTCAGAAAATTATATAATGAAACAATTGATCCCAGGTCATAAAGCATAATCTCTTATTAGAATAACATAGACGGGATGTTCTAAATAATCACCAATAAAGGGAAGGTCGAATTAAAGGAATCAAAGTTTACCAGGATTTCCAACCTAATAAGTAGATAAGGAAGATGATGAAGAAGTAAATAATATGTTAATTTAGACAAAAGAAATAAATAAATTAGTATAAGATTAAGAACTATGTTCTTTAGAATAAATATAAGATAAAGGAAGATCATATCTAATTGAGAATTAACATTAAGTATTTGATAATCATTTGCAACTGATTAAGCCCAATCTGTCTAATGCCAGTGAGTAGGGTTTAAGAAGATATTATTTGAAGTCAGAAAGATACAAAGAAATGTAGCAATTTTATCATGTTGATAAAAATATATACGGGAGAATGAGTGAAAAGATATAAACAGAAAGGCTGATGCCGAGAACACTAAAATTATTAGCAGATTCTCCTGATAAATTGGTAGCAAATAACATATTTGGAAGTGATAAATATGTTCAATTATTTGCAGAAGGGATTAGCAGTTCCCATTTTAATAATTTAAAGAGATTATAACTAAGAAATAATAAACTAAATAATAATCGAACTTGCTTATTAACATAAAGACTTCCCAGTTCCATAATAGAATTAGATTTCAGTAACAATAAAATTGGCACATCTGGAATTCAGAGCATTTGCAATTATATATCATCTAGAAATTATAATATCCAGCATTTAAACTTAGAGGATAATAATCTTAAAGATCTGGCAGTCATAACTATATTGAAAACTTTGAATGATAGCAAATCAATTAGGATTTTAAAGCTTTCAAAGAATTAGATTACAGATTTACCTATGGAAGCATTTGGGTAATTACTTAAGAAAGTATTTATTTTACTTTTATTTAATAGAACAACTCTTTATAAGAAGTATATCTGCATTTCAATCAAATCAAAAATCCTGGAGGGTTGACAATCATGAAAGGGTTATTAAAGAATTAATTTCTAAAGGTTTTGGATTTATCATTTAATAAATTAGGATAAAATTAAGAATTTATATTCGCATTATCTGAGTAATAATTTATTAAATGTAATAGTGTATTAATTAAGCCACATCCAGAACTAACTCATTTAGACTTCTCATTCAACAGATTTAATGATGATGATGCCATGATAATACATAAAGCCCTTATTTATAATCAATAATTATTTGGCTTCCATTTTTCTGGCAATCCTCATAATTATTATGTTAATCCTAGAGCCTTTTTAGTGAAGGAGATTATGTATGATGAAAATAGATCGGATCCTAAGCTTTTTAAGAGAATCAATAGTGTAAATTGTATTAATACTAAAACTAAAGAAAATTGTTGGATTTGTGAGGGTTGGGTAGAATTAGGATTTCATTATTCAGGAATTGAATATCAACATCCTATATTTTTACATTTGGATTTTGAACAATATAGACCAGTCTTAATGAATTAATAAACAAGTAGTTACTATCTTTAAAGAATGTGTCCTCCAAATAAAAAGATTCATTACTTTTTTAGCAATCCTATTTATGATGTAAGATTCCTAGCTAAGGATTAAAAGACTTTAACCCTTGATATCAATGAAGAAATAAGAAAAAAAGGAATCGAACTATAATATGCAGATGGATCATCAACCTTTGTTTAATTATCAATAGTGAATTATATCCATTCAGAATAAAGCGGAAATATTATAGATTCATCTAAACATTATATGGCTAATATTACTTGTAGACCAAGAGAATCCGAGTCAATTATTGATATTGATTTAAATAAAGCTAAAAAACGAGTTTGGTCTTATGAAAACTCAATTTTCAAAGATTTTTAACCAGACACTGAAGGACATCTTTTAGATTGTTTTGAATTTGATTTTGAATGTGGAAAATTAATTAAACATTTGTAAAATTAATAGGAAATAGATTAGTTAAAAGATAAGATGAAAAAGATATACAAATACATTATTGGTTGTTATCATTATTTTTGTGCCAAAACTTTAAATTATGATTTACCTTGTATAAACCTACAAAGTTTTTTGGATTTTATATCTTAAACGAGTATTCTTGAAAAATCGTTAATGAATTCATTAGATTTGTAGTTAACATTTTTATCAAGTTATGTAGTTGTAAAACAAAATAATTACACACACATATAAGAAAAATGTTTAGTGAGATTTTAATTTGTTGAAATTATTGTTAGACTAGCGAAAGAATAATATATTAGGACAGGATTGGCCAGTAACATGGCTGAAGCATTAGAAATGCTATTTGAATAAGATGAAGTATTGTAATTTATGTAAAAATTTGGAATCTCTTAAGATTGGAGAGACTCACGTTATTGGACTGAGTTAATGGATTATACGATAAGAATTAAGATGCCAATTCTCAATATTTTATATGAAAATGCTTGTAAATAGACGATGAAACATGGGAATAAATATGTAACATTGACAGATTTTAAATTATTTGTTGATTAATTTGAATTGTAGAAATATATATCTGAGAAGGAATTGTATTTAATATTTCTATAGAGTATGCAAACACAAAGAGATGAATTAAGAGAATCTAAATTTTTAAAAATGGAGTTATTTGAATTTATTGAGGCCATAACTAGATTAGCAGAAAGAATTTCACCAGTAACTCCAATGTATGCTAAAAAAAATAGTAATTTAATTAATGATGTTTCACGAAGAACTTTCCCTTTATTTGTAAAGTTTGAAGGAATCATCATTGTGATGTATTAGAAGTTGAGATCACTCTTTGTAGAAATACCAAATGTAGAAAAAGAAATTATCTATAAAACTGTTATTAAAACAGAGAAAGCAAGGAAATTGGGAATCTATGGTATAAAATTAGTATAATCATTAAATAGAGGAAGACAATAGTTCAGACGAAGAGAAAATTAAATCTATAAGAAATTTAAATCTCCTACCTGAGGAAGGTTCATTGCCTCCACCTTAACAATCTGTTGGCTGGAACAAACTTAGATAATGGGCTCAAAAATAAAAGAGAATTTCAATGGAATCTGCAAACATCTTAGAATAATTGGAAAGATATTAAGTTTAAGAAGATGAAATGTTTGAAAAATAAGGAGATGCTATTTCTGGATATGATAGATATAAGATTACGTAAGAAAAAAAGAAAAGACAAGAATACAAAAAAACAATCTTATACTAAGATCCTTAATTCAAATTCGAAGAAGAAGTGTCTAATTGAAAATATACTTTTTTTTATTAAATATTTATGATTAGAAGATAAAATTCACTACCTGAAATCCTCTCCATCATTCAAGAAAAAAAGAAAGTTTAGATACAAAAATAGGAATCACTTTAAGTTCCAGATTAAGAACCTTAACCTGTATTTAAATATGTTGTACATGAACATCAAGAAAGAATTTAGTTAGCCAAAATGTTTTACAAGAATCTAAAAAAAAGATCAATCGCTAGAAATATTAATGAAATCAAAAGCATGGCTACACTAAACGGATTTTAGCTAAGATAGGGTCAAGTTACTAGATAAAAACTTTATGTTGAATAAAATTAGATACAAGAGTAATAACTTACACTATGTTAGAAACCCTTAAATATATTTATGTCCAACATAAAAGATAATTTAATAGAAAACTAGTTCAATTAAAGCTATTTAAAGGACTTCTCCAATATAAAGATCAAGAGCAATTACAACTAAATCTAGTTTTCATCTTAAGAGTATGGATCTTACAAAAAATGAAAGCATGATCTCTTTAAAAAAGTCTATTGAAGAAAAGCCAACCTGTAAAACTAGATAAGTTGATGAAATTAAAGGTTAGGCAAAATTATTCACAATAGTGTATAAATCATTAAAATTTCCAAGTTGAATCTATTATCAATTTAAACAATTGCTTTTCATTTCTAATCTAAATATTATTTCGATTATTAAATTTATCTATTCTTTGAAATTTAGTTTATTCTTATCAAAAAATATTTTAAAATCATAAATTAGTTGAAAAAATTAAGCTTATATTTTTTTTAATTAATTAGCTTAATTTATATGAAATTTTAACTTCCATCATCGAACAATAATGCAGAAAAATTAATTACTCAATCTATTATCATTAAAATATATATATCTAAATTGTAAATCAACTTTTGATATATTTATATAAAAAATGCCGATAATTATCATTTTTTAGCTCTTTACTAAATATAAATTTGAGTTACCTAATCAAGATAACTTTCTTAGAAGAATTTCTAAAATTAATCCATCTTTTAATGGTTATTCGAACATTACCTATCTGTAACTCTAGCAAATGAAAAATTGAGAATGAAATTAAAATGTTACTGCAACTTAGATTCTATGAGTATTAAATCTATGATTGAAAGAGACTGTAAACTATTATAATTTAATCTCTATATTTATATATCATTTAGTTAAAATGATTCATAATAATAACATCTTAAAAATTATACAAAAAATAATTATTGTAATTAGCAAAAAGATATAAAGTGATTATGTTGAAAAATTCATCTTAAAAATAAAAATATTTGAATAGAATGTAATTTTAATGATATTGCAACTCAGTCATTTTCCCAAAATTAATCATCTCCTAAACTTCCTACAAGTTGTAAGAAAGTGAATTTAGGTACTTCCATACATGGTAAATCTTTTTCAATTCTGATTGATAATCCTTTGAGATTTTCCTCATTATATACTTTAAGGACTTTTCCATCAGGTACTTTGAAACTTTTAACCTAGAATATGAGAAATGAATACTGGTTTATTCCATCCATCTTTAGGGAATGACATCTTTCTATCACAGACAGTAAATGATTCTCCTTGATAGTTGCATGATTCCCAAACTTAAGCGCAATCAGGGTCAGTAACACCAGCATCAGGTTTTGGAACATAGACAAAATATGATACTGATCCTTCTAATAATTATGAGTTCTACCCTAGTTTCATAATTGGAATATAGAAATACATGTTCCTATTTCAACAGAAATAGTATCTTTGACAAGTAAATAGTTTTTAGTTAAAAATCTGCAAAATGCACCGTAATTATAATATAAACCATTGATTCCGTATAATGAATATCTAGGTGTTTTAAGGAAAGCTTAATCAGTGATCTTATCTTCATATTTTTAAACTCTTTCTGATTCAGGATTGACTATATTCAAAGGATCCTTAGCTCCATTTGTTTTATGATTAATAGTTCCAACAAATAAGGTGTCCTTTTCACCAATAATCATGTTGACTCTAATGAAATCAATAGTTCCCCTTTGTCCAACAGTAATTTTAATTTGAGTAGATGTTTTAGTTGTTCCTACAGTTTCTACTTAAATTTTAGGCCATGTTTCAACCATCTTAAGACCCAAAATGTATATGGCAATATTTGGTGGTGTTTTGAGTGACCAATTTTCAGGGAATATTACTTCTAATCTTTATATTCTAGTGGCTCCTTCTTTACTTGATTTAACCACAGGTATGTTGTTTGTTTGCAATTCATATGTATAAATATTGCTATCCAAAATGGCAGCCCATGAAACATCAAAACCAAAGATTGTGCCTGGAGTTAATGCAACATATGTAATTGTGAATCCAACTGTATTGACAGATGTCAATTGAATATCAAAACCTTATGGCAAATTTTCTCCAAAATCATATTTGATTGGTGCTAATATTACAGTGGGTGTTGATTTAAAGGGTTTGTTAAATTTGATTAATGTTTAGAAACTTCTTCCCACTCTAATCAATATATAATAAGATTAATTACTCAACGCTTTATTATAAAGGATGATAGGGAATTTATGCCCAATGCAAGCTCTAATCAATACCTGAGTCATATTGGGGTTTAATAAATCCCAATGCAGACATAATGCAAATTGTTAGGACTAAGTATTTCATCATTTAATCCGTTTTTAAATTTATTTAATTATAAAGGTTATTATAAAACAATTACATATATTCACAAATTTATCATTTTTTTTCAGATTAACTTATTTTTCTTCATCAACTCATCATAAAAGTTGAGACATTATTCAAACTGCTCTTCTGTTATCATTTTGTCCTTCCAATAATTAAAAAGCTATTTCATTTTGATTGGAACTGATTATCCATTCTCTCTAATATAGTATTTGCCTGGTGTAATAGTAATTAATTAATTAACCCCTTCGTTGATTATAATTTCAAATCTAATTATAAATTATACTCGTTACATTTTTAGATTGTTCACAACGTAACATTAATCTTAAAGTAATACTCCGCATTCATGTATTTTTATGCTAACCCATTAATCACAACCAAACTCCTTACATTTATTCATAATAGCATTCACTACTTGAAAAGCTTTCTTTTCCTAACAAAAGCATCCGCTTACCACATATCCATTTAAATCTTTATCAAATGAAATTCCTATCAAAATTTTACCCTATTTACGACTATTCAAAATACTGCATACCACCTTCATTATTTATTCTAAATAGTATTGATATAATAAAACCTGTGTTATTTATCAAAAGATCCACTTTATAAGATTTAAATTCTATTTTATCTTCTTCTTTCAACTTGCATTGTTTTCCCAATAAATAAATAGTTTTATCTCCTTAAACTACGTATTCATTTACATAATCGAATGGCATTTGTACTGAAAGGGTAGCACTAATATGAAATGTTGGTTTGATACAGCAATTCATTTCTTGATGTCTAAAATTTTAAAATAACACTTTATTATTTAAATATGATTTACCTTAGTCACTCAACAATTTTAATATTGTATATTTTTAAGTTCTTCGAAACATACTTATTTTAACTGCTTTTCCAAAATATTCTTATCCCCAAGATTTATAATCGAATCTTTAATTTGTAAAAACAAAAACATATAATATTTGGGAAGAGTATTAATTGCTTATTGGTTGTGGCTTTTGATTATCTTGAGCAAGAATTAGATTTGAGAAGTATTAGATCAAAAATTCAGATTCATCTGAATCGGTACTCATTAATTTTAATTATATAAAAATGGATTTAACTCAATCACAAGAACAAGACAAAATAATACAATACTATTTGAATTAACAAATAAAAAAAGTTGCAGATGAAAAGTCATAGCTCACTCTTTAATAAGAATAAGAGAGGAATAAAGTTAAATTATAAGTTTGGGAATTACTAAATCAATAACAATCTATTTAATAGTCTCGTCTCAATGCTACTCCTTTAAGTTTGATATCTAATAACTCTGCTTAATCTGAGCGTTTCGATGTCTAAATTGACAAATCTAAAATGAAATAATAGAGTTAAAAATTTGAATAATCCATGTAATTCTAAAAAGAGCAACCTAATTTCTAAATTAATTATCATTCCTTCGTTGATTCAAAAGACTAATAATATAAACAACTGGATTTTCTTATTGCACAATATGAAGAGAAGAATAAGAATTAACCTAAAAATTATTTCAAAAGACAACAACCTGAACATGTTTCAAATCAACTTCAACAGGATTAAGATGACGAAGATGAATAGTATAATTAAGATTTTGAATAGGATGAAGAAATCTAAGAGCTCATTGAAGAAGAAATGTAAGAATCCTAAATGTAAGTCCAATAAAAGTCTTAAAAATTTAATTAATAAGAAAATGAGACGGCTTATAACAATTTAATCAAATTAAGAATAGATAGATTAGATACTAGTGTTGCAAATGCAGACACTTCTAAAATCAATGATCTAAGTAAATTATCTGAATCATTAAGTGATTTAAAGATAAATCCTAATGAAACTAATAAAATACTTGAAATTAGTAGATAAGTTGATGCTTCCAAATAAACTACTTTTAAATTTGATCAAACTCTCTTGTAAACCAAATCTAATGATGAACCTTTAATAGAGTAATCCCAATAATTTATGTCCTCCAAAATATTAGAATTATCATAATAATAATCTAAAATGTATGAAAAATAAAGAATTGAATACCCATAAATGCCTTCCCTTGATCAAGAATTCTCTTATAAAATTCAAGATTAATCTCAAATTGCAAGATCTTTCTATCCTAATAATAAATAGGGTGATAATAATTCAAAATTTGATCAATCAAAATTCTAGTAATCCAACTTTGAGTAATCTAAACTTTAGACTCAAAAAAATTAAAGTGATTAGTTTTAAAAAAGCCATGAAACTTATTCTAAATATAATTAATAAGAATAATCATTTCGATTAGGAGAATAATAGAAGAATTTTGAATTTTAAGAAAAATCAAATGTATCAAATTAAATCTAATCTAAATTTTCAGAACAATATTAAAATTATCAACAATCTCATCAACCTTCAAAATTTAGTGAACCAACAAAAAGAATATAATCATCAGATCTTGAGAAATAATAATATTATTAAAACTATACATGTGCAAACTCTAATGCTACTAAATTTAATTAAGCTTCATTGTCTAATGAAAACGAACAAAAGAATGAAGAATTTTAGTAAGGTCTATAAAATAATAATTATTTGGATGATGAAGAAGAAGCATTTTCAGAAGAAGATGATCATAATAATAAATTTTATTAGTTTAGTATAAAATTCGAAGATTAGGATGATAAAGAAAAATAAAAAAAGTTTGAGGCATTGAAAAAAAAGAAAATATAAGAAATGGAAGAACTAAAATAACTTCGTTAATAAAGAAATAAAGAATAACAATAATAAGGTAGTTAAACTAATAAACGTGATCAATCACCTCTAATGCCTAGCGCCTCACTAAAAAGGTTATAATAATAGTAGTAATAATAATAATAATAATAATAATAATAATAATAATAATAATAATAATAATAATAATAATAATAATAATTATAATAATAATAATTATAATAATAATAACAATAACAATAACAATAATAATAATAATAATATTAATATAGTAATAATAAATATAATAATAACAATAATAATAATAAC
>JPFM01000024.1:106718-579541 GCA_000733375.1 Paramecium sexaurelia
AGTAAATTTAACTAATTCAATATAATATTTGGAAGGTATAGTTTTTGATATTATTGTAATAGAGATTAACTTCTTAGATGAATGTTATGAATAAGAACCAAATCAAGAGGTACTGTTATTTTACACTTTATAAATGTTAATGGAATTAAATAATTAATAGCTTTGTAATAGTACTATTTATAGTAGTTTACTATAAATATTAAGTTTACCAATTAAAAATATAAATATGGATCATTATATTGTTGAAGATGATCCAACAGTTGTTGAAGCTGTTTTAATGTTCTTTGAATAATAATTATCAAGTAAAAAAACTCATTAAAATGCAAAATAATTATTATTGTAGTATTTATAATAATAAGTTGAAATGATTGGCTAATATGTAATCATAGCATAATTTTCATCAGATTTATTTGATCCAAATTAATACTTTAATATTATTGATTAATTATTAAAATTGTAAAGTAATAATCAAAACTAAATATTCCTACTTTAAAAATTAATAGCATTAACTAATCTATATTTATTAACTAAAGGGTAAGTCGACATATTTACATAGCTATTTTAATTACATGTTCAATATTTAAAATCTTAGCTTGGTTTAGTAAATTTATTTAATATTGGAAAATTATGTGCTCATGCAAGCAAAAATTCAACTTTAGATGAACAAAGTTTCAAATATCTTGTTGATTAATCAAATATTCAATTCCCAGCAATAGACCAGGATACTGCTCATATTTTATTTGACAGTGTATTGTAGATGTTAAAGTTAAGCAAAACTTTATAATTTCCAATATTATAAAATATCTATCATTATTGGACAACATATCCTCATGATTCTCTATTGGGTTAGATATTTTATGAGTTATTGGAAATTCTTGTTACGATTGATCCCGTTTCAGTTCAATAGACTTTTTCTGCTACGAATGGTTTGATTTGGCTTAAAGTAAATACAATCATAGCAAAACATTAACCCTAATTGTTAATTAATTTTATACCTTAAATAGCATAATAATTACTTGTTTTTAATGAATTCACACCTTAAGGAATAATGCTTTTGAAAACCTTATTATAATATAATACCATCGATTAATTGACATTAAACACGGTTGTTTAAATTTTAGATATGCAATTAAATATCTAGAAAGAGCCAGAATTAGAAGCTCTTACTGAACATGTTCATGATTTATTATTAGTAGTTTGGAATAAACATATGAATAGACAAATATCTCTTCAATTATTAAGTAAAATAGTATCTAAGATTATGCATACTGAAATACCTTCTACAATTAATGGTTTAACAACTATTCTTTCTGCAATATATTTATAACATTAGAACTAATTTTTATAATGGCTTTAATCGGACACAGAAAATACACAAAAACTATTTAGTAAATGGCTTAGGTTTGCATCAATATTGTCATAGAAATCCTTACTATCATTATAAATTAATGCTATTTATTAATTTACTTAATTAGCATTTTTTGATTAATTATTTTATGTTGATCCATTTATTGATAAAGTTGTTCCATTAAAGGCAAAAATGATGGAATTTTTAATTTAAAACTAATAACAGTGTGTAAGAATTGTATTATAAACTTAGAAAACTATAGCTCTTGATGAAGATGATGAATTTTAGGATATAGATTCTATTGAAACTGAATTTGAGAATGATATCACTGAATGTCATAATCTTCTTTCGGCAATTTCCATTTCATTTGACCATTTGCAACATTTATCTAAACATTTATCTAAGGAGTAATAACAATTTTTAAGAAAATAATGAATATTAATGTATAATAGTATTAATATATATTCATATTTCTAATAATATTTTTAATTTGAAATATAATGATATCTTTTAAAATTAGTATATAATTTTTTTATAATAATTAAACATTGATAATATTTTACAATTAACAATCATGATGATTTAATAAATATTTAAATTCAAATGCAAGAATTAATACCATTTAATTTTAATTAATAAAATAAATTATAAAAAAAAATAAATCTTAAAATAAATCAGCAAAATGAAAGAAAAAAATAACTCATTAAGATTCAAAAAGATTAGAAAAATCTCGCCTAAAAAGCATTAATTATATGAGGATTTAAGTTCTCCAATAATAACTAATGAAGACTTATTATCTAAGCATCAAAGCCAATGTTCAAGTTTACTGTCGAGTCCTGAATCATCAAAATTTGTTCCAGGAAGCATGTTGGAATTCTTACTTAACATTGAAGAAATTCATTTACCTCTCTCCATTTGATTTACAGTCTTCTTTATTTTTACAAACTTTTTATAATACGTATTATAATCATTATTATAAAGAATCAAGTTCTCAATATTGTTTGTATTGTAAACTACATAGCATCATTTATTTTCAGAGTTATAATGTATAAATGAAATTCGAAATTTTTTTACTTTTCCATATTTTATCCATTTCTCTCAAGTTATGTTAATACTGTTTTATATGAATATATTCTGTAATTAGATGATTAATATTGAATTAATCAATTAAATCTCATTGAATCTAAAAACGAATTTGATTTTATCTAAATTACACAGGATTAGAAGTCAATTCTTCTCTTATTAAAGAAATAATAATTTATAAATAACTCTATATAATCAATTTTTCATATAAATGGACAGTAGTTAGAATTCTCTAATTTGAGCAAGTATTCCAACATACTACCAGGTTCCTCTTATGCAATGAAGGAACTTGACATTTGACTTGAACTATAGCTTGGATATTTTTACAATAGAATCTCATTCGTTATTAATGGAGAGCTTAATTAGTCATCCATATTTTGAAATTTTTTGGGTGATTGCTTTTTTATTTTCCTTCTGGTCATCAAATTATACTTATCTTTCATCTTGTAGAGGGTTAATTGTTCTTAAATTTTGAAATTTTATCTTGTTTGTTTAATTGTTATTATTAATAATGAAATATCACGAAATTCAATAC
Source organism: Paramecium sexaurelia (assembly GCA_000733375.1). Lineage (NCBI taxonomy): Eukaryota > Ciliophora > Oligohymenophorea > Peniculida > Parameciidae > Paramecium > Paramecium sexaurelia. The sequence continues at coordinate 109,685 of JPFM01000024.1, forward strand.
TTTTTATAATCAGTTCATAGTCATATATAATTATATTTTATTTAATAATTTACTTCAATTATAATAATTTCTTTTTTTCCAATATAAATCACCATGATGAATTTTTCACTCTGCCTCTTGTAAATTAAATTATAATTCCTAAAATAACTCAAAAAAAATAAAATTCTTGAGAATATAATATTAATTATAAAGTCAAACAAAAGAAAAATTTAGAAAATAACTTATCACATTTAATTAATAGTTGAATGTCAATAGATCATAATTAACAGTAAAAATGTACAGATTAGGATGAAAATAATTATAATGTAATCGAAAAAAAATAAATCAAAATTTGGCAATAAAAAATTCACTTTGGACAATCGTATAGAAAATCGAAGCAAAAATTATGAATTTATGGGAACTTATATTATGATTAAAATAAAAACTTATTTTAAATTATATTTTTTCGAATATTATATTTATAGTATTAAATATTTAGTAACATTATTTTTTAAGATGGAAATGAATGATAATGAGGTTGAAGAGACTAGATTAAAATTACAAATTGGTGGCTAGATAAGAGATATGGGATTTACAAATTTTTGCTTTGGAATAATTTTTTTTATAATGTCATTTGATAAAGCATTTTATGGTATATATTGTAAAAAATAATAAAGATAGTGATGAATGCATATTTTTGAAAGAAAAAGCATAAGATTTTGGAATCGCTTTACTGATTTTATCTATTTTATCATTGTAAAAATTAATGAGAATAAATACAGAGTCTTTTGGTGCTTAATCAATCAAATGGAGATCTAAATTGTTTAGAAAGGATTTAAATTTTTTAGTGGATTAAGTTTTATTTTAGGAGTGATTTTCTTTGTCTTATTATTGGTAAATATATAAAATTAAGAAATAAGCAAGGAATTAAAAAAGGAGAACCCTGCGGCGCGCTAAGAATATTATCAATACTTTATGTTATAATGGTTTTTATATCGCTCTTTTGTTTTATAATGATAGTAGGCTGTTTAGTTCTTCTGAGTGCATAACAAAATTGAGCAGAAAATGACAATTTATTCATAAAGAATATAAAATTAGATATATTTATATTTTTCTTTTATTATTTTTCTAAAAATATTATTAATAAATGTTTGGAACACTTCGCGAAACAAAATAAATACTAATTAAATGATATTTGAAATAATCAATTAAATAGTAAATTGTTTAAAATTGTGAATATTTAAATCAAATCTATTTTTGTAGAATTAATAAAATAAAACAATGGAATTCTTTATTGTGTCATTACTGTTGCTATCTTCATTTGGATGGATTGTGGATATTTAGACTAATATTTGTTCTTGTTAGGACCTAAAACTTTAAACTGAATGTATTTAATATTTAGGTTGCTCTTGGAATTCCTAAAAGAATTTATGTGATGATGTTTCCTGTAATACATTAATCTCTTAAGTGAATTGTCTCAGTTATCCAAACTAATGTTCATTTGATCTATCAACATTCACTTGTAATACCTTTACATCATGCAACAAATTAAGTGGAAATACTGTTTCTTAATGTTAAACTTAAAATTAAATGTGTACATGGATCGCTGGAAACACTTGCACTGATTATGCTTGTGAAAATTTTAATTCAACTAACTGCCCTTATTTTTGTATCAACTCAGGATCTACTTGTTAGACTTTTTCATCTTGTGGTAGTCTAGATTATAATAATTGCTTGAAATTTCCTGGTAGTTGTCATTGGACTAATAACCAATGCTAAACATCTCAATGCTCGGATTTTACCAATAATAGTTAGTGTACGCTTATATAAAATTCAAATAACATTATTACTCCTTGTTATTGGAATTAAACTTAATGCATAAATCCTCCAGATGCTAGCGTATTCACAGCTGATTAATGTTTTATATATACCGCAGGCTAATATCATTGGACAAGTAATAATTCTACTGTAGGATATTGTACAAAATGTTTAAGTTCATAAGATTATTACAAACCTATGACTGAATTTTTATCTTAAGGGTATCTTCTAAGCATAGCCACATTTATTGCAATGATTTTATGAAATATTGATACATTAATAATATTTCAACCTATTATTTGTCTTAAAATTTTATAATATACATCATTTTAATTATAGCTTTCCTCTCCCAATTAAAATTTCAATTATTATTTTAGTATAAAACTATATATATACATATTTTATTAAATTAAGTAAAAAAAAAATAATTAACAATCTTCAGCAATCAATAGAGAAAACTAAGAAAATGATGAATTTATAAATTTATTAGATTATTTAATCATTAATTCAAAAGAATGTATTAATATTTACTGTAAAAATGCATGTTAAATTTAACTTGAAGTATTTTGAATAAATGAAGAAGCTTTTAATTGAATTAAATCTAAATTTAAACTTATTTTAATAATGTTTGATTAGTTTAAATACAATAAATTAGTAGTAATTTATAAACAATAATTTTAACAAAGAGTTATTATAATGGGTCTTACTATTCAGATTTTCAAATTTAATATTCAGGTTAGTTATACAAGTCGGTTAAATTTTATTTTCTTAATACCATCAAAAATTTAAATGAAAGAATGGCTGATTTGTTATCTTACTTGTTAATTCCCAAAGCTTGTTATCTTATTGTCCCATTTTAAACATTGCTTACAAAGTTTGTTTGCGTTATGGAAAAGTTCTGATAACTATCTAGTCTTGGTCTTCTAATTACATAGGAGGAAAATCTTTAGAATAAATATTATTTTTTTGAGAAATATTTAATACATTTAAAACTATTTACGAGTCTTTTAAATATGAAAAGAAATTAATTAAGATAATTTTACATTATATATTAGATTTTATCCTTAAAAATAAAATTTTCAAACTTTTAAATTATCAATTAATAATTTTATATCTTTAAGTCTTCAATTTTAGCATTATAAAGATATTTTAATTTAATCATCTTTTTCAATAATCTATTTCCATAAATTTATAGAATAGATATAAATTAATGTAAAAATATGTCTTTGAATTGTATTAGATATTGAACTTAAACTCTAATATTATTTAAGAATAATAGATTAAATTAAGTATCCCTCTATTTCAATTTCATTTCTCTCAAATAAATACAAGAATATTGCTTTTTACCAAGTATCATTTAAAAAATTTATTTTGTAAAAGAATTTAGAAATTCGATGTTCATTAGAAAAAAAATTACTTGATGACTAGAGTTATACACGGTTCCATTTACTATTCGGATGCAAAGTTTTATAGAAATTCAAATAAAAATCCTTAATTATTTATATCAGCTACAGAAATTCGTCTTTACAATTCTTTAAGCATCTTTAGAAAATAGAGCCATAAAGCTTTATGATGGGTTGTTTTAAAGAAACTGATGTTAAGGATTATTTATTCGTATTGATGAAAATTATTGATAGGATTTATTTTTGATTAGCAAAATTAATTTAAGGATTATTTATATGTGGGAATTTCAATAATAAATATAAGAAATATTAATGAATAAGATGCTATTGTTTTATATTTATCAATAACCAATAAAAAAAATGAATATTTAATCTGTTTAGAAATCTAAAACAAGCCATTTTATAAAAATATCCAAATATTCACTTCATAAAATTAGCATAAATCAATCTAAAAATTGGTCCACTTACTTATTAATTAAATATTCATATGAGTTAGAATGAAGAAAACCTTGAGGAAGGTGAAGTTAAACCTGTTGATTCTACTCCAGTGTGGGGTGGAGAATAGAATGCAGGAGGATGGTAAGTAGATGAAGTGAAAAAAACTCAAGAGGATAAATGGGGATAAGATGAGAAAAAAGAAAACAAAGAAAGCAATGGTTAAAATGGCACAGCAGCAGAAGCAGGAGGCTGGGGAAACCAATAATAGTAGCAATAATCATCTTGGGGAGAAAATAAAGCTGAAAATAATGATAATGCTTGGGGTTCAGGAACTACAGGATTTGGAAGTACAACTACAGGAGATAATGGAGGATCATCATGGGGAGGTGGTTCAACATCTTGGGGAAATGGAGGAAATTCAGATAATAATTTTTAATCAGATCGACCAAGAGGAAGAGGAAGAGGAGATAGAGGTGATCGTGGAGGCGGTTTTAGAGGTAGAGGAGATAGAGGAGACAGAGGGAGAGGAGATGGATTTCGAGGAAGAGGAGATAGAGGAGATCGAGGAGGATTCAGAGGAAGAGGTGATAGAGGTGGAGATAGAGGAGATAGACGAGGTGGGTTTAGAGGAGGTAGAGATAATGGAGGAAGTTGGGGAGGAAACTCAAATAATAATGGTGGAGGAAACAGTTGGGGAAGTAATGGAGATGGTAATTCCTGGGGAAATGCAGACAAAAAAGATAATTCTGGAGGTGGTTGGGGAAGCACTACTACAAATGAATAACCAGCTTCATCAGGTGGATGGGGAAATACTGCAACTGAACAGCCAGCTCAATCTGGAGGATGGGGAAATTCTACTGAATAACCAGTTCAATAAGCTTCATCTGGAGGTTGGGGAGAGAAAACAGAATAATAACCATAATAAGGAGGATGGGGATCTACCACTGAATAACCTACTTAATAATCTGGAGGTTGGGGATAAAATACTGAAAAACCAACTTAACAATCTAACGGGTGGGGTTCATCAATTGCTGAACAACCAGCTTAGACATCAGGAGGATGGGGATCATCAACAACTGAATAACCACAAGAATAAGGAGGTTGGGGATCTACAAAAACTCAAGAATAACCTTAATCAGGTGGTTGGGGCTCAACTACATAAGCTTCAACAGATTAACCTTAAACAGGAGGATGGGGTTCTACTACTGAATAAGCAACCACATCAGGTGGATGGGGTAGCAATGATTAACCAGCATAATCTAGTGGAGGCTGGGGAGGTTCATCAGATCAATAGAATGGTAGTTCTTGGGGTGGAGGAGGATCTGAAGATGGATAAAGAGGTAGAGGTAGAGGAAGAGGAGATCGAGGAGATAGAGGAGGTTTTAGAGGTAGAGGAGATGGGTTCAGAGGAAGAGGCGACAGAGGAGGAGACGGATTTAGAGGAAGAGGAGATGGATTTAGAGGAAGAGGAGACAGAGGAGATCGAGGAGGATTCAGAGGACGAGGTGATAGAGGAGATAGAAGAGGTGGATTTAGAGGAGGTAGAGATAATGATAATTCTGGAAATGGTGGAAGTTGGGGAGGATCATCAAACGATTAAGGTGGAGGAGGATGGGGATCTTCTACAACTGAACAACCTGCATCTAGCGGAGGATGGGGATCTACAGCTACTGAATAGCCTGCATCCGGTGGAGGTTGGGGTTCTACAGCAACTGAATAACCTTAATCTAGTGGAGGCTGGGGAACCACAACAACTGAATAACCAGCTTAAAATGGAGGATGGGGTTCTACAGCAACAGAATAACCAAATAAAAATGGAGGATGGGGATCATCTACAACAACTGAGTAGCCTGCTTAAAATGGAGGCTGGGGAACCACAACAACTGAATAACCAGCTTAAAGTGGAGGCTGGGGCTCAACTGCTACAGAATAGCCGGCTTCTAATGGAGGATGGGGATCTACAACAACTGAACAGCCTGCATAAAGTGGAGGTTGGGGATCTACAGCAACTGAACAACCGGCTTAAAGTGGTGGATGGGGTAGCACTGATGCTCCTCAGTAATCCAATGGCGGTTGGGGAAGTAGTAATAATGATTAATAACAATCTAACGGTTGGGGATCTAATAATCAATAATCGAATGGAAACGGTGAAAGAGGAAGAGGTAGGGGAAGAGGAAGAGGTAGAGGAGGAGACAGAGGAGGAGATAGAGGTGGAGATAGAGGATATGATAGAGGTGGAGACAGAGGATATGATAGAAATAATAATAACAACGAGAGCAATGGAGGAGGAGATTTTCCAACAGCAAAAAGGGTTAAACCTAATCCTGTAGTAATTACAATATCAGATGATGAAAATGGAAAAGCATCACCTCACTTCAGTGAGGATGAATTAGAAAAAGCGAATATCATAAATGAAGTGTTAAAATAAACTATTGCTACAAAACCAGTAACCTTATAACTACCAGCATTAGATGCTAAGTTTTCCCCTCTTTTTAATCCTGAACCTGATCCAGATAGCTTAAAAACAGATAATTTATGTCATCTTAAAGGAGGCCTTTACCCACATGAATAATATAAAAAAGTTAAGTTTGTTTACACTGGAGGAATCAAAGTAGATTCTGATAGACAACCAGTAGTTAATTTAGTCACATTTGACAATGATTTAGAGTTTATTGAATCTTGTCCTAAAGTTGATTTAGCAGAAAAACAAGGAATAGAAACAGTATTTTTGAGCCCTTTGATTAATGAATATAGGATACTAAAAAACGAATTGGTGTCATTAAGGCAAGAGGAGAGAAGAACATAAATTAGGAGACAATATATGGGTGTTGTTGAAGGAATAGATAAGGAAAATTAGGATTTAATATGTTAAGTAGGATTAGCTTTACTTAAAGAATAAAAAGCAATTAGATTGAAATATGGATTTCTATTTGCTGAATTAACGCTCTTCCACATTAAATAGATCTTTGGAAATATGGATTAAGTGGAACATTAATCATTATAAGCAAGAGAAAAAGAATTGAGACCATCTAATTTGGTTTTTGTGGTTTCAATTACTTAGAAATGGTTGAATGATGTGCCAAAATTGAAATGCAGAAGAAGAAAAGAGTTGTTATGATATATAATATTAATATTATAATTACAAATTTGAATTAAATGGTCTGTGTTGATATCCTTAAATAGTATCATCCTTAACAACAAGGTAAGGTTTACATGAAGTAGGATCGATATCTTAAAAAACGCGTATTACAATTAGATGGAAGTATGAATACAGTTGCTTAGTTGACAATTCCTGTCAATTTAAGGCTTAATTATGTAGTAAATATATAATACATTAGCTTCATTTTTAAATTTAAGTTCCCTCAACAGGTGTATTTGTGATTTCAATAAACTATTAAAATAAGGGGTAAAATTTTAAAGTTTCAATCAGCAATGTAATTTGAATTATTTTATGTAGTTATTTAAACAAGTTTCTTTTTCTCATGAAAATTAGATCAATTAGCCTTGTGAAGGATTGCCGAATTGGGGTACAATTGTTGTGGATTTGAAAAGCTTTTACTCTTTCACTGAGATAACATAATTAAATATAAGTGGAAATATTGCAGTTAAAAATATTTATAATACAAATGAAGATTAATTGCTTCCAACAGATTGTTAATTAAATAGTGTTCATCGAATTTTAATTAAACATGTTAAACCTAAGTTGGCACCATTAAAAGGAATTTTAAAATCAAAAGGTAAAAAGTAAGAATAAGCTCCTTTGGAAGAAATTCCTTTACCTTAAGAGAGAGTATCACCTATGAAATAGGACATAAGAGAACCTATAATGCAAGAATAAGAAAGTCCTGTTAAAAACAAACCTTAATCAATAATGAAATTAAAACACATTCATGGATACACTCCTAAACATTAAGCAAATGTAATTTTTTTAGATGATAATTATTTTGCATTTCCTTGTGATAAAACAATTGTGATAATGTCCGAAAAAGAATAAAAATTTTGTTCAGCAACTAGCGAAATATAATCAATAACAAAAAATAAGAATGAATTAATTGCTGCTTGTGATTCTGAAATCTTAACTTTTGATTATACGACTTGTTTAAAGCTAAGTCATTATAAATTAGAAGGATACAAAGCAAAATTTATTTAAAATTACTATGATACACTAATTGTTTTGGCTAACGATGAAAAACATTAAATGCTATTATTGATTAAAAACGAATGTGTAGTTATAAAATAGGCATCTCCATTTCATATCTCTACTTTTAAAATACAAGATAAGGATAATTTTATATCTGTGGGTAAGGAGAATCTACGGTATTGGCATATAAAAGATGCTTGCCTCTAAGGGCATTCTCCATATTTAGGATAATATGCAAGAGAGACTGATTTTACAGATGTGTTGATATAGGATAAAAGAGTTTTGGGTTGTTGTAAAAGAGGTCGAGTATTTCAATTTATAGACAAAGAGTTAACAGGTGTTTGGTAAATCTCAGAATCAGCAATAACCACGATGAATAAATTTGCGTCTCATGTAGTAACTACTCATAAGGATGGTATTAAGCTTTGGAAACAAGACTTCAGTGAACTTGTGAGAGATATTAAATGTGAAGTAGAAGTAATTGGTTGTGACAGTAGATAAAAATTGATATGTGCATTTAGGGATAAATCAATAGGTATAGTAGATGAAAAAACTATAAAATATCTGGTACATTCTCATTAATAAAATATATTGGATTTAATTATGGTATAAGACAAAATTGTGTCATCAGCTATGGATCACGAGATTAAAATTTGGAACAAATAGTTGTCACTTGAATATCAATTTAGATGTCTTGATGGGTTAGCATCATCCTTATGTAGTTTGTAAACCAAGCCTTAATTTATAGCAGGATTTGATAATGGATATATTAGAGTCTTTGATTTATAAACCTATTCTGTTATTTTAGAAATAGATACTAAGCATCCTATTCTAGCTTTGAGTGGAAATTAAAATGATACTTTATTTCTAATAACTCATGAAAATGAGACACTTATTTTAAACAATAAGTTGCTTATTATTAAATAACATCAACATTAATTTAAATGTAACTCAAGTAATTAACTTGTTGCTTTTAATGGATTTTTTAATGAGTTTTATTATATTGCAAGTAGTTATCACATAAAATTATATTCTTGCGATCATTTAACTGAAAAATACCATTTAAATATTCCCATCAGTTCTATAGATTGCAATGATGAACATCTTCATATTGTGAGCAACGGTAATATTAAAAGATTTGATAAACAATTGAATTTTTTATAAGAGCTAATATCAAATAGTGTTTATATCAAAAGTTGTAACAATTATGTTTTTAATGCAAACAATAAAGATTAGTTGGTTGTATATGATTATATGTTTACTAGTGATGAAACTGGAAATCCTATTAAATAAATTTATTAATAAAAAGTTAAAAAAATGATCATCTCATCATAAATTATTAGTTTCGTTGATGATTTCATCTTTATTTGGGATACAAATGGTTTGCATTAAACAATGTTAACTCATCCAATCGATAAACCTTATATAAATCAATTAATTGATGTTATATAAGAATCAATGAGTCCTCACAAATAAAAATTGGAAAAAGAAAAAACCATAGTATAAGGGAAAGAAAATAAGAAAAATAAATAATAAAAATAAGATTAAATATAATTATAATAGTAATAATCCTAATAATAATAATAACATCAATAATAATAAATATAAAATAAAAGCCCAAAATCCTCGCCAAAAGCTGATATTCCTAATCAACACTTGAATATTTAAAATTAAAATAAATAATTAATAATAGATGAATAATAATTGCCAAAATTAAAAATAAGAAAAATAATAGGTTATAGATTTAGTGATGCTTACATCTAATAATTTCCATGGAACAAGGAAGAATAATTTTATGTTTTACCTTCAGAATAATTTATTGTAATTAATTATTACACTTAACATAAACAATAGTTAATTTTGACTTCATAAATATAAGCCATTCATTATAGTGTTAAAGGTATAATCGTCCTACTTAAACAATAAGTTTTAGTTTTTGATTTAAAAATGGATTTAATAAAACAATTCGATTTTGCAGGATAATTGGTTTGTTCAACAGTTTCTCCTTGTGGAAATTATTTACTTATGATAAATGAAAATAAGATTTAAATATATATTTTGAGTAGCGGAAGGATTTTGACTTAAACAATAATATAATATGGGAATGGTAACATTTATGCAGATTGGTGTCACGATTAAGATTTAATGTTTGTAACTCTGAGTGGAATATAAAATTAATTATGGAGAGTAAACCAAAAGGCATTGTTAGAATACTGCGATTTAGATATACAACCTTCTTATTACTAAAGCAGTGGATATTATAAACAATCTTTAGTCTTGTCACAAGGACAAAAGATTCATCATGTCGAGATTAAGTAAGCTCGTACTATTTTAACTGTTGAAAATGCTACTTCTTAAGATATAACTCAAGTGGTTTGCACTAAAGACTATGTTTTGTTATTTACAAATTCTCCAAATTTATACATTTATACTTATTAATTTAATGATAAGCAGATCATATCATTAGATAGTATTCCTTTAGGATATTCAAATATATTTTAATAAGATATAATAGTTGCAACAAGATCTTAAATTTGGTTTGTAGATATTCAATCAAGAACAACTGTTAAAATTGAACCAAACATACCACTAGAACATAAAATATTATGTACAAATTAAGATATAATTGGAACATCAGAGGGAACAATGATGATTAATAATGATGAAATCTTAGTTCCTAAAAGATAATGTTTACACATCTCATAATATAAGAATTGCATTATAGCTGGATATTCAGATGGTTATTGTAGATTATTTAAAGATTTTTAATTAATTGGTTAAATCTAAGTTGGAAGGAGTGTGACTTCTTTGGTCGCACATTCTAAAAATTATTTTGTAGTTGGCAACGAATAAGGATAATTGTTTTTTTGTACAGGCTTCAACGAAATTAAAATGCACGAAATTGTTAAGGAGAGAGGAGACTTTGCTATTGTTTCTCTAGATATTAAAGACAAACAAATTGTTTATAGTACTGGAAATTAGAAAGTTTCCATTTTGCACTATAAGGAAAAGGAAGAATTTGTAATTAAGAAAGCTACTAATGTTATTGACGATACTCCTGAATATTATCTAATGGATAGTTATAGATTTAGATCAATTGAATAATGTTAAGTACAGTTTTGCAAGACTAACCAAGAACAAATAATTATGATGTGTTCCTAGATTATAATTCGAAATTACATAGAGCATTTAAATATCATAACAATAGAATGTAATGGTATTTCTTTTATGCAATTTAATTAATATTTAATAGTTGGTCGAAAAGATGGGACAGTTAGTATGTATGATAATGAAATTGAATTGGATAAAGTATATGTATCTTCTTTCCCTATTCACATGATGTAGCATGATAAAATTGCATACGGAAACATGATTTGTGAATTAATATAATGATCTATATATATACTTCAATGATTAATTAATTCAACATCATTTTACATTAACACTTTATCGAACTCTGACTAAATATCTTATCCTGGTAGTGTAGAGGGACTTTTCCATAAGGCTGCGTGTACTATTACAATTAAGCATCCTAGACCTACATATGTTAATATATGAGGGCCTGAAATAGCCAAAATTAATAAAATATTAACTAAATTAATAGTTATTTGTATTTACATAGAAGTAAGAGTATCATTTTTTTGTCTTGAGTATTGACGAATCCTAAATCAGGTAAATAATCTAAAATGGAACTTTATTTCATTATATATGCCCATCTTCATTTAGATAATAAATCAATACCCTAAATAACTAAGAAAAAGTGTTAGTAAAACTGCAAAGTTAGTGAGTCTTAATTATATGTATTTAATACCCTCCAATTGCAATTGCTATAATCACCAGTTAAGTGTACCGAACTCCATAAAGAGAAAAGTTCTCTTATATTCTTAATGGTAGAGAATCACTTTTAGGTAAATTATAGGCTGATAAATCTAATATTCCTGGTTGCGATTGCATTAAATAATATCAATTTTTTTATTTATTTTATAAATATTACAATAAACCATGCTTCCATGTTCCAATGATGTGAGTTTGTATAGTAACTTTTCTTAAAGATTATTGAGCAACTTCTTCAGGTTTACAGATAAATAATCTTGTCTTGAAATTAATATATTTTTTATTTTCTTCTAACAAATTAGTCGCGATTAGACCTGGAGTGACAATCCTTACGTCTATTTTTGGAGCTAATTCTATTGCCAATGATCTAGCTAAATTTCCAATATAGGCTTTTGTTGAAGATTATATTGCACATCCACTATGTGGACTTTCTCCTGTTTCTGAACCAACAAATAAAATTAAAGACTTTTTATTTCTTTATTTCATGCTCAGAACAACCAACTAACTTAAATACGTACAAGCATTAATATTAACATTTATTAAAGTGCTCGTTTTCTATTCTTATTCAAAAGGATTCATTTCAAAAGTTCCTACATTATTTATCAAAATCGCAATATCTCCAAAACTGATTAACCTTTCATATAATCTTTTGTATTCACTTTAATCACTTGTATCAAAATTAAATTGAATAACTTCTACTTATGAGTTAAATTCCTATTAAATCTCCTATTTCACTTAATTCAATTTTTCTAATGTTCGACCTATGATAATAAGATTATATCCCATTTTCGCTAATTCTTTTGCATATGCTTTTCCAAGGCCATCACCTCCTCCTGTTACTATTGCCCAACCATTCCCATATTGTCTTTATAAATTGGAATTCCATAATAAATGGATTGCTATCGATTAAATTTTTGGCAATATAGTCTACGCAAATCGATATGTCCCATCTAATATAGTTGATACAAATTTTACATAGCCAAATCAATTTCTAAGGTATTCCTGATTGAAATATTCTTGATGATTTAACCTTGTCTATATATTTTAAAATTCCCTAAAATTACATAAATATAAATAATAATGAAACCTAATACAGAACTAAAGTCCATTTATGATATTGTAAAAGGATTTAATTTCTCTAATAAGCAAGCCTTATCTCTTAAACAAGAAGTTCTCTAACAACTAGAACAGAAGTTCAGAAAAACAATTGAATTCAGAATAAAATCTTAATCTATGCATGCAATTCATTCAATTCATACAAGTTCTGTTTCTACTTAAAGACACAGATAACTTTCCTTTAAAATAGCTAGATAAAAACCATAAATGCTTTTTAGAAATCAATCGTTAGTGTCTTTATTAAAAAAAACTAATAATCTGTGAACATTTATTTAATATTATTTATTCTAACTATTCAATTCAAAAATAACAATTATTTTAAGTTACATGAAACACTCAAAGTATCAGGTAGAATTAAATCTACACATTTATAATTTTATTTTGATTACTTTTATAATTTTTCTGTGTACTATTGATATACAACTATTTTTTTTGATTAATTTTTACTATTCATAATTTCAACTTGAAATTTAATAAATCCATAAACGAAATCGAATTACCCGATAATAATTCCATTTTTTTATTCATTTTTTGGGATTCTTATTGAATTGATTAACTAAGATTAAAATTTGAAAATGATTGAATCAAATATCTAAAGATATCCATATTTTTAAGTTCAAACTCAAATATTATGCAGTCTGAACAATCAGATTGGCTTATCCCTAGTTAGAGGTTGTTATTTTCGTGTTTAAAGGAACTAATATTTAGATCTTGTAAAAATATTTTTGTCCCCACTCATTTACGAAGTTAAAACTTTAGGATTTTAATTTAAATTGCTCATATATAAGTATTTAAAATTTTTGCATTTCCCTACATTTTAAAATGCTCTTGGATTATAATAATTGTTCTTTAGAATCTAAAGCAAAGAAGATATAATAAATTTTTATTGTCTAAATTAAAAAAAACTATATTATAAATGATGAAAACAATTACATCCAAAAATGTAGATGAATTTATGTTTGAAATGCAATTTTCATAATTTGGAATTTTAATGCATTTAATACTCTAATGAGTTATCAAATTCAAACAAAAATCTTATATTTCTAATTATAAGATAAATTTACAAATATTATTCACTCTAATCAAAATATTTTTCTTCATTATTTTCAGTAAAGATAATGTAAAAAAAAATTGAGTAAAGTAAATATATTGAAATATGGATTTGAATTATAAATTGATAAATCATTTATTAGAAATTCTAATAAAAAAGATCGAGATTTTAAAGTTCCAAAATAAGGAATATTTAATTTAAATTGAAATATATTAAAACATCTGAAATTTTTGGGAATCTAAAATAAATTTAGCTCATTATAAAATCCCGATTCTTTTTGGCTTAGTATAAATTGATAAACTAGACTATTATTAAGAATTTAAAATTTTTTTATCATTCAAAATTATAGATGGGTTATTTTTATATAAATTTAATTTTTCTGCAATATATTAATCCTTTTGATTAAAATAATTCTTTTTGTCTATTTTTTGATATACATTTGATGGAACATTGTAATACAAGTGTAATTCTCACAAATATTTTCAATAATTGATATTAAATTTTTTCTTAGTGATTTTATTAGATTTTTCTATAGTGTTTTGATCATAATAAATTTCTTAAATTTATATAAAGTCATATCTTGGATTAATTATCATTTAAGAACTATTTATTCAATGTATACTTATAATTTTAATTATGTGAGCATTAAATTATGGTCCTTTTTCTTTCATTATTATATTTTCTAAATAAAATGTTGAACATGAAAATCTACATGTTAAAACTTTGATATATAAGGTTGTTATGATTATTAGTAATTTTCCTTTTTTTTGCAAAATATTGTACCTCAACATTTATTTGTGATATCAAGTAAGTTCGCTAATAATTTTTATACTTTTCAAAGTTTTGAACCCTATTATCGATTAGCAAAATTCTTAATTAAGCCTGTACTTATTATAATTGAAGTAAATCCATCAAATTAAATTGCACTTTAAAAAATTAAATAATATATTTTTATAAATCCTAATTTTCTTACTTTATGTATTAAGCTATACTATTTAGATGAAAAACGAATAAAAAATAAAAAACTCCAATATTTTATCTAAGAGTATAAATATAAACTTCAATTTAAAAATAAATAACAATGAATAATTTGATTTCATATCTAAGATCAATAGACTTTTTTGGGGCTCCTTTAGTCTAACATATCGATAAAGAGTAATCAATTTATAAAAGCATTTTTGGTGGAATTATGACATTGTTGATTTGTTCAGCTAGTCTTTCATATGCTATTTGGGTTATCTATTTATGGTAAATAAACTAATTTAGCCCTAAAATTTCAAGTTCTGTATATGTTTCAAATTTTGAATTATTGGATTTGAACTATGATGTTGTAAAAATCTTTTTTTGGAAATATAATGAAGAGATGATCGATCCATTTGAACAAAAAGTTCTTATTCCTCTAATAACATACACAGAAAATTATACTTTTGGTGAAACAAAAGTGCTGAATATGTCTAACAAAACTACATACGACGGAAATAGATATATAATTCCTGAAATGAAGCTAGGATTCACAAATATTGATGGAGTTTTAATGACCACATCTGAAATGTATATTTAAATAGTCAAGTGTACGCCAGAGTTGTTAGGAGAAGAAGAATAGTGCGCATCAGAAGAAACAACTAATTAATTTTTTAGTTAATCATTAAATGTCATTATTCTATAGCTATAATATAAATAGCTTGATTCAAAAGATGGATAGGTTACTTCAAGTGTGCAAGAATTTCTAATTTAAGTAGAAAAGCCTAGTTGTTATACACTAAATACATTTTTATAAAGTAGTTTTTATGAAGTTAAAGATTCTTTTCTATTCGGATCCCCAAAACATTATGAATTTGTGAATGGAGCTCTGATTTAACCTTAAACTAATACAGTTTAATATTGCCTTTAAGCTTATGGATATGATACATATGCCCTTGTTTATGTAGTCATGAAAGGAAATTAAGTTAAGACGACATTTGAATATCCTAATGCAGGAGATTTATTAGCTAATATTGGTTCTATCGTTTCAGTTTTATTTATGGTTAGGCATGTTATAGTGTTTTTCAATTCTTATCATCTAAATGAAAAAATAATTCATGACCTGATATCTTTTTACTATCCTCAGTTTTCTTAAATTAAAATTTAAAAAAACTGGAAGAGAGAAATTATTAAAGTAGTTCTTCACAATTAATAATTAGATCTAAAAGAATATATGAAATTCTATGAAAATATTAAATAAAAAATAGAACAGAAACTTACTTTTGTTAATATGCTTTATGAAATTTCAAGAATTTATATTTTGATTAGAGCTAATAAATAGTAAAATGAAATTAAAAGATGTCATGTAGTAGGATTAAGATTAGATCATCTAAAATTATCTAGTGTTGTTATCGATTCATTTTAATGCATATCAAGAGAATTAGAAGAATAATTGCTAAACGAATAAGATATCGGACTTCTTTCTTTGTAAGAACGACAAATTTAATCTAAAATCAATATTCCTGATGAAGAAGCTGATTTAATCAATTTTTATGATATAAATAAGATATAATCTTGATTTAATGATTTATAAACCATAAAAACCATATAATGTACTTCTTACCATAATTTTTGAAGAACCATATTTAGTTTGCAGTAGAATGTTCTAAATGTTTTAAAATAATAATTTTAAAATCACACATTATCTCAAAGCGAATTTTAAATAGAAATTCTAAATATTCAAATAATAAACAGAAAATAAAAATTATTAACTTACAGAAAAATCTTCTATTGTTATAATTGGATCTTATTCCATGAATCCTCAATTCATAAATAATATGAGATATTTTTTCAATAAGATGTCAATAATGATTAAGGAAAATATTGGTTGAGTACCAAGATCATCAATAGAACAAAAATAAAATTTTAACTACCTCTTTAGTTAGTGATAATAGTTGTGCGTATTCATCCCAAATCATCTCTTTCTATTATCTTTAAAATTGAATATTTTACTCCTCTATTGTTTTGGTCTTTAAATATGAATTTTTTTTAATCACTTAAATAATCATGTAATGCTAATGCTTTTTAAATTAAAAATCTTAATTCTCTTTTTTAAAGTTCTTATAATTATAACTACTGACCAAATGATTTTTTTATTTATTGTTATTATAAATTGGGTTAATGTAAATTCAACTTTTTTTCTAACAAAATTCAAATTATTGATTGATATATCCTTAAAATTTATATAAAATATTTTAATTTAAAAGTATTGCTTGTAGATTATTTCAAAACTTGTATATCAAATCTATACCTCTATTATAAGATTTAGAAAACTAATGAAATTGTAACTTTAGATGTTTAAAATAATTTATGAACAATTTTGCTTTCAATCATTTATTTAATAAACTATAGAGACAATAAACCATTGAAAAAAGTAATAATTGAACCTGCCATTATATATCACTAGCATTTTCATATTGAAAAAATAAGTTAAGTATTAGCCCTATCAAATTAAATTTCAATATTGATAATCATTCTTAAAAATTTAGTTAGAAATTTATAGAAATTTTGAAATTATGTCATGCCAGCTCTTAGTCGCCTCCTATAAAGTCTAAAATAAATAATATACATTTATAGGATGTTGCTTTTTAAACACTCTTCAAACATTAATTAATAATTAATCTACTAAATTTATATCTTAAACTAAATGATGTTATAACATAAAATCATTTATCATCCTAAAGAAATGAAATCTATTTTAAAGGTTTACAAAATGAGTTCCTTTAAATTTTTTCTGATTAGTCTAATTTTTCTTATGAAATTCATATTTGTACCAATTAAATTAAAATCAAATTTATAATAGTTTTAACATTTTATCTTATCCCTAAGAGTATATATGATATATTAAAAAATATCACATCCACTAAAGGCACTTTCTTTGAGCAAGAAAATAATTAAAGCATAATATAATAAAATAATAATATAGCTTCATAAAAATTTCATGCCTCCTACTTATTCGATAACAACGTCAATCTCATCTCCTGTCTCCATTCCAATCTAATATAATATATGATTTTAACATCAGCTGGAGTTTGTGTCTCTAGAATTCTTTCTCCATCAAATAAGAATCTTACATTTTAGATTTGAAGCTAAATATTTACTTCATATTTACATTTTGTCTTGAGCAATAAGCGTCCATTAGCTTCTTAAATTAAGTTTATTTTTTTATTTTAAAGAAGACTTCCTCACCATCCTAGGATTTAACTTTTAAGTTCAAATATTCTGCTTATTGATCTGCCATTTTTAATTAAATTAATAATATTACTAACTTTTTGGTAATTTTCTAATATAAATTTATAATTTTTCATATTCATTAAACATAAACAAAATATTGAATATCATTACAGCTTTACTCATTTGCCTGTCAAATCAATTAAAGATTTAAGAATTTGTTAAAATTTGTTAATTTATTTTCTATCTGGGGAAACCTTTTGTATGAAAAATATATTACTTCATCATTTTCTTTTATATGAAATTTCTGAACCTTTTGGTTATAAAATCTCAATTCTGCGTAAACTTCCTTGAAAGTTTCGTTACTTTCACTATTTATACAAATAAATGCTTCAAAATATTGAAAATAGCACTCTAAATATATATTGAATAACAATTGTTTACATTTAAAAGTTATATTTATATCAGGCTTATTTATTATCCATATATTAAACAAGTGATTTACTTGGCCTACTGTGTAATTGTATACTACACAGTCATATTTTATTGGGTAAGAACTCCAAATGAATGAATCATCATTTGTGCTTTGAGTCATAGTTTCACAATTATCTGCTAAAATACTTACACAAAAATAATTTACTATTTTCAATTATATTTTAAAGTCGCTTTGGACTTAGAGTGAAATCATCCATCATAACTAAGATGAAATGAGATTATTAAGTAACCATTAGCATTCGGTGTTCTCCAAAACAATCAAAGGTAAATTGAGTATTTATTATAAAGCCTTCAAAGGTTTCAGTTTCTTCAACATAGGTTCTTCTTTTTGGTTATTTGTCCAATTTAGTAATTTTCTATTTAATTTAATATTTCATATCAGTACATTTAAATAATCTTATTCAGAATCTGCATGCACTCCTCCACTTCTCATTCGTCTCAAGCTCATACTTTAAAACTATATTTTATTTCTTTTTATTTATTTATTTAAAAACACAATCATAAAAGTATAAATATAAAAAACAACAAGCATCATTATCTCTAATGACTACATAAATTCAAAAATTAAACCTTGAAATACTATTCGACTTTTTATGATTAAATTTGTATTACATTAAGCTTTATTTTCATTTTAAGCTTCAAATTAATCCTATCTATCAAATAAGACCAAGTTAAGCACATGAGAATATTACGATTGCTTAAAACACAATAACATTCAAGTTGGAACACAACATTATTAATTGCTGTGTACATTCAAACATAAATTAAATTATTATAATATTAAAATTTGTTTTGGAGATTATACTAATGTTAAAGTAAAACAAAACAATCAAATAACTGCAGTTAAATTCTTTGAAATTATAGACTTTTACTTTTAATTTGATTCTATTTGTTTAAATATACTATATCTAAATAAGTCTAAAGTGAATATAAAATTGAAGAAAATTTAAATAAAATATATTACATTATATATTCTTTTAAATTAAATTCATAAATAGAAATTTGAATTTTCTCTATTCCTTGATATGACTGGTTAGCTTCCGCTAAAGCTAGAATTTATTAGGCTCTTTTATTACTATACCCTTAAAATAGGTATTTCTAATTCAGTGTTATCATCATTTTTATTTTATAGCCTTTTTATTTTGGATAATTCTAAATTTTGGGATGACCTTGCTTATCTTTTCATATAATTCAGCAGGGTATCCTTTGAAGCCTTCATTGTAAACATTAGCAAATCAAGTATAAACATTGAAAGCACAGATAATGCAAGACTTAAATAAAATGCAGGACTGGAAAATAACATCCTAGTTGTACCAAAGATAGATGATTGAGGAATAATATTTGATACCCACAAATATGCAAAATAGGTGCCTAAGCTTGTTCCTATATAGGCAACCCAAGTAATTACTGTCCAAAATTAAGTATTCAAGGCTAATTTCAAAGTAACAAGCTGATGATAAAGATTTAGATTACAATCATAATGGCAGTTGACATTGACATGCTGAAAAACCAAAAATCGTTGTTTAATCCTGTCTATTTGATAAATGTGGTATCATTTAATTCTAAATAAAAAGAGAAAAAGCAAGCTAATCCTTAGAATACACCTATGAAAAACCATTTAAAGAATCTAATTAAAAATAATTTAATACTTTTCACTTGTAAAGACAGTATTTCTTTATCCTATATAATAAAGTAAAGGGTAATTTTATCTAAGTATATCGTTTTCTTCTTCCCCTTCTTTAATTCTTCTACTTCCTAAAATAGTTTATTTTCTTTTAGATGTATAAAAAACATCTTCATCGAATATTGCTCTAATTACAACAGGTAAAAATGTAAATACTGTATTATAAAAAGATACAAAACTAAATTTATAAGAATATTTTACAATTAATCAAAAACGCTAGTTCCAGTATGTCCACAAAAGAATGCAAAATAAAATTATGGGATTGTAAAAATAATGTTTTTGTAAAAAAAGTACAAGATCATCTCAGATATACGTATATAGTTCTATCTACCATGATATAATATCAATTTCCAAAGGCATTTAAATTAACCTATTGCATAATTACTAGCTTGAACAGCTCTCATCCCTTCTTATCCATAAATTCCAATCCCAATATGGGCTTCTTAGATCATATTGACATCATTCGCACCATCTCCAACAGCTAAAGTTATTTTTCCAAGTGAATTCTTAACTAATCTAACCATGTCTGCTTTTTATTTGGGTGTGACTCTACAGCAAATTACAGTATGTAAAAATGGGACTAAAGTTATCAAATAATTAATCAATTCTTAATTTTCAATCAGTGAAGCTAAAACTATGCCCTCGATTATAATGGCTCGTTTAGTTTGATATTTATTTACAATGTGATCTGCCACTTCATTAAATACTTTAACTGATTCACAACCAGGTGTTAAAAAAAATACATCCATGTTATCTTGCAATAGGTTACAAGATCTTCCTATATTTTCTGCAGTTTCTAACTTATCTCCAGTTAGCATCCAAACATTTATATTTGCTTTTAAAAAATCAGCTAAAGTTTCTGGAACATCTTCTTGTAATTTGTCTTCTACAGCTGTTGCTCCAATCAGAGTTAAATTTTTTTCAATTTAATTAATGAGTTCATTTTAAAGTTTCTCTGTTTCTCCACCTCCTAAAGCATCATTCATTGCTCTAGAAAATTAGTTAAATTATTCTTCACTAAGAACTCGCATAGCTAAACACAATGTTCTAAGTCCTTTTCTTGAGAACATGTCTAATTTTTAGTCTATTCCATCCAAATATTTTTAATTTGGAGATAATCTAGCTTTAATAATGGCATCTGCTCCTTTAGTATAAAGTTTAATTATTCCATTATGTCTTACTATGACAGACATTCTCTTCCTATCACTGTTAAATTCAAAAGAAAATAGAAGCTCAATTTTTTCAATATTTCCTAGAACATTAACTTCCATTATGCCCAATGTTATACCCTTGTATATAACATTTAGTCTTCTGGCAGCATCAACAAGAGCAATTTCATCTGGGGATGGCCCTTAATAAATAAAGCTTCCATCATCTTGAAATTCTAATACACATTCATGACAAGTGGCTAGAAGTAATAAATTCTCTTTCACTAAATCTCCTTAATTACGAATCAAATATTGATCAACAATTAAATCAATATTAGGATTTTTTGATGGATCTTTTTCTGTAACGATTTATAAAATTTTATCCCCTGAAAAGTCATATTCAATTCCAGCCTTTTAATTGACTACAGTTGATCTTCTTCTATGTTATGTGCTTTATCTTCTTAAAGTTTAATTTCCAACAAAGGTAGTTATTTCTTTTTTATTAAACATGGTTACGTCACCATAAATAGAATCTCCACAGACACACAGTTTAAATTCCATTTTATTACAGGTCAAGGTTCCTGTTTTATCTGAAAATATGTATTATACTTAGCCAAGTTCTTCATTTATAGTTGTACTAAACACTTTAACGTATTTATCATTTTCAGCAGAATACATTTCTGAATCTTTTTACATGAAAAACCCTTATCCAACTTTAACGAATTCAAGAGAAACAATTAAACTGATTGGGATTAATGTGTTCAAGAGTAAAAAATAAGCAGCAAAAGTCATTAAAGATGCTAAGGCACAATCAGGTATTTCTGGATTATATACTTCATCTTATCCATTGTATGATTCATATCCTGCGAAGTTTCTACTGAAATAGCTAAAATTTGAAGTTGAAATATCACAATCGATGCCGTATATAATTGCTAAAATAATACAAATAAATGTTTGCATTAGCAAAATGTAGATGATTCTTAGATTAATGAGTCTATCTATATTACTAACTTTATTTTTTTGTCCTTCAGAATTTCTCATGACTTTAGTATCAATTCCAGTGTAAACAACAACTCCAATTACTTATTTCACATTTTTTAATTTCGATCCTCTTAATAAGAAATTTTTATGAGTGATCTAAATTTTCTTTTAATCTAAATATAAAGTGCCGTCAAACGTATAAAGAAGTGGATTAGGATTTATGCATTCAATTATACCGGATCTACATTCAATTGTCTAAGTTTCTTTAATTGCTTGTTTAGGCTTGAGATTCTTTTCTCCATCCAGAGAAGATGTTTCTATAAAACATATTCCATCTTGAGATGTCTATAAAACAACAATATCAGCTGAAATGATTTCCAATTCATCAATTCTGATTATATCTCCGATTAGTACATCCTTCCATGTTTTTTTTATAAAGCCCTAATCAGTCCATATTGTTGCAGGCGATGAGTTTAATTCATTGTCGCTGATATGCTTTTAATAATCTTCATATCCATCGCGTAACATTGATAATGATACAACAAAAATTAATGGTGCAATTGAAGAGATTGGACTGAATGGGGAAATAGCTTTAAAGAAGGACAATACAGCTATGAGTAAAAAATAAATATTTGCCATTCTTTGGAATTACAATGATAAAGAATAAGGAAGAAATGTAATCACATTGTACCTTCATAAGTCAAAAATATACCTGCTGGTTTTGATGAAATTCGTTGGATAGCGATACTATTTGTTTTAAATTTGTTCTTAGACTCCGAAATATAGTTTTCGTTCCATTTTTATAAATTATTTAAAAATATTCCATAAAATCACATTCTAAAAACCCCATGAGGTGTTCTGTCGTACTTGTAATGTTACATACTTGTTAGGAGTGCTAAGCCTAAGGTTTGTCTGGTTTAAGTTGGTAAAATGATTCCATCATCCCATAAACGAGCACTTGCATAATAAGCACTAGATTCATTGTCATATTTTTAGGAATATTTAGTTTTTAAATCCTTTTCAACTTTTTCATTCCATTCTCCTCCGTTCCTAATTATTGTTTATTATTGAACAGATGTTAAGACTCCTGCAGCCTATAATTGTAAATTATAAATATTACTTAATCACCTCCCATTACTGAAATTCTACTACTTGGCCAAGAAAATAGGAATTTGGCTCCATAAGCTCTACCACACATTCCATAGTTTCCAGCTCCAAAACTTCCACCAAAGAGTAAAGTTAGTTTTGGCACTGTGGCAGTAGCAACAGCATTAACCATTTTGGCTCCATGTTTTGCAATACCTTCTGTCTCATATTTACGACCAACCATAAATCCAGTAATGTTTTGTAAGAAAATCAAGGGAACTCCCCTTTATTAACAAAGGTTTACAAAGTGAGCACCTTTCAAAGCTGATTCGCTAAACAAAATGCCATTGTTAGCTACAATACCAACCTCTTGTCCGTACAATTCCCCGAAACCTGTGATAAGAGTGGTTCCATAATTCTCCTTGAATTCCATAAATCTAGAACCATCTAAGATTCGTGCTATAAGGTGTCGACTATCCATAGACTTTTTAAGATCACTACTCATCAAATAATTTAAATCTTCAATGTCATAGATCGGTTAATCATCTATTATGTCGCCTACTTATTTTGTATTTAAATTCTTAATAATAGATCTGCCTTTTTACAACGCTTCTAATTCAGAACTGCAAAAATGATCAGTCAATCCACTTGTAAAACAATGAACTCTTGCTCCTCCCAAATCTTCTGCTGATACCACCTCACCAGTAGCAGCTTTTACTAATGGAGGACCTCCTAGAAAGATGGTTCCATTTCCGCTTACTATAATGTTTTCATCGCTCATTGCTGGAACACTTAATGTATAATATATATCAGTTATTACTAAGCACCACCAGCAGTACATGATCCCAACACTATGCTTATTTAAGGTATTCCTTAAGCTGACATATTTGCTTGATTATAAAATATTCTTCCAAAATGATCTCTATCTGGAAATACTTCGTCTTAACGCATTAAACTTTGTTTTTTAATTACATTTACTTTGCACCTCCAGAGTCTACTAAATACACACATGGTAATTTATTCTCCCAAGCTATTTCTTAAGCTCTAACATGTTTCTTGACTGTTATTGGATAATAAGTGCCTCCCTTTATTGTTGGATCATTTGCCACTATCATACAGAATCTCTTATTTATCAATCCTATCCCAGTAACAATACCTAAAATTATATTATATTCATACCTCCACTTGGCACTTCTTCTTTTCCGTATAATTCATATCCTGCTAATTAAGATAATTCTAAGAACGGAGATCCTACATCCAGTAATCTTGTTATTCTTTCCCTAACTGGAAACTAAAATCAATAATTATTTCTACTTTGTTTCTTTCTGCCAACTTTTGATGAGCTACTGTACCACCGTAATTGATCAATTTGTTTGTAATACTCAAAAATCTCTCATTACTTTGCTTCATCAATTCAAAATTAGCTTGTAAATTTGGATCAACTCTATCGCATAAGGATTAAAGAACAGGATAACGAGAAAATCTGAAAATGGATCTATAATGCATCATTTTTATTATGTAATTTAAAATAATCATCAACTTAATTATAAATTATAAGTTCTACTTTCAATTTGATATTAATTTATCATGCCCAAATAGTTGTATCTATTGTGTAAAATCTCAATTTAAAGTTACAAAATTTTAAGTTAATTGTTCAATTATATATTTGTTAATAAATTTTTTTTAATTGTGAGTGGAAAAACTTTTATCCAAGGATAATTTAGAGAACTATTATCCTCAAAGAGTAATAAATAATTTTAATCTTTACAAAATTTCATATTTCTTTGATGCTCCATCATTTTATAAGAACTTGAATAGTTTAAGGTAATTTTGGTCTCACTTTTATTTTAATAATACTCTCTGACATTAAAATATAGAAAATATTGAAAGACCTTTATAAATAACAGTGCATTCTAAGTTAGAAAATAATATTTATTAAATCATTAAAGTCAATAAACTTTGTTAAAATAGATTTTCTATTTAGTAATAAGACATATGTAGAATATAGAATTAAACTATTTTGAACAAAACTGTTTGTTTTATATCTGGAAGGAGATTTTATTAATGAAACAGTAGAATTTTTGATCCATCAGTTTAGGATAATAATTAAGATTACATATTTAAATAATTAAGGAAGATCAATTTACAAATTAGTCATTAAAATATAAATTAGAAAACAATAAAAAAAAACCTATAAAAGAATAGATCTGTATAATGAATATAATATCATATTGCTGATAATTCTTAAGCAGGTCCATCTTCTTTATCAATTTTATATTGTTTTTACAAAAATTTCTAACTTTCTTCTAACTTTTAATTTTATCTTTTGCATTTTTTATAACATACAAATCCAATCACTAATAACCATGTAATAATAAATAGTATAATGAATGCAATTACAAATAAGATTAGGTTAGCTTTGGAAAGTTAAGATACATCAATAACTATCTTGAATATTTAATCCACCTTTGTTACTATATATGGAGAAGATGAATTTTAATAATAGCTAGCTACAAGGTAGTGTTCTTCTAAATTTTGTTATGATTCGCATTCAATATGAGCTGGTGTGATTGACAAATTTAATAATCTAATTTGTTTTTTTGATAGACCAACAATTGAATTATTCCAAGATTTCATTTACAAGAGTTAGGGGAATTCAAAATAATTTTTACTGCTATATCTAATAAAATTAGAGTATATTGAATGCTAAATGATCTTATGAACTTCATATCCAATCAAAATAGCATAATCTTTGTTAACTCTTACATCATAAATTTGCATTTCATCAAGGTAATAATGGTTAAAATAGTATGAATTGTCTGTAAAATTTAAGAATACTTCAACTGCATAATCTTATCTTGTTATAGATTCAGCTACAATAAAAAAAGTGTTGTTATAATGTCCAAAATCACTACCTTTTATTATAGGGACTCTAAATTTCATCTTAAATTGATAGTCGCAAATATATAGACCATAGGTATGATCCAAAATGAATAAATCTAAAATAGAAATCAAAATGAATACTATCTTCATCTCCGCTTATGTCGACAGCATCCAAATGTTTATTATCAATTCTTAATTAGACATTTTCATGCTTTAAAATTCCGTCTTTATAGATATAGATATCGACTCCTTCATTTCCACAAGCTACATATATTTTATCATCCTTAATAAAAGCATCATAGATTATTGATCTTTTTTTGAAAGGTTCTTAATTTATGAAAAATGTTGTTGAATCTAAAGGGCTAAATTTATATATATAAATAAATTTTATACATCCAATCAGGTATGCTGACACCACCATTTTCTGAAATTATATAAACTCTTTTATTAATGGGATTTTATAAAAATATTGGATGGCTTGAGGTTGTTTATTAAATTAATAGTTTTTTTTATTGAATGGTTTTAATGAATTGATCCTAATCTAAATTTATTTCTTGTAAAGTAAAGTCATTTCTGATAATTAATGCTCTGTTTTATAAAACTATTAAATCGGTGTAAAATATTTTTTCATCAGCTGGCAATCCCATCCTTAATTTTTACTGAATTTGAAATGATTTTTAGATTGGTTTGCATCCTGCTTATCCATTTAATTTATTCTCTTCTTAAATTAAAAGATCATAATCATTATCTGTGTAGGAGTAGACTCTATGATCAAATTCGCTCCTTTTCCATAATAGGATTTGGAAGCAATTTAAGTCTTCATATAAAGTTTTTACTTGATTTTTGATTGCATTATAAGTTGTTGAGTTCAATTTTTAGGTAATAATTTATGCTTCTTGTCTTGATGAATATGCAGAATATAGTAATAATAAAATAAACATAATAATATTAAATGATCGAGTCTAAAAAATCAGAATTAAAAAATGATCTGAAGGAAACTAATTCATAAATATACGAATTGATAGAATAAGCAAATCAACAATTATAACAATTATTTAATAAGAGAGAAGAGGAACTATTGAAGGTATATAAATAAGAGATGCTTAATGTTTAAAGGTAATTGGTTAAAATTAGAGATGAAGAAAGTTAAACTGAAATCGAGAAAAGAATACAAAAGCATAGAGAAGAACTTGCAAAGGAAAGAGAGTTATATCTAGAAAGGAGTATATAATTGAGTGAGAATATTAAAGAATTGAGCAAAATTGATCGTGATATTCGATAAAGCTTTAATGAATTATAGAGTGAAATCAAATTTTTAGATGAATAATTAATCTATGCAGATAAACATAATATAATATTGCAAGAAGAGTTAAATAGTTTAGGAGAAGAAGAACAGCACATTTAGAGTTAAATAAGAAGATAACCAAAGTCAATGTAATAATTATAATCAGTTCGATTGATGGCTCTACCATAAATTAAAAGAAGCTCATATCATTTATAATAGGAATAAGAGTTAAATACAAAATTAAAGTAGCAAATTAATTAAGTAGAGGAGTTCCAAGAATCAGAACTAGAGAGATGTTTTGATGAAGCACTTATAACAGTAACAGAATAAAGTGATGCATCCACTAATATTGATTTAACCTGTTGTAACGATTTTTCTGAATATTCTAAAAGAAGAATATTTGAAGACTTCTTAGAAAAACCATATGTAAAACAAAAAATTTATGAATTATTAATTAAAAAATGAAATCATATATAACCTATATCAACATACCAGAAGTTCGTGGTAAAGTTCCAAAATGCTAAATATGTTCAAAAGGATTTTCAAAGATGACAAATAGAGAACACATGTGCAAAAGGTATCGACTAATTATTAATAATAATTTAAGATGTCTTAGGATAGTTTGTAGTACTTGTTCTCCTAATAAAATTACTATTGAACTTAACAAAGGTTTACGACTATGTAAAATATGTAAAGATGTAAATTTAAAATTAAATTTTTAAGGAATAAGATTCAATCAAATCTTTTGTTGATTAATATCGTATTTAATATGGTGTTGATACTATTTCAAAATAATGGCTAGGAAATTCATTTAATAATTAAGAATATAAAGCTGCTAGAGATTCTATTAAACTTAAGATGGATCAAATAGATATTGTTGGATTAGACAATATTAATTACTCATTAAAAGATTTTTATTTTTTTGTTGGGAAAGACAATGTGAAATTATAAAATCTTTGCATGACTTTTTGTTCAAAGAATCCTGATATAAAATTTACAGCAGAAATGGTATGCTTAGCAAACTTTTTGTTGTGCTTTTCATCTGAAGCATCTGCTTTTTAATTGCTAAATATCATATACAGATAAAAGCCACCTGAAGAATGTCTAATAAGCATAGTAACTTATTGTGTAAAAGCATTAAATTTTCCAGAAGCTGAAGTCCCTTTAATGAGACAATTTTTAGAGGCGAGATTGAAAAGATACTTAATCACATTTTCTATTAATATGTTTAATTTTGATACAACTTTCTTATTGATTTCATAACTAATATAAAAATATGATTACTTCATTCGTGGACTAGCTTCAATTTTTACACTTGCAAGCCCTTATCTAAAAACTTCTACTCACGAAGATTTAGAAATCTATATTTTAAGAAATTTGAGAAAAAGTGAGGTTGAAAAAAAATTAAAAATTATTTAATCACTTTAACCAAAGTAAGAATCAGAAAATAAAGACCGATCTCAATCTATTATGAGTCTTGCTTTTTCAACATTTGAATAACAAGATCCAACATAAATAAATGATCTAAAAACTGAAATTTCTAATCTTAAGTTATAATTATGTTTAAAAGATAATGAAATTGAAAGTTATAAATTTTAGTTATCTTAAATTCAAGCACCTGATGAATAGAAAAAAGACAAATTTTTGTAATAAAAATGTGAAGAAGTTGCAATTTTATTATCTAGAATAGATGAACTAACTCTTGAAAATCAATAGTATTAAAAAAAAGAACGTTCAAATTAAGATTTTCAATTGATGTTCACATAATCCTAAAAAATAATAGATGAAAAGCAGAAATAAATTGACAGATTAAAAGCTAAAATAAAAGAGAGTTCTTTAGATAATAGAGCTATGTCATTATCTTTAGCTGGAGGAGTCTAAGGTATTCTTTCGGGAAAGGAAGTTCAAGAAATGAAATAAAGCTTTGAAGATGAAAGATAACTTTTACTAGATTAAATAAAATAATTAGAAAAGAATAAAGGGCTTTTATAAAAGAGTTTGGATTCATAAAAGAAACTTAATTAAAGAGTAATAGATTATATTAGCTCCATGGCTTTAAATAATAAGTTAGTTGAATTGCAAGCCAAGTCACCTCAAGAGAAAGGAACTAATTATAAAGATGAAATAAACAATTTAATAGATATTAAGAATTAATAGAACTAAATGCTTTCTAAATTACAAACTTAAAATATATAATCATTAGAAGAACTTAAAATTAAGCTTAAGAATATAAAATGAATTGATTTGAGTTAATTTTTTATAAAAAAATAATTAAATCTGTAAAGATAATATTATCTTCTATTAATCAAAATCAATTATTAAACATTTTCTATGTTTTCATAATCTCCCCTTTAAATATGAAAAAATATTTAGTTTTCATTTTTTTTTTCAGTTTTCTAGCTTTCACTTTTCAATATGAATTCTCTGAGTATTGCTTAAGCATTTTTAGAACATTTTTAGAACTTTATTTGATATAAACAAAAATTTTAATAAGATTGATTAAATATTTGATAAGATATTAAATGTAAATAATTAATTTAGAAAATAAATAATTTGAAAAAGAAAATACTTAAAAGATTTGATAAATTGATTGCAGATAAGTATAAATAGTTTGATAAACAAATAAATTATGTATTTTAAATGTGAAATGATTAAAAAGTTTGATTAAGTGAGATATTTTTTTGTTTATTAAAATAAAAAATAACCGATGTTCAAGAACTCATTCTAAAGTGGATTTCTTTCGATATTATATTCAATAGGATCAAAGCCATTGTAAATTTGGGACAAGCAAAGTAAATAAAAATTGGATTATTTAAGTTAAGAATGGACATATTAAACGTATCACAGATCAAGATATTTAATCATCAGTACTTGAGATAATGGGTACAAATGTAAGTACAAATTTCATAACTGCCCCTGCTGATCCTAAAGAAACATTAGGAATAAAATTGCCATTCTTAGTCATGATTATTAAGAATGTATTAAAAATGTATATTATGATTAGCTTAAAAAATATTTCACTTTTGAAGTGTAAGTATTGGATGATAAAAATGTCAGAAGAAGATTTAGAGCGTCAAATTATTAAGTATTCATTTTTAAGAATGTAGTCAACTACAAGAGTGAAACCATTTATATGTACAATGCCTATGAGATTGGATGAAGGATGGAATTAAATCTAATTTAATTTATCTGATTTTACTAGAAGAGCATATGGTACAAACTATATAGAAACATTACGGTATCTTTATTAATGTTATTTTTAGTGTTTAAATACATGCAAATTGTAGAATCAGAAGAATTTATTTCAGCGATCGTCTTTACAGTGAAGAAGAATTGCCACCTGAGTTTAAGTTATTCTTACCCATCTAAAAACAAGGATGATCAATATATTATATATATATATTCATTGATCTATAAAATCAACTCAATTTCGATATTAATTCATCTAATCTTGGTTTCCATTTTTCGTCATTTTCAACTTATTTTTGCAATATTTCTAAAAGAGGTTTTACATATTGTTCTTCTTATTTCAACGTTTTTAATCTAATATCTATAATCAATCATACCCTTCTGTATTTTCAATTACTTTGGCCAACTCTACTATTGCTTATTATTTGTTTGTCAAATAAACATGAGTGAATAAAACACTTAAAGAACTATAGATATCATTTTCATTTCCATTCTCTTGTGCGAATTAAGTCATAAAACCACTAATCATAGTAAGTATAATAATTATACACTTTTCTAACTTTGTTTCCAGATAAAAACTATCTTGCTATCCTATATAAATCTTTTGGTTATAATTTTATTTTCTTCTATAATGCTACTCTATAAACTTCATAAGATATTTTTGGATCGTCTTTTATTAAACTTGAAAGATCAATGCTATCGATTTTCAAAAAAGGACTTGTTTTCAATATTCTGAATAATTCAATCAATGCTTCATCATCAAGTTTTTTAGCTAAGGTCATTATTACAGATGGATGAGGAAAGTATCTTATTGCTGAATGAAATTTTAAGGCATCCAATACATATTTCGTTTAATCAAATTCAATGCATTTAAGCATAAACTTATCTTTTATACCACAATTCACTTAATTATTATGACCTAATATATTATTAAATCCCTAATCAATTATTTTTCTTAATATACTTCTATTGCCTCCTTAATATTATCTTTTTCTACCATATTTACAAAATGCCCAACATCATTTGTCTAAAATTTATATCTTCCATTCTTATTTGTTTGAGTATTCAGTAATAAATTATTATAAAAGTCAATTGCTGTGAAAGCTTTAGCTTTTTTATTAACTGATTACACTCTAGTTGCAAAATAATGAGGCTTGAATGCCAATTATATTAATTTACTCATAATTATGAATATTAATTTTAATTTACAGCTATAAACATAATAAAATATAATTTATTGTTAATTTCAATTATAGATTGATCAAAAAAGCAAGCAACATCAACATTTTTATAAACAGAATTAAGAGACAGAGAGCTATTAATAAATCTAATATATAAAGTCAACTATTAAATATACAATTATAAATTTGTAATTCCTTTTAAATTATATTAATTTTTATCTTATCGATAGTTACTTTTTAAATAAAGTTTTTTGAGAATAGATTTTCTGTTTATTTTGGTAAATCAATAAATAAAATTATAAATTATTATTAAAATATTTAATGTTAAATTCGCGTATATGCTAAATAGAAGGTCTTTTAATTGATTCAGAAATAAAATCAATATTTGTGGAGCAAATTAAAGATTTATTCAAAACTAATATTCCGGAAGTTGATTTAATATTTGACTTTTTGTATTTTCGACAGAGAATAGCAAAAGATAAACCTTTGCCAGGATAGGAATTATAAAACATTTAATTTTGCACTTAATTAGGAGAGGGACTAGGAAAAAGGGAAAAGCTACTTTATTTACTTATAATAGTGTTAGGAAGATACCTATATGCAAGAATAATGTTATACTTGGAAGTTAAATAGCCTAATATTTACAAAAGATTAAAGAAATTAGAATTCCTTTTTTAACTTTTTAGATTTGGATATTCTTTAAAATTTATAGCCAAAGGATAGATGGTCAATACTTTAGAATTATTTTTGATAGGGTTTTAAATAAAACAAATAAAAGAAAATTAAACAAGAGAACTAGATTTCGAATTATTAAATAGAACTTTAATTTGGGGAGTAATTAATAAATTATTCTAATCTGTATTATTTTCGAGTAGTTATTTAATGAATTATTGTAAATAATTATTTTTTATGACTTCATTTTTGGGTACATTACAAAATGGGAATGAGAATGGGGCATGCTTTGTTTGTAATTCTGCTATAAAAACGATGATTACAAGAGTGGAACCTTGCAAACATACTTTTTGTTATTATTGCAGTAAAACAAAGATAGATAAATGCCCTTAATGTAATTAATAAATTGAATAGTTTATTATTTGAATAATTGTTATATATTTTTCACAGCTATGATTTGAATTCTTCGAAAGAGATTTAATCGTCATGATTTTTATCGAAAATGTGGAAAACAGTGGCAGCTTCATTTTTACTAATCTTTCCATCTATAGCCTAATAAAAATTGCAATTCATATTACTTTTAGTAATTAGAAAAATTCAACTTAATCAATAGCGCCATCACCAGACTTATCAAAACGTTGAAATATCTTTGCGATATCTAATTTATTAATTCTTACTGTATTCTATAGTTATTTTAGTACTCCTGTTGCTCTTTAAGTAAGGCCATCTTTTTATGTTTGGCCAGTTCCTTTACTTAAAACATACTAAAATTCAGGAAAACTAATAGCACCATTGTTATCTCTATCAAATTTAGAAAACATCAATTAAATTTCATAATCTTTAATTCCAGGTACAATTACTTTGATTAAATTATAAAATTCTTAATAATCTAAATCTCCTTAATGATTTTTATCATATTTATTAAATATTTATGTAATATTTATGTTATTAGCTTTAATAACAGCTTAAATGTCTTTGATGATAATCCCTGCTCTATCAGTAAGATCAGAAAAATCAAATTCTGTAAATAATTTTTAAAATTCAGTATAATTCACTTTTTGATCTTGTCCGCAGACTCTAGAAAATAATGCTTGAATTTCAAATTAAGTGGTTTTTGGATCAACAGCTAAAATAAGATCTTTAAATTCTTAGGAATCTAAAATATTATTTTTGTCCTTATCAAATCTTTAAAAAATAAAATGTGGATCGATATTATTTTCAGTAACGACATCTTACATCTTTCTCAATATCTTGATACATTATTATGGTAATTAATATTGTTACTACTATTAAATTTATCCAGATTTTTTCATTGTAAAAAGCGGATGAGTAAAGATTTCATTCCATCCAATACGATTAATTTCTTCAATCATTAGACATTTTTTAATAAAGTCTTTAGAATGTTCGCTTATTGGTCTCTCATAAGGAAATCTCAAAGGCTAAGTTTTAATGCTTCTAAGAAGACTATTCATGTCTCTGCAAGACCAGGCCGTTTTACCAAAAAGAATTTCATAATACATCATTCCTATAGACCAGATATCACTTTTAGCAGAATATTACTATTTATTTAAAATCTAAGGAGACATATAAATTGGAGTGCCAACACATTCTCTTAGTAATTATCTTCCAGTTATATCAATTTTAGTAGCAAATCCAAAATCAGCCACTTTATAAACATTACTTTTCACTAGACAATTTTCAGGCTTGATATCTCGATGGATGTAATTATGAGAAACTAAGTCTTTAAATCCATTCATTAACTATGCAAGTAATTCAATTGCTTGTTATTCTAACATATGACCTTTTTTATGCATCACTGATCTCAGATCTGAATCACACAATTCTATAGCCATGTATGTTTATTGTTTGTTTCCAAATACATCAAGCATACGTACTACATTAGGTGAACTTAATGTTTGCATAACTTTAATTTCATTTTTCAATGAATCTATCATAAACTAATCTTAGAATAGTTTCATATCCAGAACTGTAAATGTATATCACAAATGAAATACTCTTCAAAGCCACAATCTCTCCAGTTTTTATATTTTTTGCTTTGTATACACTTCCAAAACTGCCAGCTCCAAGAAATCCCTTTTTGTCATATTAATAGTTCTCTATAGTTTACATAATTAATTAAATATATATAAATTTTATTGCAATTCATTTATATTTAAAGTATTAATCAACTAACAGACTCAAAGCTATTTTGTCTCAATACTTAATATGATAAATACTTATTATTTATATATAATTTTTATATTAAATATTTCATAAAACTCAATTATTGATTTCTTCATTCTTTTTGAACAGAGTTTGTCTTGCTTCTAAATTGAATCTATGTAATCCACTCTTTCCTGTATCATAATTTGCTGCTAATTGTTCAGCTTCTTAATCCACTATTTAACGATGAAGGTATTTAAATGACAATCCCTAAATGTAATTAAAAACTTTTTTACTTTCTCTTTCATTTCTTTTTAAGCTCTTCTCTTTAACATCAGTTTTTATTATTGTCTACCTTTAGCTGTCAAAAACAATTAGAATCTTCTAATTTTAGCATAATCAGCTTTTTCCCTAACTAATTAGTCTTTCATCAAATATGATATTACACTAGGTGTTTTACCTTAAACAAAATCTTTAAACATCTATAATAATAATCAAATAGAAATATAACCTCTTTGGTAGGTCTTTCTTCCAATATAACTTTGATTTAACTGGTTTCTCTAAAGGCAGGATTGATTCTAGCCTTAGCATGAAATCTTGCCTTTCTGAATTTCTTGTATCTACCAACTTAGATTGAATGAACATATAGTCTTTCAGGATCATATCCTCTTTAGACAGCATGAGATCTAACCATGACTAATGTTTTAGCTAGAAATTAAGCTGCCTTTCTTCCTGAATCAGCAATTGCCTCTTGAGCCGAATAAAGATGCATATTAATTAAAGGTCTGCATATAGGGATTAATTTTCTAAGAGAAGCAGGTACTTTTCTATTTTAAATGAATTGTCATAAAACAGTACCTTCTTATTCCACTAATTAAAATTTTCTCTTATTTAGGGACTTTTTTAACAATAAAAGGTGTGGTATTTTCAGTCTCAGTAATTGTTTCGGTTTTTGATACATCTACATTCTTTACTTTAACTTTAATGAAATTGTTAGGATTGCTATCATTTTGTTTCAAGTTGTAAATATATTATTAAAAATTCTTAGCATCTTCTTCTAATTAGATTTATTTTAATCTTTCTGCTTAAAAGGGATCTTCAATCTCTAATCTAATTTACTCTCTGGTCTTTTTCTAAGGAGTGATTGTTTTGATAATTGAGCCAGCTCTTGTACGTAATCCAAAATGTGCATGACAAATGTGATTCAAACGAAAAGCAATTTATTTCATTATTTAATTTAATCTTAAATATCTCAAACCCAATCAACTGGCTTAAGTAATACTCCAACAAGTCTTGCCTCTTCTGTTCCTTCTTTTGGATGATAATTGTATTCCCATCTAGCAGTCAATGGCAATGACATTAATATACTCTCTATTCTAGCATCTGGAGTCATCAAACCAAATTTTGTTCCTCTATCGTGTATTAAATTAAATTCAGCATAACGGCCTAATTACTTTTATTATTAATTACCTCTTCTAAATGTTCTCCAACGAACATTCTCATCATTGTAAGGATTGTCCTTTCTCTTATTTACTATAGCTTCGTAACTCTTTAAATTAGCATAAGCGACTGCTTTTTAGAATTGTAAACCATTTTCAAATGATTCCAAATTAAAATCATCATAAAAAACTCCACCAACTCCTCTAGCTTCTTTTCTATGATGATTTACAAAGTATTCATCGCATTCCTTTTTGAACTATCTATATAGTTTATCATCTCCACTCACTTCTACTATTGCATCTCTGATATTTTAGTGATAAAATTTAGCATCTTCATCAAATAAGTAAATAGGAGTGAGATCACTACCTCCACCAAACCAAGAATCAATTAACTTACCTACACATAAATAGTTATATTCTTTTACCTGTCTCACGTTCCTTTATTCTTATTGTTCTGAAATTGGCATGAACAGTTGGACAGAAAGGATTTATTGGATGAATTACAAGACTTACTCCATTAGCATAAGTATCATATTTATTAAGATTGTTCATATCAATTTGGTCCACTACATTATTTATCACTAAAAATAGTTACAATTGCTTCCAGGAACTCTTCTTCCTTTCATTTACTAATAAATTCCTTAACTCAATGGGATTGTGATTCTTGAGACATTAACACCAGCTTTTTCAAAGAAATTGCCATCCTATAAATATAGTTTCATTCTGTACTTAAATAACACAAGTCAGTCCAAGACCTCGTCCATCTTCTCTTGTCCATGCTTCCTTAATAGGTTCAGCTTTAGCTAAAAAATTATAGAAAAAAAGAACTTACTTTCAAATCTGAATAACATATCAAAGAAGTTTTTCTAATATTCATCTACAAAAGCAGAGAAAACATCTTCGTCTTATTTTGGATCCATTCGGAAAATATAAAATTAAATCAAAAATATTTTTATGATATTATCAATTTATATATACAAATAACATACCCCGGTCAATTAAATTAAATATATTTATTTAAGAGAGACTTAAACTAATTAAAAAATAGAGAAAAGCTTATATGGTCTCATCCATAAGTTAAAATAGATATCTCAGTAAGAAAAAGGGATGTAAAATAAAAATTAATAAATTTGAGATATATATAAAAAAATATTAAAAAAAATGAAGAAATATAATTTGAGGTGATTTAAAATAGATATATAAAATTGATATTTCATCAATTATAAAGTTGGAGGGAAAAATAAAAAATTATCAATCATATGTTGAAGAAATTTTATTAAAAACAATATAACTATATTAAAGTAATTAGAAATTTTAAGAAAAATAAATAAACAAAAGTATTAGAATTTATTAAAAGAGCAATAGTTTGATGAATCAAATTATAAATATTTATACAAAGCTTATTAACAATAAACTCAATAAGAATTACCTCTTTCAGAAGATTCAATGTAGATAAATAAGAGAATCAAGATCCAATCTATATATTCAAAGAATCGTGGCCAATTTAGTGTATGGGATTTCAATCAAAATTAGCCCCATAATCAAGGATGCTTATGATTGCATGATTGAGATGTTCAAAATGAAGTTTTCTATTATTATTGAAAATAGGTATTCATATTATAAATAGACGAAGAATAAAATTCCTTTCAAGATCATCAAACATTGGCATCAGTAGGTGCAGATGGTAGTTGTAGATGGTTTGATTTGAGGTGCTAAATGTAATAGAGCTTTAGGTTATTCTTCAATTTTTTTTAAGACTGAAAATCATAATCCAATAGTTAGATTAACATATAATAAATTAGATACTAATTTTTAGCAATAATTGAGAGGGATGTTAATTATATGACCTACTAGGTTATTTTCATTCTAATGATTTATATAGCCTCTTATTCAATTAGCAAAATTAAATTATCATAAAGATGATGTTAAAGAAATAGCTTGGGCACATAAATCTATAACTTAGATTTGCAGTATCGTTGCTGATTTTCTGGTTTGATTTAGGATTTTCAAAATTACAAATAAAATAAAATGAACTGAATTTTATAAGTATTTCTTTTTCTTTAATTTGAGACCCTTTGTTAGAACATAAAACAGAATATGAAATAAGTAATTTATCATGGTCCATGAGTAAGGTGGAATACCTTGGTTACTATAAATCCTGTGAAATAATAAGGGTTTTATGTTAGATTTTCTATAATTTATTTATAATTATATAAAAAATTAAGACGGATTAATTCTTACTATTAGAATACAAATAGTACAACCGTTATAAGGCCAAAATTATCAGAATAGATTAGGATTTTAAAGGAAAGGAAAATTTATATAATTTTGTAAGTTTATATAAATATGCTTTTATAGGTGTACTAAAAGCCTTATGAATTATTTTGGTTTTCAGATCATCATTTCAAATACCATAATTTGAATAAGATATTATATTAATACCTAATAATAATTTAGTAATATGAATTTTAAATAAGGTAGTTTTTATAAAATGAAGTTGCAAAAATCATATTTTTTAAAAAGGTCTAGCGTATTATAAAGCAAAAATTTCTCTTTTTCCTCCTATATAAGAATCCTTTTATTTTTCTTTTCTATTAGAATTGCTTATAAAACATATTTTTGGTGGACTAAAAGATCCAAAATCTTCTTAGTTTTACTCAGTAATTGATACTGATTTTGTTTTAATTTCTTCTGTTCGTATTTTGAATTAAGGTAACTACAATTAAGGTATTTATTTTTATTCTTTTTTGTTTTAGGTATGACAACAGCCCATTTAAAGTATTTTATTTAATGATAAATTTTAAAGGTAATATTAGTTATAAATAATCAGAGTTATAAAAATTTAATGAATATATATAATATTAATATATAAAATTAAGTTAGATCAATCTTTTTTTTAAGCGTATTTTTGTAACGGATTATCTTAAATTTATTACTAAGGTTAAGTTCTATATAATATTGATAAATAGTATACTATTTGAATTACGAAGGCTTAATCATAGGGGATTATGAAAAAGTACTTTAACATTATTTATTTTTAGGAGTTCCAATATTAGGTATGCTATCAACAGTTTCAATTTTGCCATTAAGCAAAGGAGAATTCATTTAGAGTTAATTTAGAGAATCAATAGCTTTCTATTATTTTAACTATTTAGTTTCAATAATTCCTGGTGATCCTGGAGAGTTAATGATGGCATTTCTTCTAAATGCATCAAATTTAATAGTTCTAAGAGAAATATCATATAATGATTATACTCTTCATTTAATGCACTCATCCGAGAAGCAACTTATCCAAATTCATCTCCTTCATCTATAGAATCATTTGCTGAATCTTCAGCCATTTAATTATTGATTTCAGCGAGAAAAGGATGTTTTAAGCAATCAGCAGCAGAGATTCTTTTATTAGGATCTTTTTCTAGCATTTTTTTCATTAAATCTAATGCTTGACTAGGAGCTTGTTGTAATTGTTTAATTTTAAAATCAACTGTAGCTTCTCTATTTTATTTGACTACAGTGGCATAACTTTTACCAGGAAATGCTTATTTTCCTGTTAACAATAAGTAAAACACAAGTCCAAGACTAAAAATATCACAAAGTTCACTGTAATGTCCTTTCATATCTTTCATATTTATAACTTCAGGAGCTACATAGCCTGGTGTTCCACATCTACAATATAAATATACTGGTTCATTAACTTTTGTTGCTAAGCCAAAGTCTGCTATCACAACCGATTCCATTTTTCTAATATGCATTTAAATTATACTTTTGATGCTTGAATAAAATATTTTCTAATTTTAGATCTCGATGCATTATATTTTTTTGATGCATATGATTCAATCCTTATAATACTCCAACAATAATTTGTTGAATTTAGACTGTTTGCAACAAAGTTTTCTCTTTTATTAAATCATATAAAGATCCTCCTTCCAATAATTCAAGTGCCACATACAAAGAATTTTATGTTTCATATACTTCATACATCTACATAATGTGAGAATGATTTAATTATCTCATTATTTTTAATTCATTTATAATTGCTTCTTTGCCATTCTCTTCTCCATAAGCAGCTTACTTAGAAAATGCTTTGATTGCCATTTTCTTCTCATCTTCTATTTTTTATGCCAAATAAACCTATAAATATATAATTTCAGAAAGTACTGATGCAAAATTTCCCTTCCCGATCTTTTTGTAAACTCTAAACATTTGATGAAATTACCACTAATTTATCCTGCTGCTTAAATATTCTCTCCATTACTTTATAAGCTTCTCTCCTCCAAAATACTTCTTTTAAATTATAGTGTCATTCCCTAAATCTTTTATTATGCTGATTCCTTTTATCTAGCCTAAAGAATCATCATCTTCGCTTTATTTTACAACATTCTCTCTCAAAATTTCAAACTTAATTTCAAAGTCAAGTTGTATATATTTCTTTGGCTCTTATTGATGATCCTATATATTAAATAATCGACTTTACTTTCATTATTATAATATAATTATGAAACCCTAACAGATGGGAAGTCTTATCATTTTCTTTTTTTAATTATGATTAAAGGATTATCTTATCTTCTTTCCATTTCAAATTCTAAGGTATTGCTTAAAACAAATTCTTCTTCATTGAACTCTTATTTAATTTATTGATTAATTTT
Organism: Paramecium sexaurelia; assembly: GCA_000733375.1. NCBI lineage: Eukaryota > Ciliophora > Oligohymenophorea > Peniculida > Parameciidae > Paramecium > Paramecium sexaurelia. The sequence goes on from JPFM01000024.1 coordinate 150,508, forward strand.
TAACCAGTTGTATCAACGATTAAATATATGATAATTAATATTTAATAAAAAATATAAATTGCCTTCTCATTCCTTCATTATAATTAAAATTTTATTAAACTGATCTAACATCCAGTTATTTTTAAGATATTGCAATTATGAATAATTTTATAAATTTATTTATTATAAATAATCTCTTCATTTAAAATACTCATCTATGTTAAAGATTTTCCATGTGAATTCTGTTCCAATTATTTAATTAACCATCTAACTTTATTATATATAGTCTTTTTCTTATTAAAATTTCATCAATTATGAAATTACCATTAATGCATCAGAAATTGATAATTTATTAGTTGAACTTGTTCTAAAATCAATTCTATGAAATGCATCTTCATAATGCTATTTTATAAAAATTCATTTTTACTTTATCTTCATTTAAAAATAAGAACAGAGGAGTCCTAACATATAATGCAACTTCAATAACAGAACATTATACATTTTATTCCCTAACATTTACTCCAGTAGTATAAAGCTTTCCTAATTTATTTTTAACTCCAAAAACTTTATCAGGCTTTTAATCTAATAAATCTATATTCTGATCGCAACACATATGTATACATGTACTGCCATAATTAATAATGCTTTGCACCTAATCATTATATCCTAGTCTTAATTCTTTTCCATCTGCCTTTAATTTTTCTTTACCTTCTATCAAAGCCCTACCTATTTTTTTATCACAATTTTCTTTTATAAATTCTTCATAATTTGAAGTTGTTAAACTCTCTAATAAATTCTTATAGGCAAATAAAAATCCATAATTCACTTGAGAGCTAAAAATGTTTTTTATGTAATTCTATATTGAGTTATCGTGAGATGGTATTACTCCTTTAAAATTGTAAGGAAATTAAACTGTTGAAAAATGAAATATTCTTATTAATTTCATTAAAATAATGTTTATTCATAATCAATCAATAAACTTAGAAACCATTAAGTATCTGTTAATTACCGATCGAAATTAATCCGATCAACAGAATCAATGTATTATTCATAATAAGCCAATAATATCCACACATTATTTAATCAATAAAAAATATGATTGTTATTTATTTAATATTTAATTTTATTAAAACACTAGTAGAATATTTTGAAATTTTATTTAGTTTAACAATGATAGAAGATTATTCTTATAATTTTTTATAGTTATCTTCAACTTTACAAATCCTACAAAATTTCTATTTTTTTTAATTAATCTATTCATATAATATTTGTTTATTAAAGTTAAAGATATATTTCAATCTATTATTAAAATAAACAATCTGAATCAAATTTTACCCAAAACCCATACAAATTTAGATTATTTGAAATAATGATAATTTTTGCTTTTAAAAATACTTTTTAGATTTTGTCTATTCGTATATAATATATTATATGAGATTCATCTATTAATTTACAAGATTTTAATTTAAATACCAATATTCAAAAAGTCTTAACATCCATGATTGTGACTTAGAAATTAATTAAAATCATTTATAAAATAAAAAAAATATTTAATAAATGAGAACCATTTTAATATTAGTTCTTTTAGTAACAGGTTTTGGAAGTGAATCATTTTTATAAGCTTCTCAAGAGATGAAATAGATCGAATTATCAGCTTAAAAACTTTAAGATTTCATGTTTGGTTATTTCTTAGGTATTTTAAGATAATAAGTATTTAGCAATTGGAACATTGGAAGCTGTCCCTCATATACAAGATTGTTTAAATGCAGTTAAAGGATTAGATGCTAAATTTTAATAAGCATTGGAAAATCTTAAAACTAAAGACTTAGAACATATTGTAACAGGAATATAGATATTGGCTAACATATTTAATTAATTTGCAAATGGTTGTGGAAATACTACAATTGAAGGGGTGACTGCCTATAAAAATTTAATGGCTACTATAAGAGGTAAAATTACTTTATAAAACTAAAAGCTAAGGGATTTATTAAATAAGGATGGGTTTATATTGGTAAAAATTTGGAAACCGTGGTTGATGATGTTTAATAATACTTTTACAATAAAGATGATTGGATATTGAAGGGTGCATATGTTGGGGATATTGTAAGGATCTTTGTTTCAGGAAAACCCAATGATAAATGATTAATGATAAATTTGGATAATAACAAAACCATATTCATTTTCATTCTTAAAATTATTTATGTTTGTAATCTTTACTGATTGTTTATAGGCTCCTTATACTTGGGAAGAGAGCAATTATTTTTTGAAAATACATAAAAATTAAAAGCTTCAAATGTTGAAAAATAAAGCAACACTTTCCTAAATATTCATTTTTAATTTTATTTGCTTGTTTGAATACCCTCTTATACATTTAAGTAATTTTAAAATAATTATGTTGCAAAGTTTCCAGCTTTTGAACATAATATTTTATTTTTTAAATTTACGAATAAATAAAATTTTGATTGATAATACTTAATGAGATTAATGTTATTGTTTATAATTTTATGGTAAAAAGAATATTTTTTATTATTATGTTATGTTTTCTCTATTAATTTATTTCGAATTATCTTCTAATAATCCATGTCTCATCAAATTAAAAAATATTTTGTTTAGACTTTAAGGATGATAGTATAATTCTATTTTCATATTCTGTCAAATTATTGTAAAATGATAAGTTTATAAAATCATAATTTCTGCTACTAAATTTCTTTTCGTAACTGTGTGAAATATGAATCAACATTATTATAATTTAAAAGTGATTGAGCTAGAAAATAAAAAAGTTAACATCTTATCAATTAATTTTAATATTATATAAATACAGAATTTATTAATTTAAAACAATTTATTAAAATGAAATGACTTTAGAAGCTGAAATCTAATACTGAAAAAATAGAAAAATAAGTGTTCTTAGATTTAAAATTATATTTATATCTATATAAGGAATTGATATATTTTATTTAGTTTAGAATAGATTTTTATAAGTTATCTAAAAAAATATTTAATCATATCCCATAAATTTATTTTTTTGATAAATAACCTATTATAAGGTATTCTAGTATAAAATTATATTAGAGAAATCATTTGTAGGATGCCAGCTCTTGGGATGAGTGCATGGCTGAGATGATTTCATCTTAAAGTAATATTATGTGTCCTACGCGAGCAAGTTGTGTAATAAATTTGCAATTCGAATTAAACACATAAACAATTTTTTAAATATATAATAATGTTCATATAAGTTCAAATTATTTAGGTTTTACATATAATAAACTTCTTTATTTTTAATTGATCATTATAAATGGAAAGCATATAAAAAATAGAAAAATCAGTGAAATCTTAGTACTTGGGTCGCATATTATTATTGTTTACACATGCATTAATTGTTTGGGGACTTTATACAACATCATTTTATGAAAATTCATCATTATCAATCCTAAATTATCTGAGAGCATTTGCAATTTGTTTTTGGGTATTACTATCCTGTTGTTAGATCAGAACTTCTATTTCTGATCCTGGAGAAGTTCTTTAAAAAGATATTCCAATTAATTTACAATTAGTTCATGAGATGTATAATCGAAAATGTAAGAAATGCAATTCATGGAAGCCACCTAGAGCACATCACTGTAAAAGATGCAATAGGTGTATTTTCAAAATGGATCATCATTGTGAATGGGAAAATAATTGTGTTGGGGCTTTGAATTAAAAATACTTTGTTTTATTCTTAATTTACATGCTTTTATACATCTTAACATTATTGAGTATTCATACAATTGGAATTTGCGATTTTTGCATGAAATCGAAAAGAAAGCTTTTACCTATTTTAATGACAATAACAACAACAAAATGTTAAATTTTTGGAATTCTCTTATTTGGTTTCTTCTTCACAATCTTTGTAAGTTAATTGATTTGGGACTAAATTACAGCAATTAGAGATAATTAAACAGTAGTTGAATCAAGATAGGATAAATTTGGTAGATAGCAATCATTCATAGCTAATTTTAAATAAGTTTTTGGTGATCAAGAATGGTATCATTGGTTCTTACCAACTAAACCTAAAATTAAATTAAATTATGCTGAACTTGTATATGGAGAATAACTTATTAAGGAAGGAACTTAATATTTAGAAGATGTCATATATGATGAAACTAATCCAGCCAGTATTCATTTTGCAGAATTTATGTTGGATAACTATTCGAAAAAAAAAAAATGATTCAAGATTATATTTATATATAAATTAATCATTTTTATTTTATTTATTAATGTAAACTTTAATTTTAATGCGACGCCAACTTCAGATTACATGTCCATAATTAATAAATTGTTAAAGCAATAATCATTTGAGTTACTATTAACAAATAATTCTTAATCCAATTCTTTAGTTAATTAAATACCTGCTTAGAATATTTTGAGATGTTAAAATGAGGATTACAGAAATCTACAGTATAATTTAAAATAAATATGATTAATAAGATATATAAGCTGCCTTTCTCAATTGCATAAATTAGACCTATATATTTGTTCTAAGAAAAAGAGCAACTCATTATTAATATATTCAAATAGAAACTCTAAACTCATATTTACATAAGTTAGGATTTTAAAGATGCTTTATTAATCTAATTGAGTAAAACCGATTGTATAAATTTATGAATTGAATAAGAAATTAACAATGTAAATTAGGAAAGTTTAAGTTTACTTTGCTTAAGGTGAATAATATATAAAAGTAATTTTATAAAATATTATAGTAAGTAGTTAAATTGATTCTGAAATGCTTTAAAAAATTCAAAAAGTCTTGTTAAAACTTAAACGACTAGTAACAATTTCATATGAGTTAAAATTGATGGAGAAAAATGCTAAAAAAATACTTAAAATAACTTGACCAATCTCCTGATTATAGATTATTTGGAACTTAATTTAGAATAATATCAACATACATTACACTATATAGTTTCATTATAATTGTGCGATTTAAGTGATCCTGATGTCTCATTTCAACAAAAAAGATGAAAAAAAAAGTTTTATTTGTTATAATAAATCCATGATTATGCATATTTTTAACAGATAATAAAAATGACATTAAATATATAGAAGATTGAATTAAACTTCTTAAATCTCATCTGAAAATTTAGTATTCCTAAAATCAAAATTTTTGTTTAATGAGAACTATTAGTTAACAAATTTTTATGATGATGGACTGTTACGATTGTTCTATGTCACCTTATGAAAATTTAAGGCTTAAATATATCTGGTAGATGCAAAAAGAGTGATAAATAGGGTTTTGTTGATAAAGTAAAGAAATCTTTAGAAAGAAGTGATGTTTGATGAAGACTTTGAAAAATGTTTTAAATAGTGTGTTATGAATATTGCTTCAATCAAAAGTGTTTAAAAAACAAAAAAATTATATTTTTCCGATTATAAGACAATTTTTTGACAAAAAAATATCAAAAAGAGAAATTGATACCAACTTATTAAAGATAATTAATTTCTCAATTATTTCTACATCTAATTTACATAATACAAATCCTTTTTCTGTTTTTTTATAATATTTATAAAGTTGGATTCTTTTAAATTGATTCTCAAGCTTCCCAATACACAAAACCAGAATTCAATTCATTCCCTAAAATTGTGTCTTTAAGAAAAAAATAGAATTACTTTACAAGAATTAAAATTAACTCAAAAAAATTATAACTGATCATTTTAATTGCACTTACTATATAAATAATTAGAAACTAAAATATAATATAAATTTTTACAAATTCATAACCAAATGTCTATAATCAAGGATCAAAGAATTAAACTCATATAAATAAAAATGTTAAATGAAGGTTGAAATCGAGAACAATTTTAATAAAGTAATTATAATTTAAAATTGAATAAAATACCTTTCTTATAAGTGGTTATTAGATAAATGTTGTAAAATAGTAAGAACAACAATATTGATAATTTTATATATTTTATATATAAAATGTTTTAAAATTAGTTTTAGAATGCACCGTTGTTTGAGATTTTTGATTCAAAAGGTATTTCTCTTAATCAATTAGATATGCTTAACAAAGCCAACAAAGAGAAAGAGAAGTTTTACTTGCAGCTTTTAAAAATTACTAGCACTAGTTTTGTTAAAGATTTCGATAAATAATTAAAGAGTATTAACGATTCTTTATAAACATAGACTATATTATTGAATTGCAAGGTCAGAACACCAAAGTTCATTTTCCAAAGGATGGAGATCTTGGATTAGTCTAACAGTTTTTATGTCTCTAAATCTATGTTCCTTAGACATAATAATGGACAATTGAGTTTTCAATTACTGATACAACTAAAACTAAGCGACATGTTTATTTGACATAAAATTGTAAATAAATCGAAAAAAAGCCATTTCACATGAGATATCCAATAGAAGTACCAAAAAATATTTGGTTAAATCTTTAAATAGATCTCTATTCATTTATATAAGGATGGAAAGGCATGACATTTAGATCTCTTGATATGTTTAATATTTAATCACCATGCAAATTTAGAAAGATTTTTACAATGAGATAATCAGATCCTGATGGGTAACCAACTTCCTATTATTTTAGATCTTTCATGGGGAAACATGGTTTTCCTATAGGGTTTGAACATTAAAACCTTATAATTTAGTATTAGGACAATAATTTAGAGGCTTCCCAAGACAGTTGTCAAATGAAGTACTTTTATATTTTCTAATATTAAAGGATTACATCTAAAAAGGCTACTGGTTTTTCATAGTAATCTTAAAACCAATAAAGCTAGAAACAATAAAAGTTAACTTAAGAAAAGATTACCAGGGCTAATATAGTTTATGATGATCATCCTACTCCTAAGAAAAAGACTTAATAACTACAATAATAATAATAATAATAATAATTAATAGTTACTTCAAGTTCTAAATCAAATTAGCAAGATATTTCTTAAAATGATTTAGATATGAGTGCTAAATTGTCTGTTAGAAATAATAAAATTATTTAACAAACTGATAGTTTTAGAAGAAATGAAAAGTCGGTCTAGAAACCCAGAGATTTGTCGAGTAGCAAAAAAACTTAAGGTAATGCTAGAATTGCACAATCTTTTCCTCGTAAACCTCCTCTGTAAGAACACTTAAATTAAGATTATTATATATAAACTCAGAAGTTTACTACATTTAATGAATAAAAATAAAAAGAAGATGAAATAGAAGAAAATATAGAAATAGCAGTTGAATAAAAGCCAGTAGAAATAATCGAAGAAAGTTAAAAAAAGATTATAACTGCAAATAATTTTAATAAAAGAAGCCTAAGTGAACTTAAAGGTGAATCTAATAATTTAAAAGTAACTAAGATTATTATTTATAAGAATGATTAATAATTTGAAGACAGCTTAGAATAGCCATTTAAAAATAGTGTCACAACTTTTGCATAAGAAGGTTATTATGCAAATTAACTAAAAAAATTTACAGATTTAAATCGTCCATTCACTCCAGAATATAACTCAGATTTCAAATTTGGATAGTCAAATTATTAATAATTCTGATTTAATTCAAATTTTTTATAATATAAAGTTTTTATTCACTTCAATAAATTTTTCCTCATCTTTATTAGTATCGTTAATATCATTAGTCTTAATAAAAGTAAACTATTCATAAGTTTCATACTTTTGCATTCTATTTATTGGTGTATCTTAAGGAGGTTCTTAAGTAAACATATCATCAAAATGTCTCAAATCTTTATGGCCAAATACTTTAGGTTTAAATGGTGGTTGAATTTATTTATTTTACAATCTATCCCAATCTATTTCCTTAAAGAATTCATGATCTTTAATCTCTTAGCTTCCATTTACTCCTAATCTTTTGGTAGGCTGTTTAAAATTTAAATTTTACATCATTTTATAATAATCCATTCAATATTGTTCGAGCAGAGCTTGAAAACCAATCTTTCATTTCTATTGGTTTTTCAAGCCTGTTTTTGAACATTTAAGTTTTATCTTTTGAATAAAAAGGTGGGGCACCAGCAAGCATTTCATAAAGTAAAGCACCCAAACTCCACCAATCCACAGATTTATTATGTCCTCCACCTAAAAGAATCTCAGGTGCCAAATATTCAGGTGTGCCACAAAATGTATTTGTCTTCTCATCATCTTTAACATTAATTTTAGACAAACCGAAATCTGTTATTTTCAAATGACCTTCTATATCTATTAAAATATTTTCTGGTTTAAGATCTCTATAGATTATATCACTTTTATGTAAATATTCTAAGGCTAAAACTAATTCAGCAGCATAAAATTTTGCTCTTTCTTCTTAAAAACGAAAAGCTCTTCTTAAGTGAAAAAACAACTCCCCTAAAAATATCTTAACTTAAAATACCTCCTATCAGAAAATCCATAATTAAATATAACTTAGTTTTAGTTTAGAATGCATAATGTAGTTAAACTATGAAAGGGTTCTTAACATTCTCTAGAATGGCTCTTTCATTCTACGTATGCAATCTCTAATTTCTCTTCTCAATCATTTCTTTTCTTAATATTTTCATTGCATAAAGCTTATTAGTTGATCTATGAGTCACTAACATAACTTTCCCAAATGATCCTCTTCCTAAGACTTTTTCAAATTAAAAGTCACTCAACTTTACTATTGCGTCACGGATGTCATCAATAAAAACTTACTCACCATTTTCTTCTATCTATTCAAATGTAGCTGTAGGAGCTTTCATTATTTCATCATGCATTTATTGCTCTCCTTCCTTTGTAGAAATACATAAGCCCATGTTATCGAATTAAATTATGTTAATAAAATTTTGCTGACTTTTCTTAAAAAAAATAGTATTATATTCAGTTAAAAAAATAATGAACAACTTTGGAAATTTATCGAATTATGAAAGAATCTAGACTAGTCCTCTTCAAGTAGTTTTTCTGTTTTTAATTTTATCTTAACTTAGAATGGGCTTTAAAACTTATAATGTACAACAGTATTTTATTATTTAATTTATTTATTATTCCATATTTATGTAAATACGATTATATTTGTTAAATATACTTTTTTTATCATTCTTTTAATACTTTTATCTATTCGGAGGTATCAGAATCTTATTTCACTTATAATTTTAAGGTTCTAAAGTAATCTTCACCAACTTCAATTGACTAAAATATTATATAGAATACTTTAGATTCTTATTTTAGTTCTGGCTTTTAGAACCAAAATATATAAATTGTAATAATAAAAGGGAGTTAAACCTGAATTATCAGGACTATAAATAATAAACAATAATAAAATATTTATGCTTCGCTTAGAATAATCTAATTGAATGTAGATTAAATTTAGTACATCTAAATAAACTGTACATGTTTCTTAAGGCCCTTAAGATAAAAAGTAAATATCTTCAATAAAGTATAACAATTGACCCAAAAATGTCACGCAAACAAGGATCCTTATAACACATGATCATACCAAAAGTTTATTCTTTCTCGATTGATTTTCCTATTGTTTTCTTCAAAGTCAACTAAATGATTTAGCATTGTCGATTTAATTGCTAGATTCTTTTTAATACTTATGTTTAACGAATGGGCTACTGCTATTAACACTAAATCTACAATAAAGCCAATCATTCTTATGATATGAAATATCTACTCTCAAAATTTATTTAATTACATATACTTTAACAAAGCGAATAAGGTTTAGATAAACTTGTAACATAATCATATAAATTCCATATTAAGAATATAGTAAATAGCAAAATCAAACAAATACAATAGATTTTTAGTTATAACATTTTATGAGGTTGAAAAGTTTTTGTCTTCACAGTTTTTCTAGCAAAATAAAATACAATATAGATCAAAAATGTATAATAGACATATAACTAGAAAAAGTAAAAAACCAATAATGTTCTTTGTGCAAGATTAAACAAAATATTACCTAGATTTAAAATTATATATTTACAAGTTAAGCACAAGATAATTAGTATGTAGATAACGTTTTTTCTTTTCATAGCTTACTTAAAATTTTATTTTCTTCTAATTAATTAACAAACTCCAACTATTAAGACTGCAAGGGCAACGACTTCAGAAAAGCATAAACTTTTTTTAATAAATTATCTATCATTACGTAAAGCAATAAACCCCAAAATCTTGGCAACAAGTCACTATTCCATTTTAATAAGTTGCCATAATAACACAAAAAATTAAAAATTAATTTTTGTAATATAGAATAATACAAATCAACTTAATTTAGTTTTGATATCCTAAAATTATGGAAGATCATGCTCTTGCAAATCTTCATCAAGTGAATGTTAGCTATCAATATCAGAGTCAGATAAAAATGCATTCAATATTTATGGTTTTTTCATTTCTGTTATGTATTACTCATTATTTAATTTTTTAGCATTCTCATCATCAGACTCATCATAATTTAGGTCAGATTCATTAGATTTTTAAGATTTATATCCTTTGTCTACTTTGTGTTATTTTCCTGAATTCTTTCTCGATAGGCTCACTTTTTAAATCTCATTACTTTTATTTAATCTAGATGCAAAAAACCTTTTTATAACATCTTATATATAATACTAATACCTCATAATTCCTTAATATGCTTCAATTGGTCTTGGAGCATTATGATCTCCTACAAATGTAAAAATATATTTTTCTCCCTTAAATGCATCATACAATTCTTCAATATGACTTTTCCCAATCATTCTATCATTACTAGCCCTTACAAAATAAGCAGAACATTTTGAAGATAATTTTCTTATATAAAGCATAGTATTAATGTGTTTGGGATCATATTTAACTAATTTTCTTACCTTTTTTCTTAATAAATAAAAAACAAATCTCACGCCAATAGTTGGAACATGAAAATTATCTCCAATATCAATACAGAGTTATTTTAAATTACTAAATGGAGAATCTAAAACTAAAGCATTCAGTTCAGGATATTCAGATGCAGCCATAATTGCTGTAACTGCTCCCATGCTTCTACCCCAAATTCCAAATGGTCCTAGAAGAGGGTATCTTTTAGTAAGAATTATAAGTACTTCTCTTTGATAAATTTTAAAACATTTAAAAAGTCCTCTTTTTCATACCATCCAAGAGATACATATTATCCATCTGATATTCCGCAACCGCCAAAATCAAAGTTCACTAAACTCATCCCTTCCTAAGCCAACATATTAGCATAACATGAAGATTCTAGTCTAGAACTTGAATTTCCATGAAGATAAATTATACATGGTCTTGCTTTATCTTTTAAGTATACAGGACTATACAAAGAACATTGTAATTTTAAATTTTATTATCTTGATAATACTATAAAATCTTCTCTGTAAATAAGTAATTTATTTACTAACATAGTTGTTGGACCTATTTTCAAAATTACTGTTAGTATTTACCTAATTTTGAAGGATCATAAATTTATCTCGGAGGTCGAACAACAGCATCAACCAGTTAATCAAAATAACCTCTTTCTTTTGAACTCTTTAATTTAATTTCTGCTATAAATGGTTAATTCATAATTTATAAATTAAATATGTGTATTATAGTGATCAAATTAAGTCTTTTGAACTTTATAGTTTTATCTTTTACTATATTTTAACCTATTCTTAAGTAAGATTTAGCGATTTATTAGATTTATGTGCTTTTTGGTCTTTCACTGTAGCCTCATAAAATTCCATTGACTTTAACTATTAATGTTGACTTCTTAGCATTGGCAATTAATTTAAATTTGGGACCTGAAATTGTTATTGTAATCGAATTTGAGGTTTCAAAATTTTTGGAGTCTATTAGCATGAAACTAATAATGGTAATTATTATCTGGGAATTTATCCTGTTGTATTATATTATTTATGAAGTTCCTGAATTTATTCTTCAAGGATTTTATCAACTATAACAAGTTTGGCTCTTCTATAAGCAAAATTCATAATAGTTATTCTAATATCAGAATTATTGTTATTTAAATATTTCCATATATAAAATCCCCCTCTTTTTAAAACTAAAATTTATAAACTGTTTGATACAATATTTTTCTGGATATTTCATAAACTTTTTCTTTAAAACAGCATGAGAACACCACATATGATCATTGTCTAAATCTATCATTGGTTAATATATATTCTTAAGATCTTTTCTTAATTTTCTTTATTATAATCTTAATTAATATTTCAACTCTTTTTCTGGATTCGGATTAGATTCTTAAGCTTGCGAATACATTACTAATTTATCCGTAACTGAAACACTCCGATTTATAGTTTCTGGCTATTTCATTTATTGTTACGTATTTTCTCGAATGACAGCTTTCTTTCTTATGAGCAATTTTGGCTTCACTTCTTCTGGTTCTGTCTTTTCCAATTTACTTTCATTACTAGTATCATCGCTTTTCTTTTCTAATTGCTACTTCATTTTTCCAATTACAGATGTAGAAGCCGATTGAATTAACAGTTGGAATTCTTCCCTTGATCTACTCACAAGAAATCTTATCAATACGATCGCGGTGGACATCTGTTTTGTTTTGATCGGTTACCTTAAAATCAGATTCTTAATTCGATTGTACAAAATGAATTCCATCAAAATTATTTTCAGCCATAAAGAATTACTTAAACATTGAAAATAAATCTTTTGTATCCTTCTAATTGAATCTAATGATGTGCATTTCAGGTCTGAATTATTTTATTATTGTTTAACTAAATCTATATATTTACATCCTCTCTGGTAAATTCACCATTAAGATTTTAGATAAAGCCTCTATTATTTTGTTCTCCTCATCAATTCTTTACTTATCGTTCTTTTTTAATCCAATAATTTTGAATCCCAGTTATCTTAAAGATTATTAAACCTTCGTAAATTCCAAATCAAAAAATATTTGATTTGCAAGTACTTATTAGTTTATTGCATGAAGTAATCTAATATCTTCATTACGTTCAATAATCAATTTTTGTAAAACATCAAGTTAGTTAAATGTAATATCCATATTAAAATTTTTATTATTAATATTGCATTTTTTTTATAACTAAATCTTATAATGATATTTCAAGCATCTCATATTTATATTCGTTTCTTTATATATAAAATCATAATATAGATCTTTTAATTTTCAATAATCTTCTTCGAAAATTTATCAAATTAATCAACAAATTTAATAGTATTAAATGTTATTGAACATATAATTTAGAATTTTATTTGATTTATTTTTCATTTAAATTTATTTAATTAGTTAAAATATAGATTTAAAAGAGTTAAACTGATAAAATTAATTATCCAATTATATATTTAAATTTGAGTACCTAATTTAGAATAATTTTAATAATTAATAATCAAATTAAATGAATATCTGTCTTATTTAAAGCATATATGATTTGTTTATCAAACAAAATTTAAAATATGCTTTAAGACAGGAAATTTATTACTTTCAATACTTTTGGGGAATTATTTAAAATTATTACTATTTTTATTATCCAAATAACTTTTAATTTTTTAAAATTCAAAAAATAAAAATGTATTATAATTTATTTTGAATTTTATAAAATTCAATAATGACTTAATTTTTATACAAAATATAAATAGGATTTAATCATCATTTTGACTTTATCAAAAAAAAGAATCATGATTTATCAATCAAAATACAAATGCTTAAATTCATGGAATATATATAACTTAATTTAGTTTAAATTTTCTATTAATAGAGATTTAAATCTAAATAATTTGGATTATTGGTATTAATTTAATTAATAATTGCTTATGAGTGCTTAATAAAGAAGATTATAAAAATAAAGCTTAAAATGGGCTATTAACCTTTAGAAAAGTGTTAGTTTTAATTAAAACCTGTATCCTTTAATCAGGCAACTGAAAACTCCTCATAGTATTCCTATTATAAATGATTGGAAAAATAAGTATAAAATTATTTAATATCGATACATAATAGATATAAATTACTCCTTAAGGAGCTTAAAAATTAAAAAAATATTAAGAAATATCAATCATTAGATAGATAACTCAATGGTTTTAAATGCGCTACGAAACCTTATTATAAACGGAGATTGTTGGAGTCTAAATATAAATCAGGAATAAAATGCTGAATTTTATGTAGGATCTTTAAGTGATAGTCATGGTGAATATGGATCTTAAATTCATGATTGGTTACAAAATTCTATGAAGATGAGCTAAAGATATTATTTGCTTCTACCCTTTTATTAGCAGGTTGAATAAAAGTTAGTACGATATTATTTATATAAAATTTTAGGTTGGTTAAACCTAGTGGATTATAGATTAATTTGAGCCTCGCTGATAAGTTTAATTATTGTTAATAATACAGAATTCTGTTTAAATTTGGGAGATTCAAAGCTTTCTACCTTTATAAATCAGAATAGTTAAATGACAATCCTCAAGAATTAGGAAAATTTTATAAAAATATTTAAACAAAATACAGGATACAAATAATGAAAAAGAGGTTGATAGAATAATAAAAAAGGGAGGAAAAATATATTAAGTTGTTTTAAAGGATAAAGGAAGGTAGTTTAAAAATTTGGATTCCTAAATAAAATTATCAAGATATTAAAATAACAAGATGTTTTGGAAATCAGATAGGGAAAATATGTTGGACTTATAGCAGAGCTTGATATTTTTTATTATAAAATTATGAAATCAGGATATCTTCTAATAGCAAGTACAGGATTACGAGAGAAATTAGATTTAATATTGATTGATAAAATTTTAGATAATAATTATCTACCAGTATCTTGGGCTGATGTTGATAAAACTATAAAATTACTTGGAAATGAAACCAAAAAGTTTTGGGATGTTGATGGTTAAGGATCTGTAGAAGTTTCTTTAAGTTTAGTTTATATATCTTTAGAAAAGTGATATATATGATCTATGTACGATTAGTTAATAATTTAAAAATGTTAAATTTCTATTTAAGATTTATCAAAATGGGAATTTTTACATTTTTTTACAGACTAAATTATATATATAATTTTAATGTAAAATAATAATATCACTTCTCATCATCTCAAAAAAATGTTAACCCCCATTTAAAATAAGAAAAGTTAAGACTAATTTTATAAAAATCAAACGTAATTCTTCGTACAGTTAAAGTCATATATGCCAATTAATCCTTTAAGATAACCTTAAAGAAAACACAAAAAAGTAGCTGATTTGACATAAATTGATGATATAAAATGTAAATCTTGATAAAATAAGAGTTATTTTAGTAAAAATAAAAAATAAGAAAAACACTTTCAAATGGTTCAACTTTGTTATTTTCTGAACTGCCCGAATATTTGGAATTTTAAACTTTAATAGAAGAAAATGATGAAAAAGCAAAATCCTTCTGTAAATAACCATCACATTTGTTTGTTAATTAAAATAACCATTCAAAATAAGTTATGATGAAGAATGCCCAAAAATAATTATCTCCGATTTTCTAAAAAAAACAATTAGAAAATAACATATTAGAAATATAAGGATTCGATCAATTTTCAAAGTTGATGAAAGCAATTTACTACCCAAAAAAATATAACAGCAAATAACTACTCACTAAAAATAGAACTTATTCAGAAAAAATTTTGCAAAATAAAATCCATGAGTAAAATGTTTGATAATGAGTTTAATTTTTTAAGTTAGACCATGGATTATTTATGTAATAACTTAATCCATTTTAATATTTTAAATAATTTTATTGTTTTAATTATTAGAAGTTATTAATAACTGCATTCATTGATTTATTTAAATTAATTTTAGGTTTTCATTGATGAAAAAATATAAAAATCAATGATAAGAAAGGTTTAATCAATAAAATCTATTCTAATTTATAATTAGAACTCGTTAAAATATAATTTGTTATTCACATTTAATATTTAAATTTATTTTATATAAAAATGTTACAAATGAATTATTATAACTAATTATTAGTAAAATAATATAAAATCAACATAAATTAAGTATTGAAATTTCAATTTATATTAATCTTAATGAATAGCTAAATATTTGAATTAAAATTTAATTATTATTGTGTCAAATAAATTGTAATTAATAATTGATTTAAAGAAATCATGTCGATTAAATGGCATAAATTTGATAATTAATTGTATTAATTTTTTATTTTAAAATAATTTAAGATATAAATAAATTAAAAAATCTTATGTATTTAACAACAAATTTAACTAAATATCCAAGATAGAAGATTATAATATTTAAAGTAAAATTCCAAAAAATCGTTGATTATTGTTAATTCACTCAATATATGAATAAGAAAGTATTAAAATTTTAATTCCAAATTTATAATTTAATGAAATGCATTTTCTTAAATAAATTAGACAATTAATAACAAAACCAATTCGATCCATAAATGAAAATTGGCATCTTATAATTTTAATTTTTGGAAAGATAAAGAAACTGCCATGTAATCACTTAGTATACGATGAATAGGCGGGTTCGTAATAAAAATTTCTGGAAAGAACTATTGTAATTAAATTATAATTCCGAAATTAATAAAATAAAATGAAATTTATTATTATTTTTATTTTTTTTAAATTTTAAATTTGATTCATACAATTTTATTTATTTTATAAAATTCGAGATTTTATGTTTCTAAGTCATTAATTGCATTTTCCAATTACAAATTCTTTTTATTTAGCAATTAAAGAAATTAAACTCACATCATCATAAGTTAATAATTAACCATAATTTTCAAATTTTTGACTAAAACAAGATTTTAATCCTGAATCAGGTGGAGAAAGGAAATTAAGTTTAATTCCAATATTATGACATCTACGTAATTATTCTTTAATTTTAAAAGATCTAAGAATAAAATTCATTTATCACTGTCTATGTTAGAAAGTATTAATTAATAATAATGATGATATATTTCATCATAAAAAGTACAGATACAATAGATCCAATATTTACTAACAAATCCCCTGCATACATTTAATATATAGCATTTCGGCTCTTCAATTGAAAAGTAGAAATCTTAAGCACTAGTTTAAACTTCTCCATTTTTTGAATTTATTTAATTGAATGTTATCTATATAGCTATTGCATTAAGTGGTTATTCAAAGAATCTATTTGATATTTCTTCAGAAGCACATACTTCATTAAATTTAAGAAGCTCTGGTCTGCATTTTATTATTTGAATGTACACTTAGGATGTTGTGAATTCATTCCTATCTATGTATTCTGTTTCGAAGTTAATTTTTGGTATGAAAAATTTATTGCCTTCATTTGTCGCACGATCTGAATTTTATATTACTTCTGTAATCTAAAATCCATTCATTGCTGTATATTATAGAATAGGCAAGAGAACTTTCTCTTCAAATGGGTCTATAAAGGTATCATCCACTTCCAAAAGTAAAGTTTCAAAACATCATAATTGAAACCAAGCAGAGAAAAGTCTGATATATGTGCATAGTTTGATATTTTTGGACTTAATTGATTAGTTTGCCATTAGTAAATTACCCATATAGAGTATGCTAAACTTGAACAAAATACTAAAAGTATAACTAGTCCTCCTATTGCACTCTAATAAATTGATTCTTTTTAATTTATTTACTATTAGAATGGAATTCTAAAGAAATCTGCTCTTTTGAGAATTGTTTGTATTTATTTCATAAAAATTTAAGATTTTATGGTAAAAAGATTTTTATAGATTTCTTTAAAACTCTATTTTGATATGAATTTCTTTAAAGTCTATTAACATGTGTAGAAGCACAATTATTAAGTAATATTTTTTATTTAATTCAATCATATTTGTTAAAATAATTATATCACAAATTTTATTTCATTATTATTATATAACCTAATAGTCTGAATTGATGACTCCTCAACCTAGAAGAAGAAAACCATAAAAAAAGGCATCTCCTATTTAAAGCAAAGATATTAAGATTATTAGAATTGATAATTCAAAAAGAGATATAAAAAAGTAAGAAGTCAAAAAAAAAGGAACTAAAATACAGTTAAGCAAATTATAAAAATTTTAAGCGCAATTGATTCCTTAGAATAATGTAGATTAGATAAGATTAAATCATATATCATGTAAAATACTATAAAATATTTTAGCTAAAATTTAGTAGAATTATAGAACTTAAAATCAGTCATATTTATTAAAAATAAAAAATTAATATGATTAGTATAAATCTTTGATTTTGAAATATACTTTGCTGACTGAACTTGACGATTTCTCTCTTACTCATGATCTTCTAAGATAAACTATCATAAACACATTTATTCATTAGATTTAGCAAAGCTTTCAACTTAAAAATAAATCAAATTTATAAGTAATTGGTATTGATTAAATGATATCTATATCTCAAAGAAATAATTCATAAATTAAATAATTCGAAATTTAGAATTTATTAAAGCCTGTGTTTAAATTTAAAACAATAGATTAAGCATACATTAAATTAAGAATAATGATGTAATAAAGAACTATATAAAAATAATTGGATGAGAAAAATTAATTATTCTAAAATTTGAAAGAATAAAACCTTTATAGTTCTTTTGATAATTAGATGGATGATATTCATTTCTCTGCATTAAATTATTAAGAACTTTTAGAAACACAATAAAAACATGAGATAATAGAAAATGCTAAGGCTTAATAAGTTTAACCTTTAATTTTAGATGGTCTTATAAGGAGTTCTAATTTATACAATCCTAAATAATAAATAAACTCAATTAGATAATTTTTAATAAAACCTAATGCTAAATAACATATGGAAATTAGCAAAGTATCAAACAAATCAAGAAATTAGAGCAAAGAGTCCTGTTTCTCAAGAAATGATTAAAATGGAAATCCTTTTTAATCTAATATAATGTAGTTTTTTAAACAAATCCCATTATAAAATTAAAATTAAGATATTAAAATATAAAAAAAATAGAATTAACAAGGAAATTAAAATCTTTAAATGAGTAGAATTAAAAATTTAAATTCTTCATTTGATTTACCTTTTGAATTAGAATCATAAACTAGCTGTACTCCTGCAAATGCTAAGAAAACTATGCTAGTTTCAAATAGACCTGTAAATAAAATAGGAGTAGAAGGTGAATGTAGAGAAATAGATAAATATAGTTATAATTGTAGGAAGTAAAATCAAAATCCAAATTTAAGTGTTAATAGAAATGATATAAATTAATCTCAATTATTTGCATATTAAAATAGAAGTGTTGATTATAGTAGACAATTAGGATTCAGTAACTTGTATAATTCAAAAATGTTTAATACGAATAATAATTAAATAAATCATAATAATAATTTATAATTATCCAAATTGTAATCATTACATGCTAGTACTATTGTTAATGATTGGTTAAGTGAATCTTCTTAAAGCCGATTATTACTTTAGCAATAAAATGTTTCTTAATAATATAATTGGATAATATTCACAAATGAAAATAGCAATATGAGATTTAGTAAGTAAATCAATATTTAGAATCTAAAATTGCTATGTGTTTAAATAGATTCAAATTTTTTTGATGATTACGAATATATATTATTAAGCGACAAATTTAAAATCCTCATTATGGAGTAAAAAGATTTAGTCAGCCCTGAAATGCATATGAGATTAGGGAAAGGTGATGAAAAGGGAGCGATTTAAGCACTTATTAATAAAATGAAAATATAAATGCAATAATTCATGCTCTAATATAATAGTAGATAAGTCATTGTTTTAATCTAATATTAACATTAATTTTTTCTAAGAATGCTTATTGAATACATTTTTCCATAGTTAGGTTAATTGTAAGAATAATATAGAATAACACCTTTTTATTAGATAGAAGAATTGCAAGAGATTATATTTGATTTAATTTAGACTTAAGAAAACATTAGATATGATAGATTGATAAAAGTTCCTAATGATCTTAACAAATTTAGATCCAAAATATAAGATATTGAATTTTCTAGTTTGGTTACAATGAGATGCTTAAACCAATTGTACAAGACTTTGGTACAACAATTAACAAATTGATATGATTGATTTACATTTTATATTACTTTTACACAAATAGTAATGAAATTGATATTAGATACCAAAAAAGGAAATTATAAGTTAAATAGATTCAAATAATATATCTTAATATATTCATCAATGTAATTTGATTTGGTTTAAAAATTATTATATATATTAAAACTCTATATTAAATTTTCTAAACAAAAATAATTATCAATAATCAAAAATTTCTATTTAAGTTTTATAGGTTTTGATTGATTTTATTATTCAGAGTTGCTTTTTGTGCTCCAAAAGATTTAATTCTAAAGTATTTTCTCCAATATTAGCTTACCAAATGTTTCTTGCTAATATTAGAAATATAATTATTTTATTTTAACCTTTACTTTCTATAATCAAGTTTAATCGATTTAAAACTTTTAAAGATAGTTAATTGAGATATAAATATCATTATATATTATTACATAAATTCATATATATTATTTTAGTAGCTTCTCTGCCTCTTACATCTATTGGTCCTGTTTTTACGGGTATATTTTCTCTTCCTTTTGGTTATATTCTTCTTGCTGGACTCACATAAATTTTCTATATAAGTTTCTGAGATTCCACTGGTTTAGGTGAAGCCATTCTAACTCTTTGTTCTGGTTTTTACATAACATTATATTCTGTTATTCTTCTTCTGGGAGATCCATATTTTAATTACTGTTAAGAAGGATATTATCGAAGTGGAGATCTTGGTTATATATTTTCTTATTGTTCTATTAAATTTAGCGTGTTGCTATATTTTTTTACGAATGAAGAAGATAGAATTTAATTAATTGATGGTC
The DNA here is from genome assembly GCA_000733375.1 of Paramecium sexaurelia. NCBI lineage: Eukaryota > Ciliophora > Oligohymenophorea > Peniculida > Parameciidae > Paramecium > Paramecium sexaurelia. The sequence continues at coordinate 171,227 of JPFM01000024.1, forward strand.
TATTATTAGGGTCCAGAGATAGTAATTGAGATATTAATAGACATGCTTCTTTTGATACTTAGGGTTTAATCTTTGGTTGACATTATTTAATCGCTATTGAAATATCTTTAAAATCTTTTCCCTTAAATGGTGCATATTTGTGAAGTAGTTCAAATAACAATATACCCAAAGACCATAAATCAATTTTATAGTCATACATTACTTCCATCACTATTTCAGGTGCCATATATTCATATGTTCCACAAAATGTCTTTCTTTTTTAATGTATATTCTCAGCACACCAACCAAAATCACATACTTTTAAATTAAATTTATCATCTAATAATAGATTTTCTGGTTTAATATCTCTGTGAAATACATTATTTTAATGCATATATTATAAAGCCAAACATGTTTGAACAAAATATTTGCAAGCCTCCTACTCACTCATAGGTGGGTTCTTTTGTATATGATTAAATAAATTTCCTATTTTTATTTTAATATAATTACCATTTTCAAGATATTCAATGACCATAAAAATAGAATCATTTTCATAAAATGAATCATATAGTTAAACTATGTTTTAGTTTTTACATTTTTTATGTACTCTAATTTCTCTTTCTATACCTTCACTTTCATATTAATTTGTTATAGTTTCTCCAGGCATCTATATTAATTTTTAGATATTACAATTTTTATAGCATATTTTTTTAATGTTGGTTTATGAAGGTATAAATTCACATTCCCAAAACTGCCAGTTCCTAATTTCTATATGAATTAAAATTCATTCATTGTTGTAAATGTTCCTAAATTGAATGTTTGGATTTGCTTTGCATAACTAGACATTAATAAAATTCAGAATTTTAACGGTATAAATATTAATTTTTATTATAAGCAATCACAATCGATTTTCCTAATACTATTAATTAATTATTCATCATAGTTTACTCAATTATATTTCCTATGTTTGATCTAAATTTAATAGTTTATCATTAAATTATCCATACTTTTCAAGTTAGCTGAACAAATAAGTTTTATTCATATAAACTTTTTATATTTACATTTTATCAAAAACTTACATAGTATTGATATAACATCTTTTTTAATTTTCTACATTCACACAACAGATTAACCTCTTCTATCCTTTGTAAGGAATAAAGTGTTTATAATCATATCAAAAATTATTTTATATATTAGTACATTTGATCCTTTTTTTTTATGATGGTAAAAATATAATCAAGTTTAAATTAAAATGGTAGTTTATTTCTAAATTTATTAAGATTTAAGTGATTAAACACTCGATTTGTTTAGAACTAAAAAAATGAAGTTCTTAAAAAAATTGTAAATACTGAATTAGGATCAGCTATTAAATAGTTGTCGCAAATAATACTTAAATAATTTATTCAGAATAAAATCTTTATATTATCTGAAAAATTGATAGGAATGGATGAACAAAAAAAAATCATTAAGAAATAAATAGGTGATTATTGTTTTGACTTGAATGATATTATTGGAGAAGGATATTCATCAAAAGTCTATAAGGGAATGCACATAATTACTCAGTAAGTTGTTGCAATAAAGGTCATTTCATTAGAAACTTACAATTCACCTATTTAGAAATCTCTGCTTTCAAATGAGATCAAAATTCTTTTACAAATTGATAATCCTCATCTTTTAAGGGTCTATGAGATAAGTCGAAGTGCTAATAATACATATATTGTTAGTGAATATTGTGGAGGTGGTAGTTTGGAGAACTTACTGAAATAAGAATAAATGAAAATTGATAAGGTTATTGATATATTGACATAAATATGTATAGGTCTTCAAGGTTTGCATTAAAAAAGTATCATAATAATCTTTAATAAATTTAGACATCATTCATAGAGACATTAAACCAGCAAATGTATTAATTAAGAATGGTATTTTTAAACTTGTTGATTTTGGTTTTGCTCTTATTGAAAATTAATATGACAGCATTATAAAGAAATATAATGTAGGAACACCTCTTTACATGGCTCCTGAAATTTAATTATTTAATCAATATTCAGAAAAAAGTGATGTATGGGCTTTGGGAGTAATGTTATATGAGATGTTATTTCGAACAGTTCCTAAATTAAATTTAAAAGATAAAATCCTTTTAAAATTGATCCATGAAAAATGCAAATCTCTCGATCTCATTCATTAAAATCTAATGACTCGACTCTTTGAAGTTATGTTATAATTAGATCCAGATGATCGATTAACTATTTAATAAATTCTCTAAATAATACAAGATTATTAATCTACTACTTAAAAATAAGGTTCCCAATTAGTCAAACTTTCGTAAAAATCTATATCGACTTAACTAAATTCCCCTCTATAATTTAAAGGAGGCAAAACACCAAATGAAATTAGAAAGAAATATATAAAGCAACTTTTATCCAATAATAAACCATAATCTTTTGATGATTAGAAATTTGCTAATGTAGCCAGAATCAAAACTTAAAATCATGAGCAAGAAATTGATATCACTTAATTTACTTCTGATGATGAGTATCCAAATAAGAATAAAAGAACTAATTTTAATTAATCATCCTTTAGATATTCACATTAGAAAAGTGACTCTGATATTAATATTGAATTTATTGGTTAAATAAGTACAGATTGTTCAATTTAGAATTCTCTGAAATAGCAATTCTTTACAGAATAGAATAATAAAGAAATAGATTTACCGGCAATATTAAAACCAACTTATAAATTTTGTGAATTTGTTGAATATATGATAAAGAATACTCTCTACTAAGATAATGATTTAATATTAAAGTTACAATTTTTGTTAAGAAAATTATTAGCCATTAAAGCCAAAGTGTTTTATACATTTGCACCAATTAAAATCAAATCTTAATTAGACAATTGGATCAACCAACTATAGCATAATTATTAATCAATTTAACATCATATCAATTTGAATCTAGATAAAACATTTTAACTGTTTTTTAACCCTAATTTAGAAGATTAAGGAAAACTTTTGACAATGTATATCATAAGTTTGGCCAATTAAATGAATAAATAATCAAATGAAATTAAATTAGTAATTGAAATATTGGAAGATAATTTATAACATTAGAATGACCCATTTTTATTTGCAAGGAAGTGGATGTTTCAAAAATCATGATATTCGAATTTTTTGAATTTTATTATATTATAAAATTATTATTTTAAAGAAATATAGATTAAATTTATTTTCTTTCTAAATAAGTCAAGTTTAAGAATTAATTAAATAAAGTTTAAAGAATAAGCTAGAATAACTATCTGAAAAATTTATCGAATTTTCATTATTTAGAGGTCGCAAAAATAAAACAAATCAAAATAAAATAAATTTTTAGTTAGTTAATATTATTATACTTTGATAAATAAAGTATTTGATAAATAAAGTATTTGATAAACAAAGTATTTGATAAACAAAGTATTTGATAAACAAAGTATTTGATGGAAAAAATTAAGTAAAAAGAGTGCATAGTAAAACACAAAATATACTTAACAATAGAACTTAAAGAATTATTTCTCTTATAAATAATAAAAATATTGTAAATCAAAAAAATCGAAAAGCCTGCAAAAATAATTTTAAAATAAAAAAAAAAGATTAAAGATGAAATTACTATTTCCTGTTGATAAATTTATAAAATGATAAAAAAGCCTTCTAGATATTTCATAAAATATTTAAGGGAGTTATTTATATGAATATGAAGATAAAAAGTAATCTCAACTTCTAAAATTTGCTTCAAATATTGGATTTATAAATTCAAAAAAAAAGAAAACCTTTGCTGGCTCAATAATTACATATCCTTCTTTGATTTTATATTATGATAAACTTTGAAAATATTATTTGCATAAATTTCTGTCTATAAGTAATTATTTATATTTAATATTTGTTTATCAATTTTCAACGAATAAATGGCAAAAGAACTTTAATTTTAAAAATTAAATTCATCAAACAATATAAAGAAATAAAACTCTTAATTTTGTTTTAACTCATTTGGATTTTTTGATTGTAATTAGTTTGTTAAGGATAATTATAAATGTGATGAAAATAAAGAATCACATTAAGATTAAATGAAAAAAAGTTATGAGATAAAGAATGAACATAAAGGGACAGCTTCGTCTACTTATTAATCTTAAAAAGTATATTATAAATTTATTAGATACTCTCTTCAAAACTTGAGAATTTTAGTCATAATATAAACCTCAAATTAAACATAAACAAACCAAAAGAAAAAGAGAATAATGTTTTTCGGTAGCCTAAAACATCAGAGACAGATGTATCAAATAATTAAATTGGAAAAGAGAAGTCTTTATATAAAAGGTAAATTTTATTTTATTTTCAGCCCTAAAAGCAAGGATTAGGATAAGTAGCAAAATTTTCAAAATAAGGTTTTGTCAATTAATAATACATTAATAGATAGGAGAACTTCAGATCCTAATATATTAATGCCGCTATCAAGTTTGGTTCGGAAATCGCAAAAATAAAAAATTTAACCGTAATTTTAATAAAATGGCTCAACTGCTCAAAATTAAAAAGACTAGATTACTGATAAGGATTTCTATAAGCAAAAATCTCAAAGCTAGTAAGAAGTGCTTAGGTATGGATAAGACGAGAAAGAAGTTACTTTAGTGTAAAAGGAAGAAATTATTAAAGAAATTAAGTAGCTTTCATCTCAGTGTACAATAAAAAAATGTTCTATTTCATTAGCTCAAGAACATGAAGGTATTTATATTTAATTTGTCTCAAAGAAGTTTAATAGACCAAAAATAAATCTTAGAATAATAACAAAAATTTAGATTTATAAATTCTTCAAGTGTAAAAAAGTAATAGAGCGCATACATAAGGAAAATAAGAATAAATAAAGATAAATAGATTATATGAATATATTTTGGAAGGGAATTACTGAAGTTGGTATTATTATATATGCATCATTTACTCATATATTTAAAATTTGCATCTTTCTAAACATAAAATACTACTATCAAATTGTATCTGTAATAAAAAATTCACTTGTTTGAACATCAATTGTTTCCAATACATGATAATAAAATTCTTATAAATTAATATAAATAAATTTTTATAAATTTTCGAATATAAATAAGGATTTAATTTAGTAAGTAAATATATTAGTAAAATTTATATGTTTATTGTCATTATTCAGTAAAGATCTTTTTTGAATTGGATTTGGTGATGAGGATTTTGGCTTCTATTTAATTATCCAATTTTTCTTTTAAAGCAAATAATTATACTTATAAACTTACTTTAATTTATTTAATTATATAAAATAATAATTTTATTAATATATAAAGATGGTTTAAATTAATATATATTCTAAATATATTTATTGATGGTTATCAGTCATAAAAATAATCTTAAATAACTAAATAAACAAAATCTTATGTGTATTTTAAAATGAACTTATTTTAGAATAGGATCATTGTGTTTTCAAGACTAGAAATAATTTATAGTTATTTTAGAAATAGTTCAAATTAATTTATGCCTAATAACTAAGATTAAGATTTATCTGGAGTATATTACAACTATTTTCTTTTTTTGATTAAAACTGTGTAGATTTCAAAAGTTCATATTATTTTCTTATTCAAAGTGAATTTGATTTAGGAAAAATATAGAATATAGCCAAGTCTTCTTCTAAATATCTTAATAATTAAATAATTACTTAATATTTAAATTGGGGTATATTTATACTTGTATTTTACTCTAAATATGAAGATAGAGATTCTAAATTTAAATCTGAAATACTTACAAAGGATTTTCTAATTATACTTTATTTGTAATAGTTTTTGTTTTAGAAACTCTTTATACTTAACTTTCTAATTTGAATGAATAATAAGCAATATTAAAAATATATCTAGTACATTAATAACAAGGTATATATTAATTGATTTAATTTTTTCTTGAAATTCAAAAAGTTAATGAAAATTAATATAAATTTAGAAATTAAAAAATTAATGTTGAGGTTTCATAGGATATCATATCTTTTTCGAATCTGAAAGAATATAATAAACATAAGTTTGATTGATTAATTTGGTGTACGCTTTAGTCAATTAATCAATTGATTCTCAAGTTTTCCGTATCTAAAATTCTACATTCATATGCATATTTCCTTATTAATATTAATGAATTAGTTAGCCTTTAGAATAGTTCTTTATGCGTATAGTTTAATGGAAGTTGCTAGTGTTACACAGGTGATCTCATCTTCATTTTAAGGGAGTAATTTTTCAGATGCAGATAGTATATACAATATTTGAATAAAATTTAGATTGGGTGGTAAGCGGAGCCTAGCCAAAGTTTACAAATTGTGGGGGGGATAGATTGTTTGGAGGGAAAGGTGGATTTGGATATGGTGTCAGCGTTAGTAAGGTTTTTGAACTTCCTCCGCATGCCTAATTAAATTTGAAGGTGTAATTTTGGAAGTATAATTTAAAAGAAATATAGAATTGACTCATGGTCAATGGAAATAGGCTATATATTTGTGGATTATTAGTTGGCATGGTAAAAAAGTTTTGATTATAAAAATGGAATATAAATTTGTGGAGGAGGTGGAGGTGAAGAGTTTGAGAATTTGAACTTATAAATTAAACATAGTGGTCCTACAGCTGTGGTTGTGTTTACAAGTAATTTAGATGAGTAGCCTGATAATGTAAAATAGAGATAATAATTAATAAAGGAATCATGGGCTTTTAGGGACTTTGAGTTGTCGGTTGAAAGGTGTCCAAATGAATGTTTGGTATGTTAATTAAACGATGTATCATTAACATGTCAAGTTTGGAAGATTTTTACTAATAGTTGGATAGATTTAAATAAAAATTAAATACGTAGCGATGGTTGGAATGTAGTTGCTGGCGTTTCAGAACCAACCTAATGCGGAGGTACAATTAAGTAATATTAATAAGCTGTCGCTTTATTTGGAGGGCATAATAATACAGGAGTTAATACTGTAATTAGTAAGACATTTTTTAATATTCCACCTCATTACAAATTGAAGATCTAGGTTTTGTGGGCAAAAATCGGTTCATGGGATAGAGAAGCAGCTTAAATGAGATTAGATGGAGTTTTAATTTGGGAGAGATAGTTTAGATGGTATGAAGGTTACTCTGGAAAGATTTGTGGCAATGATCTGAATAAATATAAATCTATATTTTTTAGATTAGACTTAGATATTAATCACTCGTACAAATAAATTGAAGTTGCTTTTTAAACTAACCTTAATGAAATTTTTGAAAATGAATCTTTTGGTTTAAGAGATTTTGTAATTTTTTATGCAGCTTGTATAGATAATTGTGATTAGTGTGAAGGCAGTAGTGGGTCTTAATGTCTATGTATATTTAAATTCATTACTAATTAATAGCTTGTTCTTAAGGGTATTATTATACTGGAGTATATGATAAAATTTGCTAATGTAATGAGTTAATTATGTATAAACTTAGAGTGTTATCCATCATGTTATTAATGTGATGGGCCATCATAAGAAAATTGTATTGATTGTGGAGACTCTGACATATACCATAAGTAATTGATCGCTGGATAATGTATTTGCGCTATTAGGACTATTGAATTTATACAGAGTGATGGTAATACTTTATGTTCACGTATATACATGAATAATTATATGATAGCTTGTCATCCCAAATGTGAAAAATGTTTTTAGCCATTTGATAATACATCCAATCAATATTGCACAATGTGTATATCGGGATAGAATAGAGTTGTTTCTGAAAATCTCAATTGTGTTTGTAAAGCAGGTTATGGTGAAGATGATGTATCTGAAGTTTGTGTTTGTAAAGAGATAATACTATTTTAGAATGTCATTATACTTGTGAAAATTGCAAAGGTTCTTTAGAAGTAGATTGCACCTCGTGTTCTTCCTTGTCTAACCGTCATTTAACTTCTGATAATCAATGTCTATGCAATAAAAACTATATTGATTCAGGAATAAATCATATGAATTGTTTATGTAAGAATACTATATATGATTACTACTAGATATTTGTCATCATTCATGTTTGGATTGTGATACTGGTGCTGAAGATGAATGCACAAGTTGTCCGTCGACAAGAGAACCTGATAGAACTGGAATAACATTTAAATGCTAGTGCAAGGACCCACATTATTTTAGCGATGATATTCAATTAGAATGTTAAGAATGTCATTCTACTTGCAAAACCTGCAATGGAATTTATGATAATAACTGTTTAACCTGCGATATTGCTTTTAGATAATTTGCAATGTTTAAATGTATATGTCCTTATGGTTATTACGATGTTGGTTAATTATAATGTTCTCGTAATTATAATATTAAAAAAAGCCTGTTATTACACTTGCATGACATGTTTTGGTCCAAATGAAGATAATTGTATAACTTGTTCAGCGAGTAATAATAGATAAATTAAATCTAATAAGTGTTTATGCATAGATACATATCTGGATAAACAAATGGGTGATCCTATGTGTTATAGTATATAGTAAAATAATATAAGAATGCTCATATCGCTGCGCTAATTGTAGTGGAACAATAGACCATTGCACCTCATGTCCTAGTCTTAGTCATAGAGAACTTGGAATAGATAACTCTTGTTCTTGTCCTGTAAAATTATATGATTAACCTGAAAACCCTGTTTGCATTAGTAATAAGTAGTTTCATCATAGTTTGTCATAATACTTGCTTAGCATGTAAAGGAACTTAAAGCAATCAATGCATATCATGTAATGCTTATACCATGAGGTAATTGGATTCTTCAGGATAGTGCTTATGTATGGATAAATATTACGATGTTGGACAACCTGAATGCTTAGGTATTCGTAAAAATAATCCTTTAGTATGTAGTAATTACTGCTTAAATTGTGAAATTTCTGCTTCTAACTGTATTTCTTGCAAAGCAGATAGATATTTATAAGGAAATTCTTGCTTATGTTAAACAAAATTAAATGGGGCATCTATCAGTAGTTATTCGGTTTAAGGTAAAATTGAATGTGAAAGTATTAATTTAATGTCATTTAGATTGCCATTACTCTTGTTTAAATTGTAATGGATCCACAGCTTCAAAATGTATATCATGTTTGGATACTGAAATGAGAATATTATAAAATACAACTTGTGTATGTGCTTCTCATTACTATGATAATGGCAAACCAAAATGTTTATGTATTAATTTTAGTTAATATCCAAGAATGCAATTATAGATGTGAAACTTGTGCAGTGATAGATACAAATTGTTTAACTTGTTATAAATTTAGTTTTAGAAGCTTGATTAATTAATAATGCATATGTTAAGAGGGATATTACGATGATGGATCAAGCTCTATTTGTTAAAGTAAATTTGTTTTATAAAATAAGAATGTCATTATTCATGTTCTGAATGCAGTTCTATTTCAACAAAATGTAAATCATGTTCATTAAATTCAAATAGAATGCTTGATACTTAGTTATTCACTTGTAATTGTTTAGACTCTTATTATGATTCTGGAGCGTAGATATGCTAATTATGTCATTATTCTTGTCTAACTTGTAGTGCTTTTGGATCTTAATAATGCAAATCTTGTTAGAATAAATCAATTTCATTTAGAGTCTTTAATGCAGGAATATGTCAATGCTTGTCTGGATATTATGATGATGGAGTCTCAACTAATTGTAAGATTTGTTAGATTTAATGTTTGACTTGCTAAAATACTGCTTAATTTTGCACATCCTGTACAATTACCAAGCATTTAGAAGGAAATACCTGTTAATGTGATACAGGCTATTTTGATAATAATGAGGAGAAATGTATTAAATGTGATCAGAATTGTTATAATTGCATAATTAATTATAAAAATTGTACAGAATGTGATTCTAGTTTATAAAGAACACTAGATACTGTTTCCCATACATGTATTTGTAAGTCTGGTACAACAGAAATAAATGGAATATGCTAATTATGTGATAGTACTTGCTTAACATGTCAGAATTCAATCTCAAATTGTACATCATGCTAAACTTTAAGAATATGGCTTGATAATAAATGTTAATGTATTGATGGAACATTTGAAGATGAAAATGAAAAATGTTTATTTTGTAAATCATAATGCTTCACTTGTATTAATCAAGAAAGCAATTGTACTTCTTGTTCAGCAGATAATAATAGAATACATATAGAAGGAAATAAATGCATATGTCAGGATGGTTATTATGAAGAAGCAAGCACTTTAAATTGTAAATAATGTGATTTGTCTTGTTTAACTTGTAAAGTCTCTGCTACTTATTGTCTTTCTTGTGATTCTAAACGCAATTTAAGTTTAGATATTTAGAATAGATGCATTTGTTCAACAAGTTTCTATTTTAATTCTTCTTCATTAAAATGCGAAGGTATTTTAATTTCTTATCATTAAATAGCATGTAATTTTTCATGTAAAGAATGTAAAACTATATCTCAATGCTTAGAGTGTGATTATCTAACTCGATACTACGATCCAGATAACTTTACATGTCCATGCAAAGATGGATATTATGAATCAAATGCTAAGTAGTGTACATGTATTAATTGATAAAATATTTGATTAGTATGCGATATAACTTGTAAAACATGTATTTTTAATTCAACAAAATGTCTTTCATGTGAATCAATATATTTTAGAATCTTAAATAATTTAAATAATTGTTTATGTTAAGATGGATATTATGATATTGGTATTGAGATGTGTTAGTTATGCAATTAATTATGTAAGACTTGTAAAATAAATGCAAAAACATGTTTCTCATGCTATGAGTCGCAACATAACAGATAATTAAATGTTAATTCATGTATATGCCAAAAGGGATATTATGATAATGGTTCTTTGATATGCGAAAGTAAAATTAAATATTAAAACTTTTAGAATGTTCAAATGAATGTCTGACTTGTCAAGGTCAAAGGGATTTTTGTACAAGTTGCGATATTAATTAAAAAAGAATTGATTAATCTGCAATTAATAAATGTCCTTGTTTATCAGGATTCTATTAAGATATAAATGAAAATTGTTAAAGTATAAATTTTATTAAATACAGAATGCCATTTAAAATGCCAAACATGTTATTAATCAAGAGAAAATTGTATAAGTTGCTCGAATTCTATTAATTCAAATAGACACACAATTAATAAAAATTGTATTTGTAAAGATGGATATTATGATGATGACAATTAAGCTGACTGCTTAAAATGTAGCTAGCGTTGCAAACTCTGTTCTAATTCTTCAACTAATTGCTAGACTTGTTCAATGAATCTTAGAGATTAACCTCCTATTTGTAATTGCAAAATCGGATATTTTGAAAATTCAACTTAAAATTGCGATCGTAATGAAATAATATGTAATTTAGCTTGTGAATATTAATGTTTAACTTGTGAAGGCACGTCTTCAAATTGTTTATTATGTAAGGAAGGAAGATCGTCAAAATAGTGTCTTTGTTAAGATGGATATTTTGAGGGAGGATAACCACTTTGTGTTTGTAATTTTTGATTATTTAAATTTAAGAATGCGAATTTTAGTGTCTAACATGTAAGGATTCTCCTAAGTATTGTTTAAATTGTAAAGGAGATCGTATTAATAACCCTACTTGTGCTTGCCCAGAGGGATTCTATGATGATCTTTAAAATGAAAATTGTTAAGTTTGTGATCAATTATGCAAAACTTGTAATTTGGACGGTTGTTTAATATGTAACGGAAATAGAATCTTATCTACTGAAATGTCTTGTGATCAACCACCGAATTCTATAACTCATCCTAATACTCCTTGGTGTTCAAGTATAAAATTAATTTAAATTAATAAAGCTTGTGAAGTAGCTGTACTAGAGATAAGATTCTCTGACGATTTACTTTCCATTTAGATCAAATTTGACTTTCCGTTAAATCCTAAGTTCTTTACTTCTTAATTTTAAGAGAATATTTGTTTAAAAATACTAGATGATAAAACATATCAGATACTTGGCCAAAATCCTATTTGTTATATTGATCCAAATGATGATACAAAACTAATTTTTAAAATTGGTCAACGAGCTACTGTTCTTTTGGGAGATAATATCTTATTTTAAAATGACTATTTTGGACATCTTGGCTGTGAATAAAATTTAAGAATGTTTATATTTGCTTAAGTAAAAAATCCTTTAAATCCTGTTTCTCCATTAATAATTTATGAAATACCCACTAATTTTTTAAATCCTTGTGACGATAATACTATCCCCATAAAATATAAAATGAATGATGGTCTCAGAGGATTTAATGGCGTAAAATGGACATATATACTAGAGGGATTAAACGGAAATGGCGATCTAGATAATTTTGTAGCTTAATAAACCAATTTATAAATGTTAGACTTGAATATACCATTTAAAACTCTACCAAAGCAATCCAATATTACATTCTTTATAGAATTCTAAAATTTTGTAGGTTAAAAAACCACTTAAATCGTTAAATTGTAAACTCATTCTGGGTAATTCCCGACAATTCTTTGGAATTCAAAATTATAATATTTTACCTTCGAAACGATCATTTTAGGATTTTAAATTAAAAAAAAGGATTGTTCAGAATCTACAAGTATTTAAGTAGATAATATCGAATATTAAGTGTCTATCATTGAAGTTTCTAGAAATGATTCTAATTCAAGACCTTCAAGGGTAAGTCATTCAGAGATAACTCGGGAAAATTTCTTTAATGTTACTATTCATAATTATTCTTTGTCACCAAGAATTGCATATACATTCCAATAAACTACCATTGATTCTTTAATGAACTTTTCAATTTCAAGTAATATTACTATTGAAATCAGTCCAGGAGGTATTATTTGTTTATTTAATGGAAAAAAGACAATATAAAATTATAGAAAGGAAACCAATTTATAAATCTCATGTAAAGATTTAGACACTGAATTTGATTGGAATGAAGATTCTGATATTTCAATTAATGTTGAATGCATCGATTTGACAACAAATACATATTGTACGGATTTAAATAACAAAATATTAAAGATTAATCGCACTGAATATTTTTAAATTATACCAAAATTATCAATAAAGCCGTTCACTATTTAGAGTTGGCAAGTAGTTGCTTTCAAAAAAAAATACTCTTATTCGTTTAAGTAAAATATTGTATACCTTGATAATGATTTTAAATTACTCAATGTTTCCTATAGTTAAAGTTATTCAATGAGATCTGTCAACAACTATGAAAATTTAAATTTCGCTATTAATATTCCATTTGAAGAGAGAAAATACCTTTTAGATTATCAAATAGCCATAATATATAACTTTGATCTTATTTAAATATTATAATCTGAATATTTCACTTTCCAATTTCGAATTTTTGATTACCTCTAAGAAATGAATAAAGGAAAACGAATAAATCTAAAATTTTTAGCTTAATTTACAAATGAAATTATGCCAAGTCAATTTGATTTCGAAGTGGCTGTAAATTTACCTCCTAATTGTGTAGTGAGTTTAAGTTAATAAAGTATTGAAGCATTAAAGCCTGTTAAAATAATAACAACTTGTGATTTTTCAGATGCAGCTCCATACACATATTAAATGAGATATTTTATTTAAGGCTAAGATTTCTTGGAATTTTAGAATAGAACATCAGATTATTCTTTAGTTTTGAATTATTTTTAAAGTTCAAATATATTTGAAGAGGCTTTTCCTTTTTCTGATAGCATTCTGTTAATATAAGCCTTGGATTCCAAAGGATCATATTAAAATATCGAAAAAAGATTAATTATAATAAAAACTTTACTAAATTGTTCAGAGATAAATATAACTTAACATAAAATAAAACAATAAATTTCTTTATTATTTGAAATTACATTGAATTACTAAGATCAAGATTCTTGCATTTCATTATAGTAATAATTGTATTCAAACATTAAAAAAAATTAAGAAACAAATGACATTAATGATCAATTATTAATTCATTAAACAATTAAATTATATAAAAGACTAATTTACAATTAAGTATAAGCAGACTCTTAAAAGCGATTATTAAATGATGATGATTCTTAAAATAATTGTTTTGAGAACTCAACTAAACTGTTTTATTTTAAAAATTCACCATCAGACAATTCATAAACTGTGGCCCTACAAACTTTGCAAGCAGAATTAAAATAAATAAAAGCAATAGCTTAAGAATTAATTTTAAAATATGCTGAATTTGACGATTAAATAAATTAAGACTAATTATTCTTGGATGAAAAACTATTTTAGAAAAAAGAAGCAGTTTTGAATTCTTTATCAGTATTATTACTTTTGATTGATGAAATTTTTATTAAAATTCCAGATGTTTCATTTTTTTCAGATTCAGATGAAGAATATATATTAAAAATATCTGAAGAATTACTCAATCTAATTGAAACAATTTCAAAAATAGTTAGTAATTAAGCTAAAGTAAATGGAAAACAATTGATTATTGATGGACAAATGATGAAATGGTAATTATCAAAAACTACTAAAGATCATTTTAATACTCAATTTGATATTAGTAAAGATATTTTAGATGGATTGATTGACTTTGTGCAAATAGAGTAAATTGATATTAATTACAATCATTTAAACCTATCTTAACGATTATTAACCTAATTAAAACTGCTTTTTAAGTTTACCAACATTAAAATTGACAATAGAATTTATAAAAAAACTATATTAAAGAATCATCTTTACAATAGAAATTATATTGATTATTAATTTACACCTAAAAAATACATAGTTGACATGCTTACATATTAATACTGCCAAATAAAAGTTACTCAATAATTTCTATACTCTTATTAATGTGCTGGTATTGATAAAAGTGGATAACTATATAAATGCGATCTTATAAAAGAAGAAATTAATAATACAACAGTACTAATCTCCTGTTTTTGTTAATAAATAGGAAGTATCTTTTTGATTAAATATCCCAACGATTAACTAACTTAATAAAATATTTCACAAATAACTTCTGGCAAAGATTTAGGAGCTGATAATTCAGAATTAAAGTTAAGTGAATTCCCAATTTTATTATTTCATGGCATTTTTGTTTCCTTCTCTTGCTTCCTTTATTTTCAATTGTTTTCTTTGGAATAAAAGTCGAAGGAAAATAAAATAGACAATAGATTAGATACAGATCATAGCGAAGATGAATCAATTAAAACAAAAAAAGCGAAACTCTTAGAAATTTATCCAGGAAATTTTATTGTATTCAAAATGTTATTTAAGGTAATTTTACTATTAATATCTAGTACATTCACGAAATTTTATCCTTATTTTATATGGAATAGCCTGTACTAACAAGAAGCTATCGGTTTTTGTAATAATCAATTAAAATAAGTTTACTTATGCCAATTGCATTTTTGGAAACAATTTAACAAAATAAAATTACAATTTATTCAATTTTACTGATTAATTGTTGTTCCTTTTTATTAATTCGAATGATTCTCAAGATAATTTAATCAATTTACCGATTTGGCGGGAAATGGAGTGCTTCAATTATCATAATCTTTTTACTTATACATTTATTTAGTTATATCGAATTCATAACTTAATTGAAGCAATAGTAATAATCATAATTATCATTAGTCAAGGAGATCATTATGAAATCAATTTCGAAATATTCAGTATTTTAATCTTCTCAATCTCATCGTTTTACATATTAGTAGATCCTATTATGATATTCTCGAGAATATTAATTTTAAGACATATTAAAAGTGAAATTAGAAATTCACCCAACCATTCAATGCATTTGTTTGTTTACTTTTTCGTATAACATTAGAAATTAGATGAGCATTTTCAATAATTTGTAATTTTATGAAAAATACGAGTTTTGATGATATTATTATTTTAAACATAAATAGATTAAAATAAAATATGAATTTTAATGTTATAAGATAGTATTTAGATAAAGGTTGCACATAGTAATTTGTATTTAATGTATCTCTAAATACATCCCATGCTTCATACTATCTAGTTTTTATTTAACTATTTGCAACTATTCTAAAGAAATACTCTTGAGTATCTTATTTTGTTAACAAAAAATTGGATTAAGAATGAATTAATTTGATTTGGAATAATTAGTTTTATTAAACTTATTTAATTAAGCTTTGAATTCTTAGGGCTATGATTTTTTTTATAATTTTATTATAATTTAAACTGTTCTAATTTAATTAATAACAAAGCATATCATTTATTCGAAATGATTGAGCTTTAATTTTAATTTCGATTATCTATGCGTATAAGGAATTGATAGTTAAATCAATTACGAGATTAATAATTGTAGATATTTAATAATTTAAAAAGAAATAATTTATTTATCAAATATATTTTTAGTAGATGAACTGGAAAAGTGATAAATAATTCATGTATTTTGAATATTTATTAAATTAAAAATATTCACTCATAATTATTTTAGCTATGTTACTTCCAGTCGCCATGAAAAACTAAATTCATTTACTTTAGATAAGAACTCTTCATAAAAATTTGAATTTCTAATTACATGTTTCAGATCAATTAATTTAGGTTTTGGTTAGATATTATTTTGAATATCATTTGTTTTTTAAGTTTTCAACAGCAAGCTTCAATTCTTCATTTTCCTAGAGTATTGGTATCTCGATTAGCTTCAAAATTTCAATATTTTTTGACCAAAATTGCTTGCCTGTTATTCATGCTATTGAATAACTCCAAACATTTGGTTTAAGCCATCAAGTAAATCAGTGACTGTGGCATAGCCTGAGGAACGAATACTTTCTGTAAACTTTGAATTTATTTCAATTTTTATGGAATAGAATATGCATGACCATTTTTAAAGGATGTCTATCTTAACGAAATAGGCATCTTTGGTGGAGAACACTAAAGACTAGCCGCCTTTCTCTTATTTTAATTCTTTCTACATTATTTAGATATGAAAAATTAAAACTTAATTTGTAATCAATAAGTTTTTGTACAAGGATGTTGTAGGAAATTTCATTCATTTTCAACTTTATTTTTAAGAATTTAATAATTAATTTTTACAAATATATTTAATAACTGATTCAACCAAAAGGTTGATTTAGGAAATTTTTGACTCTTACTTTTAATTCTACTTGAGATTATTTTAATCTTCTAATTATTTATGTAAGAGAAGAATCAAGACACTTATCAGATAGTTTTTTGAAAAATGAAAAAAAAGAAGAATTTATATAAAAATTAGAACTAAGTCATTTCCAATTCTATCTTAAGACTGATGTTGGTTCATACTTAAAATCTGAATAATAATTCTTAATAAGAGGGTTTTGAGATCAAATTATATCTCATGTATTTCCTTGATATTTTAATTTATTTTATTTTAAATTAAATTAAACAATTATTTTAATATTGAAAGACATTGCTCTATAGAATTTAATTGAAACTGTTGTCTCTTCCTTAAAAATACATAATATTTGAATATTAAATTATAATCAAACTTTTTATTATCCACCTTATTTATGGGACGTTATTTTGAAAATTTTGCTGAAAAAAATTACCCTACCCTTAAGATTAAAATTAAATATATTTTTAGTTATTTATGGTTATTTTCGTTTTGTTGATTTTTTTGGAAATATTTCTATTTATTTAACCTGGCTAGATTAAATAAGAACGAAAAAGCTCCAAAAAAATCTATTAAAGCCAATATACAAATTTATTTAATTTCATCCAGCCCATAACCATTCTTAACTATTTTAGTTAACCTTTTATTGTATAATAAGCAATTATCAACAGGAAAATCTGTTCAGGCAGTTTTTATCAATTTTATAAGCTTCTTCCTTTAATATCAAAAAATTTTATAAAATTTTTGTAAATTATATTTAATTTATTCTTTTATTATTAGTTTGT
This sequence comes from Paramecium sexaurelia, assembly GCA_000733375.1. NCBI lineage: Eukaryota > Ciliophora > Oligohymenophorea > Peniculida > Parameciidae > Paramecium > Paramecium sexaurelia. The sequence goes on from JPFM01000024.1 coordinate 189,068, forward strand.
TTTTGTAAAGTGCATGAAATTTATAAAATTTTAATATTAATTAACTATTAATTATATCTTCATCAGAGTAAAACAATAACTATTCTTTTTATAGATTCATATATTTATCTTAAAATAATTATTTTGAATTTATTTGTATAAAATTTAATAAAAATTATATCGATTTTATTTAAACGATAATGGATATTAATCTTAGCAAAGAGTAAATTATGATTCACAATATACAGAATAATTAAAATTTTATAATTAGCTATTTAGGTGTTGCACCAAAAAACATAGTCATATCCAAAAAAACAAAAAAAGAGGTAACAAATAGATTTAAAGAGTAGAAAAAAGATGCTATTATTATTTTTACGTCTAATTTGATCCATTGATATTTTAAAAATTACTTTTAGATAATCAAAATGGGGAATTGTGTAAAAAAGATTTAAAATAATTTAAACTCTTCTCCATAGAAACAAGTCTCTAACATTATTTTGGCTTATATTATTAAAAACAACAGGCTTGTAAAAAAATTTTACATTGAATTGTTAAAAATGAAAGATTTTTTCAAATAATTTTTAAGTTAGGACCTAAATTAATATTGCTTGCATTCCGACCAATAAAGGAATGCAAATAAATTAACAAATTTTTAGGATTACTTTAATATAAAGAACACTTTTATTTGATTTTCTCAAGGTTTTAAAATTAAATGTTTGTTTTTTACTTATAAATACTTTAATACAAATTTTTTTTTCTTTTATCCACCTTAGCAAAATTAGAGTTTACAACTTTAAAAGTAAATACATCAATATAAGTGCCTAATTGTCAAGAAACACTAATTTAATAAATATTGACATTTAACTTGAATTTACAAAGAAACATATATTTATTAATATTAAATAAAATGGCTTATTAATAAATATATTATAATTCATGCTTATTAGTAAAAATTAAACTAGATTTTTGTTAAATAATTTTATACTTTTTCTGGATTTTTTGAATCTGTGGATGAAGTATGCAAAGGACTTGCAATTCTATAAGGGGAATTTTGGGAACTTGATTATAAAGAATAATTATTGCTATCTGTAGTTGGATAGATGTATATAAATACTTAAATATGAATTTATTGCTGGGGCTGGTAAGGCAAGCTATTATTATATGTTTTATCTATTAAGCGAAAAAATGTTAGGATCTAATTAAAAATAACAATCTTAAAATTCTAGAATTTATTTATTAACAATACATTAATTTTATCTAGACAAAAGAAAATGAATTGGACTATTACATGAATATTAATGATAAGGTGATCCTATATTGCTGTATTAGTTATTAGACTCATAAAAAGGAACAATATAATTCTAATCTAATCTATTTGGAGAGGCTTCTTCATAGGAGTGTTTATATATGTCTCCCATTTAATGCGCTTTATAGATATTAATTGTATACTAAAGTTAGGAATGTAAGAAACAATCTTAGTTAAAATGATGGAGAGATTATCAAATTTTTTATTGAATTACTATGTCATTTGATTCAAGCACTATAATGTAAAAATTAACTTTAAACCTACAAAATATTTTAACTAGAACGGTTGGCAGATGCATTTTATTCCATTGAAGCTGAGAAATCAACTTCCATTTATAGCTAAGTCGTTTGAATTTCTCGAACGACTTTTTTCATTTCATCATGCTCTTGCTTATAATTATCAATTTCTTGATTATTAGTATTCTTTATCTCTATTTTATTCTCAGAATCTTCTTAATTTCTCCTTCGAATGTATTGAAGCATGCTTCTAGTGACATTTAGAATTATTTTACTTTAATCCTCTTCTAAACCATTTATGCCTAAACTCACTTTATCCATAATGATTTTTAGTTTTTTTGAAGCTGTACATATTAAGCTACCTATAATGAAATAGAAGACAACCTTAGAAAGCTAGGATAGTTTTTATGCTTGAAATAGTTTGCAAGAACTTTCGATGCTAGCTCGTGAGAATTTAAAACTATAAATGCATTGCCTTCCTGATTCCAAGTTATAACATTGGATAGAGAGGGATTCTGAAATTGAAATAATAGCTTAAAATGTTATACTTCAAGAATTTCATATGTTTTCAACAAGAAAGAGGGGACGTTGACTTTAAGTGGTGGAAGTTCATTCATGTCTTAATTTGACATAAATATTTTAATAAGAATTTTCAAGAATATGAAAGCCATTAAAATAAAAAATATTTAGTAAATAATTTAAGATATTAATGATTTTAATAAATATAATGATTATGAGAATATAATAATAATATAATTAATGAACGAAGCATTAAAAACAATAGTTAAATTTTTAGAGTAGTCTGGTCTATAATAATCTGCCCGTAAATTAAAGGAAGAGATAAGTATATAAGTGACATAAATGTTTAAGTAATGATGAAAAATGAAATTGACTGTGAGAAGCAACAACAATAAATGCTTATGAGTACAAATATTTGAATTATTGGAAAGACATTATATGTTAAGCGTTAGAGTAGAAGAAGAAAGAAAAAAAGAGGCCAGTCATTGATAGACAAGCAGTGCGTAGAAAACCTAAAGTATTCACATAAGAGCAAACGGAACAAATAATGGAGAAATTAATGAATAGATTGGTCTCAAAGCCAAACTTATTAGAAGATGAGACGCTTAATGAAAAGATTGAACGTTATTTTGATAATGCAACATTTTAAAAGATGGTGGACTAAGCAGATGTATTTCATGATATTTCAAATACTTCGATTTCAAATTCAATTCTCAAAAAAAAGAAAACTGAAACAAGTGAGGAATAATAATAATAAGCTCCTTGTTTTGGTAAATGTAATAAATATAGTTTTTACAATTATTTTAGAGATTTAAGAAAGTGATTAAATTGTGTTTGGAAAAATCTAGTAGCCTTAGCAACATTAAAAGTAGTAGGTTTTAGAAAAATCTCCTTCAGTTGATGAATTGTTTACAGAAGAAGATGTTTCCAGGTCAGCTGCTAAACATCAACAATTTGAAGGCATAGACACAGCTAAAATGCCATCAATTATTAGACCAGAAAGTGGATGTAATGATTCTTCTTTCTTTCTTTAAAATTCTTAATCATTTGTACTTCATGATATGGAGGAAAATAAAAATATTCTAGATGAATATAATGATGATGATGACCCAGGATTTGATTTGTATGAAGTTGGAGAAAAGGATTTTATTAAAGTGGCTAAATAACTAGCAGATAAATTTGGATTTCCGTAAAGAGCTATTGCTTAACTTAAAAAGAAAAAGGATGAACTCAATTGTGACAATGAAGATGACAGCGCAGTCCTATTAAAGAGTCAATAAAAGTCCTAGGAGGAAAGTCGTAAAGGATTTATTTATTTACCACCTACTTTAAAGCATCCAGATTCTACAGATGATTTTTATCCAGTTGAATTTGATAGAGTGATTTATGATTGTTTTAATCTGAAAGTTATTTTTGATAGAGAAAGAACTGGGTTTGAAGAAACTAAAGATTTTCCTATAGTTATTAATTCAATTATTGCTGGAAGATATCAAATATTGGAATACTTAGGATCAGCAGCATTTTCAAAAGCAGTTAAATGTTTGGATTTGTAATCTTAAAAAGAAGTATGTATGAAGATAATAGAAAATAATAAAGATTATATGGATTAAAGTATTGATGAAATTAAATTGTTGAGATATATAAATTGTAATGGAGATTGTGATATCAAGAACGTTCTTAGATTATATGATTTCTTTTATCATAAAGAACATTTGTTTTTAGTGACTGAATTACTTAAGGATAATCTATATGAATTCTATAAGTATTATCGAGAAAAAGAGAAAGCCAACTATTTTACAGTTGGAAGATTATAAAAAGTAATGTCAATATTTAGCATATTAGTTGACAAAACAAATTTTAATTGCTCTAGATTATATACATTCTCTTAAATTAATCCATTGTGATTTAAAGCCTGAAAACATTTTAATGAAATCTATTAGTAAATGCGAATGTAAAGTAATTGATTTCGGATCATCATGTTTCATCCATGATCATTTATCTAGTTATGTTCAATCAAGAAGTTATAGAGCACCTGAAGTTATAATAGGTTGCAAATATGATTATAAAATTGATATGTGGTCTTTAGGATGTATTCTAGCTGAATTATGGACTGGATACGTTTTATTTTAGAATGATACTGTTTAAGGTTTATTAGCTAGAGTTATTGGAATAATTGGTCCATTCCCAGAAAATATGATGAAGGATGGTAGATTAGTTAATTAGTTCTTTACAAAGGAGAAATTACTATATTAGGATGCAATGGAAGATTAATAATAACATTATCCTAATCCTGATATGTCAGATGCCTCTGTTAAACGAAAAAAAACTGGATTAATTTAAATATTAGTTCCAAAAAAATCAAATCTTAAAGCTAGACTAAAAACTGATGATATGTTCTTTTTAGATTTCGTTAAATAATTATTACATATAGACCCTTCAAAAAGGTATGATAATATTTTAATTAACACATAGACCTTCAGCTAAAGATGCTCTCTATCATCCTTGGTTTACATAAGCTTAATATCCAGATGGTTTATGAAATATTAAACAATAAATAAATTTATAAATCAATCATTCATCTTTTTATTGATCACTATAAACTTCTAAATATTTTTATGTTCGATCAGATGGATATGTTATTGATAATCCAATCATAAGTGTTCCCAAAATGCATAAAATTAGAAATGGTAGATAAGGATCTATAGCAAAAAGTGGGAAAAGTACAAAAGGAGAAGGAATAGAAACAACCTTCCCTATAGCCATAGCTAATCCACTTCCTCTTGATCTTAAATGTAGAGGATAGCTTTCACAACATATTATAAAAAGAGTCGAAAACATTCCTCTTGTTGCTATCTTTATTAGAAGCATTCCTAAAAATAAAATTGAAGACTAATAAATATAGAGTAGTAAATTTGTTATGACAAGTAAAAATGAAGCATAGATAATGATATTTACTCTACCTCCATATTTAGGATCGTCTATAAATAAATAGATCACAAACGCAAATAAAAATTCAATTATAAACAAATACAGCATATGCTCAAACCCAGAATTTTATTATGCAAATAAAAATGGCATCAACAAATATATGCTTAAATTTTAAAAGTTAGCAAGAATTAACAAAGCCCACAATTATAGAGTAATTCTTAAATGTTATTTTGATAACACTCCACTTTTTTCCTTTTAGTTTTCTTTAAGCATCATTTTATTTTATCTGATCTACCAAGAAATTAATCCATCCTTTTCGATTTCATTTAATGGTTCTTAATTATTATTGTTTTATTTTTAAACCTCTTCAATCTCTTAAAATGCAGCAGTATACTAACCTTTGTTTAAATAATATCTTATGGTCTCTTTCAAATATATTACTGATAAGATAAAGCATAATAAAACTGGAATGCCGTTAAATCTTATTAATCCTCTCCAATTACCAGTTGTGTAATCTTCTAGAAAGAAAAAGCACAATAATACTAAATAGGCTTTTCCTGCAACATACATTAATGTCAAAGAAAATGCAAATCTTCCTCTATATTTAGCGACCGCAACTTCAGTTATAAAAACATAACCTAATGGGCTTGTTGTCCCAAACACTATTCCAAAGAGCAATCGAAGAATAATTATTTCATTAAATGATTCTGCAAAACTAGTATAATATACTAGTATCACTGAAAGTCCTGCAAAAATAGAAAATGAAGTTTTTCGACCAATTTTATCTGTAATGAAGGCGCAAATACAGTTTCCTATTACTACTCCTCCAAGAAAAGAAGACCCTAAAGTTGCAACTTGATTTTATGATAGTTACCATTCTTTTTATAAGATTGCCATCAAAATTGACATAAAAACATATTCTATACCATCACAAAATTCAATTAATCCTATTATACTCACTGTTCTAATTTGATAAATCCCTGAGCCAATCTTTTCTTCCAGTATTTAATCGAAAGAAATCATCTAAGTATAAAATAATGTATTTAATTTAGGAAAAAAAATATATAATTTATTTTGTCAAAACAAACTAAATTGGGTTCATTTTTTTATCGTTTTCATCTAATCTGTTTTTTGGAATTTAGATATCTCTTATTTATTGAGTCTATCTGTTTGATTTATTTTTGAGGAATTTAATTTTGCAATTTCTTTTCTGTTTATTAATTCTGTTCTTTTTGCTATTTTAGTTGATTGAGAAAATAATTTAGTTTATTTGTAGAGAGTTTAAAATTTCTCTGATATCATGATAGCTTTATCCAATTAGGTATGCAACTAATATAAACAATTGAAATTGTTGATTTGTGGCTTAAAATCATTATTACATATATCCCTATCAAATTCAGTTTAATAAGGAAAAAAAATATGAATTTATTTATCTTCAATTAATGATCAAATCCTTAAGTTCAACAACAATTGAGATTGTCAGTTCTCCTCTTTCTATCTATCATATTGAATTATTTTGGTTAATTTATGATTTAGTAATGATTTTTATAACTTGTGCATTTGAAAGTCATTCATTTATTATTAAATTATTTTTTGTGGTATAATAATCAAATTAAAAAATTTTTATTGTAAATGCAAGGAGTATTACCTACATAATGCAGAGATTTTATGAACAAACAATATTGGTAACGATTCTTCAAAAAGATTAAGAAGGAGGGTTAATAAAATGAATTTTTTGAGTGGTATGGCAATTTCGATAGCTATAATCATTTGTTTAAAAAATTCATCAAAATCGAGGATAATGTTTTTCATGCAGGCTGTGGTAAATCACTCTTATCAGAATAACTATATGATAATGGAATATGTAAAAATATTACTAATGTTGATTACGAAAAAATTGTAATTATATTTTCACTTATGTTTTTCAGTCGCTAGATTAGATGCGCAAGAGATCTGAAAATAAGAGACCTGAAATGCAATTCGAATGTATGTCCTTAACTGAGGAAATTAATATTCAATAAGAATAATTTGATATTATTCTAGATAAAGGAACTTTAGATGCTATATTTCCAGATGAAGAGACTCCATAAGTAAATGCTTATTTAGCAAATATGCTAAGAATATTGAAGAAGAATGGAAAGTTTATTATTATTTCACTCTTATAAGATCATATACTTAAAACTCTGTTGTAACTATAATATAATATTCAAATTTATGAATGCATTATTGAAAAGAGTAAGCTTTATCCATTTTTTATTGTTATTGATAAAAATGAGTAAAAATCAATATAATTCTATTAATTGTAAAAGGAAGTTCAAACTTTAACAATAAAACAAGCACAAGATATTATTAAAAAGATATAATTATAGAATCATTTTGTTACATCAATTCATAAATTAAGATAAAGTCAAAGTTTCACATTAGATATTTGGGATAATAACAATAAATAAACACCTAGATATAAATTAGATATATATGATAATGATGATAGTAAAACATTATTATAAAAAACATGCGGGTGCTTTATTGTTCCATAAGGAAGAGAATAATCATTCCTATTTGGTACTGAATAAGGTCATAAAGAATTGATAAAATAAATGAAAATGTCAAGATGTGTTATTGCACGTATGAATCCAGGTCATAAGTTTAATAATATGAAATAAGTGTAATAAGAATTATCTGAACCTATGAAATAATTAATACCAAAAGGATGCTCTAATATACCTTGTCCGTTTTTAACAGATGGAGATGAGATTGGAGAAAAAAATATCATCTTTGAAGCTGATGATTGTTTAGTAGAAGAATTAAACATAGATGATATTACATATAGAAGACTTATAATCAAAAGTGCTTTAGATTTGATTCAAAGTGAAGCTAAAATTATAAACAAAAAGGTTGATAATTCCTATCTAGATTTTGAAGCTTATGTAGCCATAGTCGCAGGATTAGCTTTTAATAAGGCAAAAGAAGTTCTAATCTTAGGAGGAGGTGTTGGATTATTGAGTAGATTTATTAATGAACATTTTGGAGTCAAGGTCACTAATATTGAATTAAGTGAAGATATTGTTAATATTGCCAAAACATTTTTTGAATTCAAAAACACAGATTCAGAAACCTTAGTTTGTTGTGATGCTCTTGATTACGTAGATTAAATTTTAGAATCTCATTAATATGACACAATTATTATTGATATCAATGGTAATTTTATTTTTTTATTATTTTTTAGCATCTCAAGCAAATTAATTGTCACCACCTAAGTAATTTTTATCTTCTGAATTTTTAAATAAACTTAAAACATTGTTAACTCCATAAGGAATCATAATAATTAATGTTTTGGATTCATAAAAAGAATTAGTTCAATTACCATGGGATCTTTATTATTCTAGAAAATGTGAAAATGAAATTAATGAAATATATTATTTAATCAATGCTTAAAAGGAAAAAAAACAATTAGATGGAAAAGAAATTGATGTTATAGATAAGAATTTATTAGATAACATTACTCAACAATTAAAAGAGTCAAGAGTAAGCTTTTCTAAAGGAAAATGGGATAATTCAATGAATTTATCAAATGAAATCGACAATATTAAGCTTAAGCATCCTGTTTTTAAGACTTAAGCATTTTAAACTCAAGAAGCATTACTTGTATAAGATGGAGAAGTAATAAATAATCGTAAAGATTTTTATTAAGAAGATTTAAAGAAAGTGTAAAAGAAAAAGCATAATAGAAGAAGAAAGAATTGATTTTGCTTCAATTTTTATTGTATATTTATATCAAATTTTTTTAAAGAGAATTTTTTCTTAAAATTTTTTAAAATAAAAATAAGATAGAAAAATGGAGGAAACAATCGACTGGGATAAAGTAACAGCAATGGATAAGTATAATATTAGATTTAATTCAAGTGAGGCCCTTCTTTAATTTGCAAATGATCTTTATGAGGCCCTTCATCTCGAATAAGCAAAATCTGCATATTAGTTGTACCTCAAAAGAAACCATAAAAATATAGAAGCTTTAGATTAATATACTGATTGTCTTGAATAAATGGGTCTTATAGAAGAATTATAAGCAGCTCTTACTCCTTATTTGAATTAATAAGAGTTAATCACGTATATCCACAAATTAAATTCTCTAGTTCTTATCAAAATTGTTATAAATTGTTGTTTAAATATGCACAAACTTAATAAGGAAAGCAGGCTATTTCTTTATATGAATATGGTATTTAGCTTGCATTACAAAGGAATGCATCTAAAAGAGATATAGGAGATGCTTTCGCAGCAATCGCTGAAGTTTATTAAACAGATTTACTTTAATTTAAAGAATCAGAGTAAGCTTGTGTTGATGCAATAAATAATGCTTTTAAATATGATCCATTGAATTTAGACGCATTTTTGTAATTGGCCAATTTTCATTTAAACAAAGAGGATGAAGAAGCTGCTAAAAAAGATTTAAGAGTCATTTATGAAAAATTAGAAACAGAAATTGAAGAATATGATGAAGATTTCATTCTCTAAGTTGGAAAACTATTAGTAGAAGTAGAATTGTTTGATTAATCAATTAAAATATTGAGAATGCTGGTCGATAGAAACGCTGAAGATCCAGAAAGTTTATATATGCTCGCATTTGCACTATGGAAAGCGTAGAAATTCGATGAAAGTTTAAAAATTGTAAATGGCATCCTTCAATTAACTGATGCTAAGGAGGATTAAGTATAAGATTTTTTTATTTTAGGAAATCTGGACTGCTACTTTAGAGTTAAAAGATCAATTAGAAAAAGAAACATGGATGGATGTTGAGGATGAAGAAAAAAATGATTTGTAAAATTTATAATAACTTGAATGATTTTTATTTTTTATTTATGTTTTATAGAATAATATAGATTAATACAGTATTTAATATTAATAATTAACAAGATAAGAAATTTTCTCCTTAAACCAATAATAATAAATTTAAGACTTGCAATACTCTATTTTACTTTTGAGTTACTTATGATATGTTTAAAATTAGACTTTATAATCTATGATATGTAATAAAAGCAAATCTATACTTGTACTTTAATTAAAATGGATTTCTTGTCCTAATGTAGTTAAAGTTCGCGATATCCAAAAATGCGAGAAACTTGTATTAAATCTTGGATAGACTTCTAATTATAATTTGTTTAATTGAACTAATGTAAATTATATTTATTTTCGCTGAATAATTATTTATCTACCTTAGAATTCCGGTTGTGAAGGACTAATTTAATAAAATTATACATAGGTAATAAATTTTCATAATAAATTTGCTTGATTTTTTAATTCATAATTAAAATTATGCTTAGAAACAACGGCTCTGTTGCGAATATATAGTAAACGTAATCCACGACTTCGTTGCTATAAGCATTGGTCAATTCTAGACCTAAATCGTCTTAAAAACGAATCCCGTCTGCTAAAAACCCTATAATGCTGTAAAAAAATATCCAACGATGTGATCCTAAATTGTCATTGCCAGAACCTCCAAAATCTACTCGTACTCTTGACAGCGATAAAAAATAATAACCATAACAACAAAAGAAACTTACATTGATTCAGAGAACTATGCAAAATAAACCATAAGAACGTTAACGAATAAATAGTTCAGGATAAAAAGATGTGGCTAAAGAAAAAGATGAGTCTTAGTAAACTATTCCTGATGTTGAAATTCCTAAGTCATTAACTGTATTTGCACTTTCAGAATAAGATTAAAATACTTCTGAATCGAAAAGTACAACACCATTACTAACTCCTTAAACATCAGCTCCTTTATCTAAATATGTGATGCGTTTATCTAAAGGTGCTACAATCATCCCAAAAAAATAGTAGGATAGAAAAAGAATGAATAGCCCAATCAGAAGAGCTACTAAAGAAAATATTTTTTAACCCACTCCTACTATGAATAAAGAAACAAAATTAAAAATGAGAAGTGTTTCTCCAGATAGAAGATTAATGCCTAAATAAAGCTTAGGACCATAATCACCATATAATGATTTTGAATACTACATGAGTTTCTTAAGATACTTTCATAATAAATAATCTAAAAATGAAATCAAATAATTATTTAACCAAAAAAGTAATCAATACTTTTTAGACATCTATCAAGACCATTTTTAACAAAGCTATCATGCACTTCAATACTGTAAAGAAATTGTAAAACCTACATAAAATACTATAGCTAATAAAATTGTTAACTTACCAGATAATAAATGTATTTTTGAAAAATTTATTTAGTCAAAAAAACGATCGTCTTTGATTTAGATGAAACTTTGATTCATTGTCAAGAATCTAATGATGATCCATCAGATACAGTATTAACTATTAAATTCCCTACTGGAGAAACTGTTCAAGCTGGAATCAATGTTAGGCCATACTGTAGAGAAATGTTGGCGATATTGAGTTAAAAGTATGAAATTATAGTATTCACTGCTTCACATGAGTGCTATGCCTAAAAGGTTATTAATTACATTGATCCTGAAAAAAAATGGGTTCATCATAGATTTTTTAGAGAAAGTTGTGTTGTTGTGGATGATGGTCTCCATATTAAAGACTTAAGAGTGATTGGAAATCGAAATTTAAAAGATTTAGTCTTAGTCGACAATGCCTCTTATTCTTTTTGTTTTTAAATTGAAAATGGTATTCCAATCATTCCTTTTTATGATAATAGTTCAGACAGAGAATTACAATATCTGACAACTTATTTGCTTGAATTAATGTAGGAACAAGATATTCCATAGAAGAATTTATCAAAATTTAAAACCAATTTATATTAAGAATAAACAATTGAGCATTTATTAAATACTATTTGATTTATATTATAACAATATTATATAAATTAATGATTAAATTTTGTATGAGTACTATATCAAAGATTAGACCAAAAAGAAATCTAATAACTATTGTATTTTTATTCTAATTTTAGAGCGATAAAGCAGCTGAAAGAATCACAGAACTTATGAAATAATAGAATAATCCTGCGATTGATGCAGTCAAAATAGGAGTAAGGAAAAGAGGTTGTAATGGATTATCTTATACAATGAATTATTGTTCTGCACCAGATAACTTAGATGAAGTAGTCGAAGCAAAAGGTTTTATTAATTAAAACTTTAGGCGTCAAAGTTATTGTTGATTCAAAAGCAGTCATGGTATTGGTGGGAACAGAAATGGATTATGTAGAAGATGATATTAAAAGTGAGTTTGTTTTTAAAAATCCCAATTAAAAGGGCCAATGTGGTTGCGGAGAAAGTTTTCATATTTGACACTAATAATATATAAAATATTTATAATATCATTATGAAATAAATATTAACTTATACAATCATTTTTAAGAAGCTACAATTGACATTAAATACAGAAATAGCATTCAATATTGAAATAAAAAGTCTAGATAAAAATGTGTCATTACTAAATTACATGAAGATTAATCATTAATATGAATAGTATACAGAAGTGAAATGTATTGTTAAAAAAGTTAATCTTAAATACGAAGAAAAAATTGTAAGTTTGCAGCACTTATTGTATATAAGAGAAAACTTAATATAATCTTAAGTGATGGAAAAACTAAAAAGATTGCCGGCTTTGCATTATTTGATATATCAGTTGCTCTTAATTTAAATATGAGACAAAAAGAATATTCTATCAATCTAATTTAATGTCCTGACACAAAAGCTTTTGTTGAATTTACTTTGTTGATCAATTCTTTAGATTTTTTGTATAACAATAATGATATAGATGTACTCAATCTACTATAACAAAAAGTCTATGACCTCAAGAGCCTTGAGCCAAAATGAAAGCGAAGAAATAAGAAAACTTAAGCTAGAAAATGTTTAGTTAGAAAACGAATTAAATAAAGTAAAATAAGATTTATAGATTGTTGAAGCTTAATATTAATTTTTAGGTCGCTAATACAAATAGTTATAAGTCTAATTAGAAGAAAAAAAAAATGAGAATAGTGATTTGTAATACTAAGTTTAATAATTATGCAATTTAAATTCAGTTTGCATTGAAAAAATTAAGCAATACGAAAAACTGTAATCCATTTAAGCATAATCTTAAAAACAAAAGTGATATTTGCTATATAATTAATTAGAAATAATTCATTCCTTAATCATTAAATAAATTAGGTATAAATTAAGATATAATTATTATTAATAAAATCATTATGAGTTCTTTAAGAAAATTTAACTTTATTAAAACATTTAATAAAATAGATGTTTCAATAGATTTATAAATTGAGTAATATATAGAAATAAGAAAATCTGATTGTATAAATCAATCTTTAAATACTCCCCTTCTTTCATTCAAAAATTGACGAAAACTTACAAAAGGGCCATGAGGCACATTAGCCTCAATTTCTTTATTGAATTTTTCATATAAATTCTAAAACCTTGTAGGATCATATATAGTTCCTATTTGATCTCTTGGTAACCTCCTTCTTACTTCATTCCAATCAATAGGTTTATTTCTCTTGGGTCTATCACTTGCCAACTTTTCGATATTGACACGTTTTTCTTAATGAGATGTATAAAGGCTTTTGAAGATCTCATTTACTTATTATTTCTATTTTTCATAATCGCTAAGATTTTTGAATTAGGGTTAGACTTGATCATTCATTTATTAGGCTTAATTTACAACCTTAATTCCACATTTATTATGAATAGTAGTTAGGTCTTCTTCATATTCATATTACAATTTTTGTTTTAGAGGAGCAACAGAAACTGATCTAAATTTTGGTTCTGTTTTATTATTTTACTATATCTTTGCTTACTCCACTATTCAAAATATTTCGATCAATTATACATGATTCTATCACTATTTCTTAATATTTGTTCTTCTTCGTTGTTTTCTTCTCTCTAAGAGTTAAGTTTAGTTTTCTCAAATATATCATCAATAGATTTAGTTCTATAATCCTTTTTAAATTTAATTCTTGGTAATTGTATAATCTTTGCTGACTTTCTTGTATAATGTTATTTCCACTTACAATTTAGATAGCTCATTAAATTTATTTAATTAATTGTAATTTTACATACATAATACATATAAATTATTATTATTATTATTGGATTTTTTATTTTAGAAAAAGAAGACTAAATCTAATTCAAAAAAATTCTAGAAATTAAGGCATTTTAATTTTCTTAATTTTTCAATTAAAATTCTAATTAAATTTTAATTATTCCAAAATGTCCGAAATTGAAAACCTTTAATTAGATTTAGAAGAAGTTTAATAAGTTCTAAAAACAATAAAACGCAAAGGCAACATAGATTATTTGAACAATAGACTCAAATACTTAGAACATTCAATTAAATTACTTACTCCACAAAAAGTTGTAGAACCAGAAAAACAACAAGAATCAAAATTTAAAGATTAAGATGGTCTCTAATATTAAGGAATAACAAAATATGCTTGGGATTAGGAGGGGAATAAAGTAAAAATAATTATAAGTTTGGATGGAATTGGATAATTACCTAAAGAGAATATTATTAGTTCTTTTTCAACTAACAGTGTTGATGTCAAGATTTTGAACTATAAAGGGATTAATTAGAGGTAACCATCCTATACCATTTTAGATTCGGCATCAAGAAGACTTTTGATGAATTGAAAGATCGAGAATGTTCTATTAAAACTACTAACAACTCACTTATCATTAATTTGATCAAAAAGGATAGTAAACATTGGGATTAGTTGGCATATAAGGAGAAATTAGTAAGCAATACATATATTGATAGATTAATACTGACACATCAAAAGTAGATAAAGAAGATCCTTAAGCTTCATTAATGAATATGATGAAAGAAATGTATTAAAATGGAGATGATGAAATGAAGAGAACAATAGCTTAGGCTTGGACAAAGTCATAACAGGAAAAAGGATTTAAATGAGAATATTTGTTATTAATTTATTAAAATTAAATAAATTCCTATTTAATTCTTCATATTGATTATGAAAAATATAAATTGATTTTATGAAGTATTGATTAAAATTTAAACATTTTATTTAAATTGACAAATACATGTATAACAATAAGAAAAAAGGTATCATAATTTGAAATTTAATCAATTTTATTAGTACTAGAGACATATTTTTTTATAAAAATTATGTATATCAATTCTTTACTTTTAAGCATTCTATAAGTTCTTTAAAATTATATATAGAAATAAATCAAATAAGAAATTATTTTAAGAAAGAAATAATATTCTTTAATATCTTTGATTTTTTCAAATTGGAACCTAATCCAAATTAAAAAATAGAAAATTCTTTTTCAATTAATAATTTATTTTTACATAATTAATGAAATAAAAAGCAATATTTTGCTCTAAAATGAATTATAGTTCACATATATTAGCCTAAATGCAAAAATAGAAAATTAGATCTTTAAGACTTATAATCTTATAATTAATACAAAAAAAAGAAAGAAAATATATCCTTTATATAAATAAGCTTAGAGTATCTTTATAAGGTATAAGAGAATTACATTATCTATTCGTCCATCCTCAATATAATCAATTATATTAAAGGAATAATTGTATTTTTTGTAAAAGATAAATTTGACCTTCCTATATTTAGTAATAGATTTAAATCATGAAAAAATAATATAAAATGGCGAAGATCAATTAAATCAAATTTTTTAACCAAGATGGGCTGATAAACCTGTAGGTCGAAGTCTTGGGAGGATGTTGGAATTTTATTTTTTTTTACTCTCATCGCTGTTCTCTTTAAATATTTATTTAAAGTAATTCAGATTTTCTTCTTGTCTTTATTACATTACTATCATTGTATCTAATTTTTTAATAAGAGAATGTCTATCCTAATTATAAAATTTATAATACTTTCATTTTATTAGAGTCTTATTGATATTACTACAAATTTGCAAACAGCATTTTATTTTGTATTTCCAATTAATCTGATTTATTTTACAGTTATATAATTTGATAAGAAAGCTTGTCCAGTTGATTTTCTAATTGCTTCTCCCTTAAAAAAGCGCTAGCATTTTAAATAAAATCATTTTTTCCTGTTTTCCTTGGAGTCAAGGAATTGCTATCCGTTCTATTTCTTTTTTAACATATTTAACTAATAAGACTAACATGAGTTGGCTTTTTCTAAGTACTTAAAAGAACATCATCGGAGTTTCTTAAAATTTAATCCTTAGGTTAAACCTCTTGATTTAAATTAAAAAGACTAAAGCTTTATTACACTATCTCTCTATAGCTTTAAGATCCTCCACCAATAGATCTAGAAATTTATTTTACTTTTTTGGCTCCATTAATTTATTAATGTTTTTCAAAATATCCATTTGCTTATTTATTTTCTAACTTCGATTGAGTTAATTTTTACAATAATTCTTAGGATTAGATATTTTCCTATCGAAATTTTCTTGGTGTCTTTATGTGATAAGAATTGCTCTTTTACATAATGTTGAATTATTTATTAATTAATATAACAATCAAGAAATTTATAAAACCAAAACCATTTTGTTTTTGAATTGGTTTATTAGTTTTTTTGATAATTCTAATGACAATTAAATAATCTAGATTAAAATGTGCTATTATAATTAGATATTATATTGAGCAAAACTAGGTTATCAACTAAGAGTAAATTCTTGTAAGATACAAGCTTTGGAATTCTATTCAAGTAAGAAATTATGTAATGGTAACTTTTTTATGATAGCCATTGATATGATAATTGATGTTATTATTATAATAATTGATATAATTATGATTTTTTTATTGAATTTTGAAATAAATCTTTTATAGGTATATATTTGATCTTTTTAATGATTCCAAATAAAAAAATGCATTCTTTTCTTCATTCAGATTTATTAAACTTATTGAGATTACTTAAGTATGAAATTATTCAAAACAAATTTTTAATTGATCATTCTTATTAAAATTAAAAATTCTAGAAAAGTCAATTAGGATTGAGTGACTTTATTACAATTAAATACCACCTAATTTATTATCACTTCTAACTAATTTAAATTCCAAATTATTAAAGCATTATAGATCATTCATTCATCCAATCTGGAATTATTCATATGTCAATAATTTCTCTTTTATTTATATTCTGTGTATTTATTTAAAAAAAAGTATTTTTTTCAAGATTAATAACAAAATAATCATGTAGGTTTTGCTTTACTCAGTTGGAGTATTAATTGATTTTATTTTAAATATACAGTTACTATTGTTATAGCTTAGGCTGGTTATCAAAGAAAAAAAATTAATTTAACACCTGATTCAGATTATCCATTTTATTCAGCTATATGATTTGATGTCATTAAATAAATGAAATTCAGGAAAATTAATAAGTTTCCATTTTGCTGATCAAATTAAACGTTCTATGTTTGTATTTCTGAAAGTAAAACATTTTAAGGGTTTTTTATTAAATTTAATTAAAATTTATGAGTTTTTAATAATAATATCAAATCAATAAATTAAAATAATCAATCCGCTTATAAAATAAAATTATTCAATTTAAGTTTAGGATATAAACTAAGAAATTAACTTTAATATAAATATAATCACTTTGATCTCAATAAATTTAAGGTGCTTTGCTCTTTTTACTTTTTGTGTCAAATTTTCTTGAAATATTGAATTTTCTCCTTGTTAAATATTTCAAACTTTCTAATGGAGCTTTTCCAATAGTATTCATCTTTTTAGTCATTTTATTTTATATTCTTTATATTTAAGAATCTGATGGATACATTTTAGAGAATTATTCTTAAGCACTTTCCAACTATGTTAAAATATAAAGAAATTACTTAAGTAATAAAGTCACCAATTTAATTTTTTACATCTAGACTAAGGCTATGATGACTTAGATTTTTAGTATTGGTTTTTTATTTAATTATATTATTTTGGCTATTAAAGTAATGTAATTGCTCTAAATTTCTATCTTCTCTTAAAGACACAAACGATCCTGGCTTGATTTCTGGCAAAGTAGCATGGCTTAGTTAGTTTAAGGGACCAATTCTTCTTCCATTTTAAATTTAAATAGGTCCGTTTATTGTGGGTAATTTCACATCTTTACTTATACTTCTACTCTTAATAAGAATTTGCTTAGAACTTCTTATCTCGACAGAAGAGGGATGCTATTACAATTCTTTTAATTATTATTATTATTGTTTCAAGATTTTTGGATTAGGAGGCTGCGGGATTCTATTTCTGTAAAGCATTTTAGTGGTTTTTTCAAGAAGTTACAACACCTTTTAAGACTATTCTTTGAATTTCTTTCCAGCCTTTATTGTTATTTCGTCTTTTCCGAGATCTAATTATAGAGCTTGTGGCAATTATTATTCAGAACTTATAGAGTCTCTATGCCTTTTTTTTTCTTTTTCATATTGTTTATCCATTTCTGATTATGCATTTTTTTGATTTATATCCGTTATTAATTTATCTATTCCAGTATAAAATTTTTCATTTGTAGATTTTCCTTCCTGCATTTCTTCAGTTTTCTAATGTTATTTTTCTTCAAATTGTAGGTAGCCCTAAATATTAGGTTTAGTCCTGTACTTTTGAATTTTTGCTATATACTTTTTACTCTTCTAAACAATTTCTGCATAGTCAAATAAATCTTCATTATCACTATCTGATGGACTACGCTTGAATGACTTGAACCCCTTTTTATGAGTTTTTTTCTTTTATTAATCATTTAGATTCTTAAGAAACTGTTTAACATCAATAAATGTATCCATATTTGCAAATTCTTTCATTTTATTCTCAAAATGCTACTCTTTTGATATTTTGCTGATTTTCATTTTTTTTCTTTCATTTTGAAGCACTTTATTGATATTCTCACTTACTAACCTATTTTCTTTATAAAAGGAAATAAATTACTCTTTATTGTCTCCTCTTCATTTCCTGATTCATCTGTTCCAATCTACTTAACTCCTTTTTTTTTGTCTAATTAAGCCTTAACAAATTTATAAAAATCTTGTTCAAAGTCAAGCATAATAATTAATATTCATATAAAAAGATTAAAATATTCCTATAATCCTTGATAGAAAAATCTTATAGAAATTAGAAATCTATGCTATAATAATAACTATAAGATTGTTTAATGATTTGGTAAATAGTTTTGATTAATTATATTTATAAATGAATTTTGGAAATAATAAAATATCACAAAACAATCATTTTGTTTTCATTTTTAATAATAAATTTATTAAAATCACTAGTTTTAGAAGTAACAGTTGATATCCATTTGTTTTTTTCCAAACTATATATTTTAAAAATTAATTACTTTATATTCGAATCAATTTTTTATTTTAATTAATCATAAGAGTCTAAAATTTCAGATAATCTCATATTAGTAATAGTTTTGTCATCTTATTCAAGTTTAGAAAGCAAATCATTCTAATCTACAACATTAATTTAAGGAGGTTTATCCTCATCACTATCATCGTCTGTCATTTAATCATCAGATTCTTTTTCTGCCATTATTTTAGGACAATAAAATTCTATTTATTCATCAAAACCATAATCATAATCTAATTACATATTTTTTTCTTAATAGAAAAACTAATCTAAAGGAAGTTCATATAACAGATTTAAGTTTTAATAACCAGGTGTTCTGTTTACAAATTCCTATTTTAAAATTTTATGATTTTAAGCAATGTCTGGATCTAAATCAGCTCCAATTCCATTAACTTTACTAAACATTAGAGGATAGTACGTATTTAATGGGGTTCCCTCATTAAATTATTAAAACAATTTCAATGTCTTATGTGCTTTAAGTATTTGAGAACTTTCAACTTCAGGAGGCTTGTAAAATAAGTTTCTCAAAATGTTTTCATTTTAAGTTTAAAGTATTTAGGTAATGGGTCCCAAAGTGCCTCTTAAAGATTTTTCTTCTTCTGCACCATCCCTTAATAGTTTTTCTAAAACTGGTGGATGATACACAATTTAAGGATAGTCCCATACTTTATACTACATGATTTCACAATCATCATTTGGTAATTCATCAAAAGGAGCTAAATCATCAAATCCAGTTTAAGGGGTAATCGTAAATTTCATCTATGAAGTTGAATTCGATTCAAAATATTAAACTGGTAATCTAAGAATTCCAACATTATCTGAGCTGAATTCAAAATTAAATTAAACCTTAATAATTATTTTTATTTTGTTACAAAATCTTTTTTCCCTACTCCGGAGCGCTCTGCTTTTTAACAATCTAAATTTACTAGTTATTTGACTTCGGTTCTTGTGGTTGCTCCTTTTAAGAATGCTTTTAATTTTAATAATCGTTTTTCCATCCTTAATTTATAGATTATTCTACTTGCTGCACATACAAACTTTTTTAAATTCTATTAAATAAGAGTAAATTTTACAATTTTTTTTATTTTCATAGTATCATTTTTATCTAAATCCCAAGTTTATTAATTTTCAGGTAGAATGTAATCAATAATAGTACTATCAGAATTCGCTAATAATTTATATCTTGTTGTTCCTTTGGATTAAACATCTTCTAAATAATTATTAAGATAAGATTATCTTTCAAGGAGAATATCTTATATTTAAAGTTCAGTTATAGGTGGATCTCCAACACATTAAAAGAATCTCATTTCTTTCTCTTTATCCAAGCCTTAGATTTGGTTAAAATGATCTAAATATGACTTTTCTAATAACTTTTGTTATTTAATACTTTACTTGTCTGCCTTTTAATTTTTCAGGTCCGAGATTATCATTGGTTTAATTCTATTACTATTGAGATTGAGATCTTTTTAATTTAGAACTCTTTGTTATCTTCAATGTTTTTGATCTTTCTTAAATTTGATTCTCCGTCTGTTCTGGTTCGTAAAGTTTTGTATTTTCTTCAACAGCTTTTTCTTAAGTATTCTATAAAGGTTTGACTCTTGAAGAGTTTGTTATAGATTTTAATTTTTTGGTTGAACTTGGTCTTAAGGGTTTTTTATTTTCAGGGTACCTACCAGAGCCCATAATTTTTATACACAATGGTTCAAAATCAAATTAAGCTATTTTGAGCTTTAAAATTATTTAATCAAGTACTTCCACTTCCATAACTTCTGTTATATTCACTAAAGGAGTATAGGATATTGATATATCTACCCCTCCTTTCCCAGGCACTACTCCTTTAATTGGATCAATTTTAATATCTTAACAAGGTTTTGTAATGTTGAATTCAAACTCAAAATTCAGAGGCACCTTACTTTAAATTGGATAACTCTACCATAACCGTAAAATCTTACATATGTTTAAGACTCACCTATATCTAAAGTACCGAAGTCTATTAGTCTAGGGAAGAGTTCTCTTAATCCATCTCGACTGAGTGCTGGATAAGCATGTATAGGAATTAATAAAGTATCATCTTATGTATTAATTCTTATGACATCATAAAAGTATTTATATTCTTGAGGTTTGAACTAAACATAAAGCTCTTCTGCCATCCCACTAGGTATTGCACCTTTTTTATCAAATTTCACATTGAATATATCTGATTTAGGAGGAAACACATAAATTCTTTGAGGTTATTTATTTTTATTGATGACTCTAACTTTAATCTCATTTAATTTGCTAATTTCAAAACCACAAAATTTAACTACAGCAGGCTCAACTATAACATTTTAATTAGTTCCAACTTTATCATATTCATCTTATATTTTAAGTTGAATGCTTACATTTCTTTTCCATAATATCTTTATTCTTAATTAATGGCATTTTTAGCAAATTTGTTGGGATTTCAATAGAGGTTACACTTTACATTAATTTTTATAAATAAATAAATAAGTTAAAGAAAGATGGACAAAATTCAAAGATAAAATGATTTTGGAAGCTATCTTTTTAATATAAAAATAAATGATGCAAATTCAATGATGTAATTTTTTGTCTTACAAAGAAGTACGCTTAATTTAGGAATATCTTTCTTAAATCTATTAATCTTTATAGGGATCCAAATCTAATTGTTTCAACATTTATGTATTAAGTGAATCTACTAAATCATCAAAAACCAAGCAAACACTTTCTTTAGTTGCTAAACATTCGGTTTCTTAAGGAGGAATATATCTAATAATTTAAGATCAATATAGATTACGAATATTGAGAGTAAATTTTATTATTAATATCTTTCAATTCTCCTCTGAATAAATAACCTCCAAAAATGAAATCACATTTTTAATTTAAAGCTATTTTCTTTAACTTACTTTTTGTTCTGAAAAAATCTAATAATCTTTTAATTTCTAAATTGGCAAGTGGACCTGCTTAATTTTCAAACATTTTTCTTAAGTATTCTAGAGTATAATTTAAAAATTACCAATGGAATTTATGTAGATCTTAAATTCAAATTCTGGATTCTTCTACATAAGTTCTTTAAGAATCTTCAAATTTAACGAATAGAGTAAGGATTCAGCAGTTGTTTTGGCAGTACTCATACATGTTCCATCTCCAATTAAATTAGTATATGTAATAAGTGATCCTAAACCTTTTCTAATTGAACCTCCTTCAAATTCATCCACTACATTACCTTTACTAATTATGAAAATATTTTGACAGGTCATACCTTACTCATAAATAATCTCATCACATGCAAATCTTTTTTCATAAGAACTTTTAATAATATTATCCAAATCAGTTGAAACTAGTCCTGAGAATATTGGAAATTCCATAGCTAGAACATGAAAAGAAGGTAAAATGATTTCAAACTGATGGTTTTCTAAATCAACTAATCTGGTATTAATCTCCTTTTTTAATAATTGATACTCCTTCTCATCTACAAGGCCATTTTTTTGGGTTTCATCAAGATAGTGTCTTTGATGAGTTAAAATGGAATGAGATGCCCTTTTTGTTTAAATTGCTCTTACTATCTCAGGGAATGTATCATTCAATATACCTAAATAGCCTTCTGCTTTATCTATTTCTTTTTGAATTTCCTCCATAATTAGTCTGACAGCTTCTTTCCCCATAGGAAAACTGTCTGCCAAATGAAGAGCTTCATTTGCACACGATAAAAATGTTGTAGTAACATCATAAACAAAACCTAAGTGTTTAATCATATATTCTTTTGCAAATGGACCTATTAGTGGTATTTCTTTAACTTTGAAAAAGAAATTTACACTACTAAAATTAAGAAAATTCTTATTTAATTATTCCCAAATATTTAGAATTGCCTTAGTATGATCTAAACCAATATCACTTGATTCAACTAATAATCTTACTGTATCTTCTTCACATAATCCATATTCAAATTTATCATAATATAATCCTTTAAGAATTCTATAGATTCTATATCTTACTTCTCCAAATATTTCTTAATCAGTTAACCCTTCATATAAATTTGATGTATTAGCTGCCACCTTCTTATTTCCAACCATGTATTTTATCTCTGTTTCTAGCTTTTCTATTTTCTCTATAAATTTTGGTTATCCAATTAATTAATTCACCTAGTTCCAATCAGCCATACTGTAAAATTGATCTGATTCCAATTCCCTCATTTTATCCTAAGAATTTACAATTAATTCCTCTAAATACTTTTTATAAACTTTCTTTTTCACTACAGGATTTTCAATCATTTCTAAATATTGAACAAGTGCCTTGCAAGTGGTACCATTTACTAAATTAGTGATTGCTGCCATCCCTGCAGCATAAAAAACAGATAAATGTCTAAATCTTGCAGGCAATTATTCATCACAACCAACCATAAGTGAAAGTGTTAAACCCAAAGCTCCTCTTAATCCACCATAAACTAGAACAATAAATTCAGATTTAGAGATAGGATAGCCAAAGCATCTTAAAAATGGCCAAAATGTAAGAATCATAATAAATCTTGCCAAAATCATAAAAAAGTAAAACACTATCATTCTTATATAGTCTGATTTATGTATAAAAGTTTCTTCTATCACTTATGTACCAACAATTATTCCAACTAATACAAAGACTAAAGTATCACAAGAATATTAAACAAATCCCCAAACTGTATGCACTGAATGTTCAACAGAACTTCGTATTCTTGTTTTACCAAATGCACTCCAAAAAAGTCCCAATCCTACTACTGCTAATAATCCACTGGTTTTGAAAAAGCAAAATTCAGCCCAATAAAAAGTTAGGTAAGTAAAGACAAAGGTCAACCATGTAACTTCAATGTCATCACCCAAAATTCTTTTTGTCCATAATGCAGCCAAAATACCTAGAATAAAGCCCAACCCTGGACCTACTAATGAATTCCTTATGAAATTTATAGCCACTTAACTTGCTGTAACAGCTTCTCCCTTTCCACTTTGAGCCTTAGAGAATTTATTAAAGAAAATAAAAAACACCATTGCAACACCATCATTAAGCAGAGCTTCTCTTAAATAAATTAATTTAATACCCTTCGATTAAATGATTAAATGCTAAACTTGCTCCCAATTCTTTTAGTAAAGCTACAACAGCAACTGGATCTGTTGCTGATAATACTGAACCAAGTGTAAATGCTTAATACCATGTCATATCATTATCATCATACTACAAAACTAATTTAAATATTCCTCCCAATAGAATCGCACCCTAATTTTATAATTTTATTTTACCCAACCACATCCTGGACCTGCTAATAATAGAATATTCACCATTTAATATTTGAAAGTATACCAATCACAATTAAATGCTGATTCAAATAGCAATACAGGAACAAATACAAATACAATTAAATGAGGATGCATTTTCGATAATATACTAGCACTTTCGCCTATATAACCTAGACTTTTTTAAAGCAACCCTATTAATATCCCTAAAGATAGAATCATTGGCGAATAAGGAAATCTATTCAATAATATTTCAGTTTACTTAGTTTTTTTATTGATTTCTCTCAAAATTAACCCTGAAAGAATTCCAAGAGTTAAAAAATATACTATATTTGCAGATTTCTCCATCTCATGTTCATCTCTCCATAGAGAATCTTTTGGGGCTTCTAATTCTTCTTCATGGCCTTCAAATTCATGTTCGTGCTCTGCCATTTTCAAATAATTTAATTAATTTTAATTATTCTATAAATTGTTTTGGATATTATTTATCCTTTCTCGTTAAATTATTAAGAAGTATAGTAAATCATTCTACATTCATATTATTTGTAATCATTAATATCAATTAATTAAATTTTGGTTTAGAATTTATAGGATTAAAATTATATTTAAATTATTTATAGTAAATCAATTAGTTTTAGATTACTTAATATAATACGTTCATTTGAATCCTAAATTAAAATTACTTAATTTTTACTAAAATTAAGTCGTTGAATAATGGTTTTAAAATTATCTCAGTTAAAATAACATTATAATTGATTGTAAATATTAATATATCATTCTATTAAGGATTTCAGTTTTTCAATCTTTTGTTAATCTGTCAAACTTATCCACTCATGATAATTTATATCATAAACCTTGTATTTATTAAGTCCTTTCAAATGCCTCTACTTATTAATAAATGCATACCTGCTTTACATAATATGATTTGGATTTATAGTTAAAACATTTCCTTCAAAATCTTCAACAAAATGAACTGGATCGTTGCATGTTAATATGACTTTATCGTTAACTAAGTAATCAACATCATATATTAAAACTCTACATGCTCTAGAATTTTTATATTTTAATTAATTAAGCAAATCTTACACATTTTGTTCAAGGCCAGTAAGGCTTCTAAAAATAGCATCTTCTTTGACTTTCAATATATTCAAACTTTAACAATTCAAGAAATATTCAAAAGACTAATAAAATTATTTACGATCAACAAGTTATTTGCTAATAATAAAGTCTCTCACCATATCATCAAATTAAGAAGCAAATATGTTGTCATCTAATGGTTTCAATTCCTGAAATTCTTTCTCTATTATCTCTGGATATAAATTATACATGAGTTAACAATATTAGAAGCATGATTTCGATGTAAAATGAAAACTTTAAGATGAATTTAATTTTGATTAGAATCCCATTAACAAAGTTAGTAAGACCTATTCATCAACTAAGCCCATTCTAAGTAGATTTGATCTGATATGAAGATCGTGAATATATTCTAAATAATCCACTTGTTCTTTTTATTTCATAAATCGATGCAGCACATAATTACTAAGATTTTCATTATGAATATTAAGTTTGTAGAGACAGTGCTAAAATTTAATCATATCCTTGACCGAAAGACTTTCCTTTTACTCATCCACTTATTGAACTATCTCCTGAACCATCTGTTCATCATACAATAAAACATTGCTAAGAGATAAAAGTATTTGTGAGTTTATTTCATAGCTATTTTTAACCATTTTTTTCTTATATTATTTCAGACATTCCAAAGTAATTTTTTTTGCTTTTACTCCTTAATTCCTACGTTCAGGATGCGTTCCAAAAAATATAATGAAATGTATTAAATCATCAGAAGAAATTTTCCTTATTTGATCAGTTTCGAATAATTGATTATTATAGAGCAGTTACCGATAAAGTTCGTTTGGCTATTTGATATTAAATTTCTTGCTTAAATAATTTTTACTAAAAACTAAAGCACGACTCATAATTTTAAATAATATTTAATCAAAAAATATTCAATAATTTTTTAATTTCTTATGCTGAAAGTGTTTCTTTTTATAACAATTCAAAAGCCACCTTTTATAACATATCCTCGTTATTAATAAGTAATTTTTTTACTCTAACGTAAGAGTCCTAAAAGATGAAATCAAAAAAATACATCTAACAACTTCTAAACTTGAAGATCTACCATATAATTGAATTAGTTGCTTGTCTTTCTATTTTTGCTTTCATCAATAGAAATCAGAAGTGAATTTTCATTCATCCCAAGCTATTTAACATATTAATAAGCAAGATCAGTAGCCAAAGCCAAATCTTAACTGCATCCACTGGTTATTTCATCTTTTCCCAAAAATAAATCCTCTGCAGCTCTTCCCCCCATTGCTATATCGATCTATGCTAAAATACTCTTTCTTGTCTGCGCTTTTTAATCAAAATCAGGAATCATAGAAGTCTTAAACTTTTTAAAAAATCATACATAACCCAATTAATCTCCTCTTGGCAAAATAGTAACTTTATGAAGAGGAGGAGCACCTTCTGTTAATAAATTTGTAACAGTATGTCCTCCCTCATGAAAAGCAGTTACTAATTTATCCTTTTCATTTATCTACCTGTATTTTCTTTACACTCCCAAAGCTGATCTATCAATTGCAAACTCAAAGTCGGTCGAATTTGCTTGATCTCTATTATTTCTAATTGCATTTAGGATGGCTAAATTTACAATATTTTAAATTTCAGCCCCACTGAATCCAGTAGTCAATTAAGCTAACTTAAGTGGATCTACATTTTATTTATTGTATTTGACTTTATTTAAATAGTATGTAAATATTTTTTATCTTCCTTTAATATCGGGTAAGGGAATATAAATTATTTTATCAAATCTTCCTGCTCTTTTTAAAGCTGGGTCGAGAACCTATAATTATAAAATTATTAATTACTTATTCGAAATTAGTAGCTCCAATTACTATAACACCATCATTTTATTTAAATCCATCCATTTCTGTTAATATTTGATTTATAGTATCTCTAGATGATGTATGATCATTCATACTTCTTCTTCCTCCAATACTATCAATTTCATCTATAAATATAATAGAAGGAGATTTTTTCCTTGCATTTTGAAATAGTTCTCTCACTCTAGCTGATCCAACTCCAACAAACATTTCATCAAATTCTGATCCAGATTTATAGAAAAAAGAGCATTCTGCTTCTCCAGCCAATGCTCTTGCCAATAAGGTTTTTCCTGAACCAGGAGGACCTACTAAAAGAATTCCTTTTGGTAATTTTGCTCCTGATTAAGTAAATTTATCTGGGTTTTTTAAATATTAAACTATCTCTTCAAGCTCTTCCTTGAATTCATCAATTCCTAATACATCTTCAAACTTTGTTTTGACATCTTATTCTTATAATACTTTTTGATGATTTTTAAGTACATTTAAAAGATGTTCAATTCTCTTGAAATTTTCTTAAGGTAGATTTTATTTTTATTGATTATTATTTTCAAATGTATCTTAAGAATAAGTTCCATCGTTTGAATTAGTTGATTCCTCTTTATTTATTTTAAAATATTAAAGATATTAAAAAGCAATAATAATTATTAATAATATCTAAAATTATGCAATATTTAGATTGTTAGTTCTGTAATTTTAATACTTTTATTATAAATATTTAGAGAGCACCTATGTATATAGATGTTGTAATTCTTATGATTGATTCTTATTAAGGCTATTATAGAATTAAATAGCTTCAAAATAGTGTTATTGTTATGTTAAATATTCCAGATAATTTAATGCTTTTGAGTAGTTATTTCTGTCATTCATATAATCTGATTTCAATTTAAGGAGTGTCTAATCAGTGCTATCCATCTTAGGAGGTTCGATATTGAATACAAATTAGGGGCCTGGAATTTTATTAGAGAGCTTGATTAACTCATCTTTAGTAAATTAGTTTCTATTGAGAAAAGAACAAAGAGGTTCTATTAAACATCAAATATTTGTTTTACTTTGATAAGTGTACCTAGGTGTTATGGCGTAAGGGAATGCTTTCAAAATCTTAGATAGGTGCATATTTTTATAATAATTAATATTAAGCGAATCTTTTGGAGATAAGAGGATTATAATAATTTATTGAGATTAGATAATGATAAATTAATTATTTATTATATGTAATATATCCGTTTTAAAGGTATAACTATTATTATGTTTATTAACAATAAGAATATGCCCTAATTAAGATGTTGATATAAGCATCTGCATTAAATTTCTAGGCCTCTCTAATGTCACAAACTTTAGCTGAAGTAGATGCTTTATACACTTCAAAATTAAATTGCTTAACCTATATCTTGTAATAAGTTTTGGAAATAAGGGCATATCCCATCTCACGTTGAGACACTAACTTAAATGAAGTATTTAATTAAACACAAAAAATATGAGTAACTTACAGAAAAAAATCAAAAATTTAGATCTATTTTCTCCTCCCATATTTTTTGAATTATAAAGCAAATTATAAGATTTGCAATCTCATGGTACTAGATGTAGGAATTTACTATAAGATTATAAATCATTCATTTTACCGTAAGTCATTAATTTAAGTATTTTAGACTGAAAAGATAGAAAAGAGTGCCAAGAAACATTAACAAAATTATTCAATTATTTTAATTGAATACTGATCTATAATATTGTTAACAATCACCGGTAACAGTGATAAAAATGAAAGGAAAGATAGAGAATTTAAAAATTATTTAATCTGGATGTCATTTAGCATGCCAACCTACTTGTCCAGATGAGCCTGTTAATGAAATTTCATCAGATAAACAAATCCAACAAATCGAAGAATTTACAGAGGTGCCTTTAGAAGAGGGAATTCCTTCAACAAATCCAGAAGAGAGGCCAACAAAAGATGAGGATTATACAACACCAAAACCAGAAGAAGATTAACCAACACCTGATTTACCAAAAGTACCTTAAGAAGGTCCTAAAGATGAACTCCCAATTAATCCAAATACGGAAGAATCGGAGAATTTGTTATTGAAGATTCTTCAGAAAATCTATCTTAATCAATAACTGAAGAGGAAGAAGATTCATTGTTTATGAAGAAACATCTGTTCATCTACCTTAATCAACACCTTTTAGTATCCCTGAAGAACTTGTTGAAGAAATTTATAATGAAGAGACACCTGTTCATCCAACTCAATCGAACCCTATCTTTAAATAAGAAGAAGAATAATTGCGTTACGAATAAACAATTGTTCCTCCATCCTAACCAATATCTTTGTATACTCTGAAGAAATTGATGAAGAATTCTATAACGAAGAAACACAAGTTATTATAAAAGAAACTCAATTAGTTTGCGTTTATCTTCATCAACATATATAATTCAATTAACAGCTGCTTAATCTGAATCTAGATCTCAAGCATTATTACTATTATAAGTTAATATGGATTTGGTTTGCACTTCTAAAAATTATAAAATTATCCTTTGCTTTTTACTGATCCAAAGAATTCCATTTAGCCAGTTTATAAGATAATGGTAATATCGTATTGGGAGTATTCTTAACTTAAACTGGGGTTAAAGGGTTACTGCTGATGGATCTACATAATAATCTACTTCTGTTGAGAATGATGATTTTGAAGGTGATTGGAACTTTGTTTTTATTGGTCATGTTTAAGGTATTTCTGGGTGAGGAGTTAAATTTATTGATGAATAACCAACTTTGAGATAAATCCTTACTTGTCATCCAAATTTAAACCTGTTTGGAATTCATAAATGATGGTTAATAGGATTCTCTTCCATCATTTTAAGAAAAGGTCTACAGATATTAAGCAGTTTCTGAACCTAATTTATATTAAAAAATTTAAAGTCATATAGATAAATTGTTGATTCATGCAATAATCCTGCAGAAGATATTTGCTCTTTAGATTAATATTTAAAAGGTGATTTAGAATTTTTCGGATTGGATGATACTTCTGAAGAAAAGATTTGGTTTTTCTACTTGGAGTGATGGTTCTACTGTGTTTGGTTGGTTCAAATGGGAACCACTGGAAGAGTAAGAAGTTCAGAATACTCTTCTCAGATTTGTCAGAAAATACAAATGCTAATTAGATGATATTTAATCAGGAGATATAAATTTAGCTCTTTATCTAAGTAATGGATAGTTGGCAATTGATATTAAGCAACATCTTCTACATATTCAGAATCTGGTAATCCAAATTTATGGGATACAATTGAATACAGTTCTACACTAGGTTAATGGCATTATATTTACTTTGGATATAGAAGAAGATAAAATATGCAAGTTATTTCATGCTATTATCAGACGAAAATACACAATCTAATTAGATTGGCGATGTTCGTCATTATATCTTCCCTCAGAGAAGACTTTACATAGATAATGATGGTTTATACCCTGCCCTCAATGGTAAATTTAATAAATGGATAGTTCAACATTGTATTGGAGAAGTTGCAATTGATGTAGTATTACTTTATTGATAAACAATTTTAGATTTATAATGAAATATTTTTATCCATTCAATATTTTCAAAAATGTTTTTTCGATACTAATAATCAATATAATTGCAACTAAAATTAGTTTCTCAATAAATTAAATTTTAATTGTTAAAAGGAAAATTTAAAAAAAAATGATCATTTCAAAAGGGCCAACAAAAATTTTTAAAATGTAAATATTATTCCTTTATAATTATTAAAACTAAATTGTTTTAAATGGGATTGAAATATCAATTTTTTTCTAAATAAACTTAAATTCACAAAAAAAAGCAGAATTCGGATATCATATTCCACAAAACTCTGATGAATATCAAAGGCAGACGGTTCCACTCCCTAAGAGGAAATAACTTGGCCAGAAGAATAAGAATTCGTTATTATTAATCCAGAAGATGCGTCATTGACTTTTCCAAAAGAAAATAATTTGTTTCAACTAAACTAGTTGATGATACACCATTAGAGTATCCTAAAGAGGAAGAAATTACTTTGCTAGAAGAAGAAGAGTTTTTACCTCCTCCAATTGAAACTCCTCCTGAAATTCACAATGAAATTAGACCAAAACGATTACCTGAACCAGAATCTGCTCCAAAATCTTAGCCAAAGCCAGCTCCTCCTTCTGATCCTTAAGTTCCAAATGTCAAAGAGTAATATATATTTTATTATCAATCTTAGATGCGAAGCAATTATTGATGTAAGTAAAGAGTTTTGTTATTGATATTTATGTGTGCTATTTCAGAATATTTAGATTAATTAGTATCTAGCTATGTTCGAGAATCAGGTATCAATTCCATCAAAGAGTTTGTTTCTGTTTGCAATACGATGATAGCAATATTAATATATATAATAAATGAGGCGAATCGAGTGAATCCTTCATTCAAGTCGAGGCTATTCTCAAAGAAAATTATGCTTTTATTATCAATAAATTAGTTGCCTAAAGAAGAATTTGATTTATAATAATAAAACATCATGAATTTAATAATATACGTGTTTGTGATTTCTCTCGTGAAATGCTTTGAATCAACATGCAAATATCTACACGTTTCTACAGACATTGATAAAAGCAGAGATGACATAATAAAAGCTGGTTTACCAGCCAAATAATGGGTATTAGAAGCAGGTAATAATTCTATCATATAAATAGACACATTCCAACTGGTGAATAATTCTGTTTAAATGGACTTTTTGTATGTGTCTCTGGATAATAAGATCTAATTAACATAAGATATGGTGCAATTAGAATACGATGATCATTATTTTGCAAACAGCACACTTAAAATAGAGCATCATTAAAACAATGTTTATTCTTTAAAAATTGATTACAGATGTAAATAATATGGTGGCAGGCTTATTCAATACGAAGTTTTATTTAATATACCATAATGTGGATCTGCTAAGATTTATTGGTAAAAATTATGTGGAAGTCCTTTGATTAAACGACATGGATTAAATGTGGATGCCCTAATAAAATAGTATAATTAAACAGTGGTAAAAGATGGAGAATTGGTAAATAAAGCTTATTGGGACAAAGACTTTGATAATTTTGTCTTTACTGTTCCTTCAAATCTAAACTATTCAATCTTTTATGTTTATATGAATTTAACCAAAAACGCTGATGAAGAAAATATTTTGAATAAAGAAGAAACTAAAGATTTCTTTAATGCTGTTGATTAATAAAAAGCAGATACTGAAGCAACATAAGAAGAATTTTAAGTTTTGGAAGCAATATTAAAATTGATTCCTGAAGTACACATTTCGCCTCCATATGTTGATGCAGATCATACAATTACTAAACCAATAATCAGAGGTGATTTATTTAAGGGAGGAGTTGTAACTGATGAGCCATCCACTTTAATAGTCGAGTACAATTGTGTTGAAAATGGAAATACTACTATAGAATTAAATATTCCTTTGTAATATTTCTAAGATATTACTATGGTATTTTAAAAACAATGTGTAGTTTCTCCATAAAGTTCATTGTAAAGTTTTCAATTAATATACTTAGTTCAATTTTATCAATTCTATTTTACTTGATATGTTTTGGAGTTGCAGGATTCATGCTTTATACATTTGAAATACACACAATGAGTTTCAGTGACATAAGAAGAATCTTTTAACAGAGATAGAGATTCAATTATAAATCAACAGGAAAGGATGAAGATATTGAATCTGAGTTTAAAATAGCAAGGTTAACTGACACTTAAGAAAGTAAATACGGTAGCATTTGAATGTTTATATATGAATAAGCTAAATTTTTTGTTGATATTGTAATTATTTCGAATGCCATCATTAAATGTGTATATGCTTTACTTTTTATTTATATATCATTAATCATCCTAATCAACTGGTAAATTGGTTAAATCTAAATCCTTTCCTGTGATTCTTTTGTATGCATTTAACACTTATTAAGTTTCTCCTTCAAAATGGGATTATGGATCAAATGAGCTTGAAATGAAAATGTTATCCTTAGAACCATCATCTGTAGGTACGTAAACATCAGAAACCTATTTTAATTAGTTATAGAGTTACAGTGATAAATTTCTCTAAAATAGGTCCAACAACTTCAAATCCTGGCTCTAATTCCTTTTCTGGATTGTTAGTTTCAACGTTAGTACTCAAAATGGCAATGAAAAATCCTTTTTTGCAAACATTGTGAACATCACTAACCATCATAACATAAATGTCTAATTTGATTAATATATATATTTAATACCATTCTTTCTGCCTGTTTATCTTTAAGGAATGATAACTTGGACTGATGGCAAGTTCTTTGTATTTGGTATTGGGTGGTTAAGTATGCAAATGCATCTAACTATCTTTCCGATAGATTTCACTTTATTTGATAATTTTGCTTTTAATGCATATGATGGATCAGCAATAATCATTTTACAATTAATTTATTCTAATCCCATCAACTCTTTGACTTTCTCTGATTTTAATCCGCATACCTAATTTAATTATTAATTTTTTTTACTTTTCCATCCCCATCGAAAAGTACTTCATCCAAATCAGCATTCAACATAAATGTACCACCATTTACAGCAGCCATTCTAGAGAATCCTTCTGGAATTCCACCTAATCCATAAATTGGATAGATGAAAGGACTATCTCCATATCTGCCAATACTATCCATATACAATTTGATCTTTTCTATTGTTTAAATTGCTGGTTTTTCTAAGAATTAATCATTTGAATATAATGCAACAGCATGACCAATGAAATCAATAGTATTTGGCTCTAATTCAAATTTCTTTAACAATTAAGCACATGTCATTTGATTTAAATTCAATCCTATAGATATTAAACAATATCATACCATCATGTGTTTTTGGGTTACTTACTTCGTAATTAGATACATAAGACAGGAATTTCTAACATCTTCTTTTTTCGAACATACCCATCAAGTCTGATTTTAGGGCTTCAGAAGCTGTAGCTGGAACCTAACATTTTAATCAAGATTTTTACTTTCTCGATTTTGCCACCTCCTTTGCTAAATAAACCTGCTTCTTTCATTTGGAACACATATGTGCCATCAATAGCTTTCCATTCTAAATAACGAGCCACTTTGGTCTTAAGTAAAATCTTAACAAGTTAACCATTAGCCATCACAAACTTTGGAATCAAATCAATATTCCAATCTCTATTCTAACCTTATCAAATTAGCAACTAATAAATACCTAATTATTATGGAAATTGTTATCCAGCTTTAAACAATTTCCAAAGGTTTGTTAGATTTAAAGATGCACCCTCTCCTCCATAATAAGGGTTACGATCCATGTGAAACACTCTCTTTCCTTCCATACTTAGCAATCCACTGAGAATACACTCAATTAATCCAGTTCCGCAGACTACTACATCATAATTAGGATTTATTGTCTCTTAAGTATCCATACTTAAATAATAAATATTTATGAAAAATTCTTCCCTCCTTTCGAACCTTAATTTATATCAAATGACGTAGAAAAATTTCAGAGATTTCATAAAATGACAACCTTAGCAAGACAAAATAATAAAACTTTATTTATAATCAAAATCTTTCTACTATTTTCTCTTTATGGAATATAAATTGAATTTCTCAGAATAAGTGAATTTTAAAATATTCATATAAATTTTTTTATAATTTAAGAAAACTATGTTCCCTATAAATTAATTATTTTTAGCACAAACAACTTTTTATTTTCTTATTTGAGTTATATAAGTTTAAATTATAAACATTAAAAATGAAACTTTATTCTCCTCACTATGAATTAAATTGATTTGATGAATTTTCTCATATTTTTTAAATTATCTTCTCTTTAGTAATCTTTTTTCTAATTTTACTCCCATTTATAGCTCTATGATATCAATTTTGATATACAACCTTTTTTTTCTTTCATAATGATATAGATATAAATTATAATTTAGAGTTATTCATCAGGTTATTATTTGCAATATCCTAGGTATTTAAAAAGGTAGACAGTTTTAGAAATTTTAGAGGGGAATTAAATTTGATAGGATTATAAAAGATAATTCATTGAAATTTATATCCTTCAAATAAACATTAAACACTTTTTCTTCTGATTAGAGAAGCTGCATCTTCTTAAGGTTCGCTATCAGCAGAAATTTGACTTTGAAAATCAAAATTTCCATCAATACTCTAATAAATAAATTTTTAAATATACTCCAGGAATATACGATGATTTAATTTCTTTGTTGATTAATTTACCCCAAGGATATCCTTTAAGCCATTAATGTTCGAAAATTTCTTCAATACCATTATGGCCTAATCTTTGTTGTGGTTTTCTTATTAAGAGCTTAAATAACTATAAAATTTACTCTATTGATAAAGTCTTGTGCCTTTTGAGAGAATCTTTCATCTTTAATTGAAACTTATTTGGCTAAGATTTGATCTCTAATTTCTTATCTATTTTTGCCATTATAAGGCCTTTTGCCAAGCAATAATTCATATGCTATAACTCCTAGTGCATAATAATCAACAGGAAATGAGTGATCAAGTCTGCACATAACCTCTGGAGCCATATATCCAGGAGTTCCTGAAGTATCACTAGCTGTAGAATCCTTATTTAATCTAGCAACTCCCAAATCTGTTAATCTTAAAAATCCATCTTTATCGAAAACAAGATTTTCTGGTTTTACATCTCTATGGATTATGCCATTTTAATGTAAATATTAGAGAGCTAATAATATACAACAAACAAAAAACTCTAAAAATAAAAATAAAATTTACTTGTTTATTCTTCTGTGAATCTAGTATTTCTACCGATATGGTATCTTAGATCTCCTCCTCTTAATAAATCTAATACAAGATACAGGTTTTCTCTATCTTAATATGCATAATGCATATTAACAAGAAAAGGATGTTTGAGATGTTCGAGTAAGTATTTTTCATTCATCACAGAATTAACAGACCTTTTTGAGATGATTCTTATAACATTCAAATAAAAAAGATACTTAGATTTGAGCATTTCTTTAAGAGCGTATTCTTATCGATTCGCTTACATTTCGACCCTCCAAACTTTACCGAAGCCTCCTTTTCCAATTACATATAGAAATTTGAAAGAATGTCTTCCAATTACTATATAGATTTTAATAGCCTTACCATTTTCTTTTGGAGGAGAGGATTCAAGAGATGTCTTTCTAGTCCGAGAATTATTATTAATCATAGTAGTTGAAGTAGTATTATTGATTTATTTGCCACTATAATAACTGTGATGAATGACATGATTTGATTGTTATCTTGATATTTATTTTGAAACAATAGCCTATTATACTAAAATTGCTTTTTGATCAATTGTTCTCTTAGAAACAGGTGAACTTTCATCAACAACTAATGAATTTTTGATACTCAGCATTGAGGATGATCTTTTTCGAGCACATATTAAACAACTTTTTTAATTGCATTAACAAAGAGATTCCACCTTCTTGCTTATCTTAAATTTGATCTTTGAAAGTGGATTATGTTGTGAATGTTGAGGTGGCATTATGTCTTTTAATGAGACATGCATATTATTTAATTATTAATGAAAACTCAAACAAATAAAAACTCCTCCCATAGACAAAAGTTTATTATTAGAAATGAATCGGCTGCTCTACTTAAAAAGCAATACAATTATCAACCCTCCATTTAGCTTCCAATTTCTTTTTTCATTCATGGTCAATCCTTAACTCCTAACATTCAAAAGAAACCTACAACAAAGCCAACTCCTAGAGAAATTAAATTTAAGAATACTCTTAAATAAGTAATTCAACTATCATTATCTATTACTAGATTAAACAAAAATTATCACTTCTAAAAAGGGAATAGCATGAAATAAAATAATAAGTCATTCAAAATTCATTAATTTTCAAATCTAATTTATAATAAATCAAATCCACTCAAGAAATTAATGTTAATTCAATTCAATAATATTTTTATGAATAAAATAAGTATCAAATTATCTCAAAAAATTTTAGGTTCTTTTAAGAAGACATTTCAAAATTAAAACAACAAATTGAGCTGATAAATTTCTAGGTTGCATTTTTATAATGAATTAAATATTTGTATCTAATTTAACATTTTAACTTTTAAATTTAATAAGCTTTTTCTATTTAGTAGAAGATGATTATAGATTTAATTAACTTGTCCTAGATATTTTTCTTTATTCATTCGTTAATTAAACTCTTTATTAATAAAAAGAATTTCAAAAAAAACTGATCATGGAAAATTCTAATTAGTTTATTTCGTTTTTTAAAAACAAAAAATAAACGCAAATTTAAAATAATAATAGAAAATAAATAATTTATTTAATCAAATATGTTATAAGTATAAATTTTGCAAAGGAAACAGGTAATTGAATAGGTAGCATAGTCAATTCATTAATAACCAACAAGGTTTCTTAAATACTTAGTATGAAATAATTTTGGATTTGCTTAATTTTTATTGAATAAAATAATAAAAATGTTGAGATTAAAAATTTAACTTTGTAAATTTTCAAAAATGTTATAAGATAATTTTGCTGTAATGTTGTTCAAAGTAAAACATTTTAATTTTATAAATAATAAAATTGCTAAAGATTACCAATGATAATTCTAGTCTGCTAGCTCTTTACATCTAAAACATTAACTAATACTTCTTAAAACTTTTAATTTGCAAAACAATGAAGATTCAAGTTTATTATGAATAGAAAATATGTCGAAAGCATAATTATTTCCAACCATCAACAATATTGTTAAACCCATAATCAGATTATCGATCATCCGTTTTTATTAATAATGGTAGAATGAATAATTAAACTTTAGAAATATACAACTTTTTAATTTATATATATGTCAAATCCTAAAATTTGGCTAATCACCCTATTTTTTGAATGCTAAAATTCTAAAAAAGTTATTATTGAAAATTACCCTAATCTATAATCATCTTAATTAAATTCAGTGTTTGTTTTTAAAATTTTTAAATTGGCACTCATTTATGGTAGATCTGTATTAGTAATTGTAAATTATTTTTAAGTATCAAAATCTTATTAATAGTATTAGAGAGATATTCTATTTCCATTCTCTTACTATTTGGTAGTTGAATCTTTATATTTCATCAAATATATCATCTAATTTACAAATTTCTAAAACTTTTTTCTTATCGAAATACTGTCTTTAGCTCTTTTTTAAATTAAGAATGAACATATCTTATATTATTTTAGTTGAGGGCAAATTGATAAAATATTATGGCTTATCTTATCTAAACATTATTTGCCTTGAAATGAGTTTACCTTCAAAACAAGTTTGCATAGGTTAAACAAAAATTGTGTATTTATTATGATTAAAAAAACATAACAAGAGATTTCAATAAATTGTATATTGTATTTCTAACTCTAAACTATTAAAATACTAAAAATGATAGTTGTTAAACAAACAATTTACATTTAACATTCTAACTTATTAAATATTAATGCTTTATATGGTTAAAGTATTTAGACCAATTATTAATAGACTGTTATAATGAAAACTACAAAAGTTGCTTTCCAAACCAATTAATCCTGAAACTACAAAAACACAATTACCAATAAGAATTTTTATACTAATTTGCAATACTCCCAATAATAATAAGTACTTTTATAATTTAAGTATAAATAGCCAAACATCATTTTTGTCTTTAATAGTGTCAACTAATGCTTTTTTTAAAATATTGAAACAAAATCTAATATCAAAATGATTATAAAAATAACAAATATTGGCAATATAAATTAGACAATTGATAAAAAATGTTCTCTTGAATCAAATAGGTACGTGACATCTGCAAGGATCCATTTTTATCCTCCAATTTCTCTGTATGAAATTAAAGATATCAAACATGAGAAGATGCTTGGAGAATAATAAAGCTTGCAATATTACAATGAGTTATAAACGATATGTTTTTGGGTTTCTTTATCGATCCTAAATATTAATAAAACAAAAACGCAAATGATTATCAAATAAATGATGGGTGAAAATATTTAAATAATAGCTCTTATGTAAATTATATTAAATTTTGTTTCATAATTAGCCAATACACAATCTAATGAAAATGATATTGATTCAGTAGGATTTCCAAAAAAGTTAATAATAGAAGATAACTACATTGGAATATTCAATTACAAAACAGTCAAGTAAAATATTATCTAAAAATAATGAAGAAATAGTTTATTGCAACTAACTGTTGAAAACCAAAAAAATTTAAACAATTTGTTAAAATCAACTTTTATACAAACGGCTGTTATTACTATTGCCAAAATATTCCTAAATTTATTGATTAAATTTTTACCAAATATTTAATATTATATAATAAAAGATCGTATATCTCTAACTAGAGCATTTTTCGCAAGAATATTTAAAAAGATTCTAAAACTTCTCTGATCCCTTCGTACCATAAATATCACACTATTCACATAATGCCCCTACATATCCTGCTTCACAACTATCATCTCCT
The DNA here is from genome assembly GCA_000733375.1 of Paramecium sexaurelia. NCBI lineage: Eukaryota > Ciliophora > Oligohymenophorea > Peniculida > Parameciidae > Paramecium > Paramecium sexaurelia. Next base: position 228,980 of record JPFM01000024.1, read on the forward strand.
GTTTCCCAACCTCCTTGGCATTTTGTTTATGAGTAAGAACATTGTAAAATTATATCTGAATTCTAATTGAATCTCCAAAATCCTTATCTAAGTTTCAATTGCCCAGATGTTACTTAAGATGTTGTTAGTTCATTTCTTTTGGAACATTTTATTGATTTAATGGTTACAGAATATAAATCTTAGCTGTAATCACAAACCTTACATTAATCTTGATCAAAGATTTCTCCTATTTTACAAATAAAGGTCTTTATTTTGAATTAAAGTTAATACTCATACTAATTAGCTTTTACGTCAGATAAAACTTATACACAATCACATTTAACATTTAATTTTAAAACTTATTCTGTGTAGGGAGTGAATCTAAAAGTTTAATCATCAAAAGTAAAATCCTACGACAATTCATTAAATTTTGATTTCAAAAAGATTGAATTATCATCACTATAAATTATACATTAAGAATTGCTTAGATTTTTCATAATATCGTTTTATCTATTTAAAGCAACAACTCGTAATGTTAAATTTGCATCTATAAATTTGTTTTATTTTTGATCAAAATATTAATACTTGTTGATTTATTATCCTGATGGAAAGTAAATATAATTAGTGAGGGTTCCATCAAACATAGTATAATTAAAAACTTCTATCTAATCTAATTAAAAAGTTCCATTTTTTTACAATTCTTTGGGATATAAAATATTTTTAAAATTATCAACTATTATTGCTAATTTCGATGGAATTTCAACAAAATCATTACCAAAATAACTTGCACTATTTGCTTTAAATGTCTCTTCTTCAATAAATATTGGCAATTAAATATTTGTAAAGATACCTCCACCTTATTCAGCTTTATTATAATAAATTTAAGATGTTTTAAGACTTAAATTGTTCCCTTCATAAAAGATTGCTCCTCCTTTTTAAGAGGCTGTATTATTTAAAAAAATGGAATTTGATAAATGAATTGGAAATTAGTAAATTTACAAACATCCTCCCTATTTAGCGCTGTTTGCTATACAATAGTAGTTTGAAATAAAGATTTATTTTGATACTTTAAAATCTAATTATGAATTGATTGATTTTATAGAGATACAAGAATCTTAGCATAAATTTTTGTTACTCAAAATGGTATCAACAATAATTTAAGATGAATTAGCTTCTTTTACTAAACTTTAAATATTTATTAGTTAATTTGCTTAATTACTCATAAATGTAATATTCCTCAGAAAAACTACTTTATCTGTAGTTTACTAGAGAATAAATATTAAAATTGATTCATCAGATTTTGATGAAAATAATAAATCAGTTAAAATACAAATCTATTAAGAAATCTTTTATTCATCTTGATATAGGGCGATGCAATCAAATGAACCAAGAGATTAAGATTTACAGATATTTTTAATACTTTTATGTGTTGTAAAGATTTATGTATTTCTTATCAATACATTAACTAGCATAATATCTTAATAACTTAATATATTAAAGAGGTATTAATATGCAATTTATGAATTATCAACTTATAAGTTTACTAAAACAACGTCTGAAGAATCTTCAATTTTTACAATACCTTCTTGCACCAAATTAGAGAATAATGAACTATTTAATTCTAATGAACACATTTTTATATTAATTAGTTCTCTCTATAATAAGAAAATATCATTTATTTTATTTTAACTTTCAAACTTTAAATTTTCGAAGTATAAATTTTATTTTGATTATTCTACTATTATCTATGTTAGGCTTAATTTACAAATTTATTGGTTAGAATTGATGGAATTATCAAAGTATAACAATGATCCTGATTTTGCAAAATTATCTTTAAAAAATGAATTATAAAATTCGATTTTTATTTTTTAATAGATAGAAGATTTTATAAAAAGAAATCCACCCAAATTTTAAGTAAAGACTTAAATAACAGAAATGTTAATAAATTTTAATATTATTTCTTATGATTATATTTCTAAATATAAAGCTGCTCCAAATGATAAAGAGTTTCCAATGTTTGATAAGTTATTAAATTTGCAATTTTCTATTAATATTGTAGAGATATTTTAACTACTAATTTAGAAGCCTCCTCCATAAAATCCTAATGAAGTATTTAATTGTACATCATTTATGATTAGATTTGTTGTTTTTAAATACCCATTTCCACTTTAGGAATAAATTGATGCAATAGAAAACTAAAGATCTTTTACAAAATAATACAAAGTTGTATAATTTATTACATTATTATTGTTAAATATTGTGGAGGAAATATTTAATTCTTAAGTATTTATATAAAGCAATGAAAATGTTGAATTCAAAATAATATTATATTCCAATTACGAATTCATTATTGAAAATAATCCCCTTGGAGCTATTACTGTAATTAATAAGGATGATGAGATTTATGCTTCTTCCAAAAACTCATTCAATAAATTACCTTAACACTATAAATAAGTAAATTTTATTGATATATAATTTTAATGAATTAAACTAATAAATCCAAGTGAATCTTTATTAAGATTCTTAAGGATTAAATTTCTTAAAAATTTAATTTAATGAAAAATTACAGTTTTCTACTGAATTTCTTAAAATAAAGTTTTTTATTAATCATAAAGAATTTGGAATATTCCTTAGTTATAAAGTGTTAAATTTGAAAAATTAGAGTTTTGAATATTAATACTAGTCACTTCAAAAAATGTAATTAGGGAAAATTCTTGATGGAATTTAGAATCATTTAAACACATAAAACTTTATAATTATGTTCTTTCTTACTATATTATCTATAAATTCTCAATATTTATTTCTTTTGAATTTAGTATTGTTATTTCTGGTAAATCTTCTTCTCTTAAAATTATAAAGTTTTTGATCATGACAGAATTGCATGATAAGACTATTTTATTTCTCCAAATATTTATCCCATTAAATAATTCTATTTTAGTCAGTGTTGATTTTTACACTTGAATATCTGAAAGTTCAAGTTATATAGTTTAATTGTCCGATTGATAAATATAGATAAATGGATTTTAGGAATCGTATTTTATGGAATCAAATAATATTTTGTTTAATAGGAATTATATATTCTAAATAGATTATATCCCACTTATAAAAAAAGTACTCGAGGATAATAAGTTTACTTATGAAAAAATAATCTCTTCTAATTCAGCAATATTACTTAAGGTGAAAAATGTAGTATTAGTTAAAGTTGTGTCCAATAATTGTAATTGGTTTACTTAAGTTTTAGAAAAATATGTTAAATTGAAAAATGGATTACAATCAAAAAGATAAAGTTTCAAATTTAGTTTTTATATTAAAATCTGGTTATCAGTTTTAATATTAGATAATTAAATGTAAGTTGAATTTTTGATTATATTATTTGTAATTTTTAAATTTAGAATTGAAATTTGTAATGAATTATCATTAAAAATGTTAAATAATATTATGTTAGTGAAATTACAATTAATAAAATTAGTATTTGAAATTACAAACTTAGATAGAGGATCTGTTGTAGTAATTAAAATAAGTTATGAATTAATTTATGATAAAATGACATTTAAAAATTAAGTGTCTCTAAATTCCATAAATATTTAATTTTGAGCATTAATTTGGAATTCTTACTATTTTTTTAGATTTCCAAAATTGACACTCTAAAATATTGTTGCTAATTTAAATAGAGATTCAATAGTTATTGTTGCTATAGCACTAGATGATTATATAAAAGTAATATTAGAGATTACTATTTCTGTAAATCCTAATAGTCTATAATTTTCATTTATTTATAGATCTGTTTATTATTTTGAGTAAAGGTTTAATTTAATTAATCTATTATTAATAATTTATTTACATTGCAGAAAATACGTATTTACTTGTACTTTATTCAAAGAATCCATTTTAAGGAATAATACAAGAGTTTTGATTACCATCAACAATTTCAAAATCATAAATAATTTCTTTCACAGTATTTTTATTAGCATAAGAATATAGATTTGAATTTTCAAAATAAGAAAGGTGATTATTTTCTTAATTTTAAGAGAATAAATCTTTTAGGTTAATGTAATTTTCATTAGTTGTATAATCATCTTAACAGTAAATTTTAACATTAAGAGTGATTGATCTAAAACATCTTAATTAATCTGGGTGTTTACTACAATCTTGGTAACTTTATAGATCCTAATCATAATAAAACAATTGTGAGTATCCCCTTATACAAATGTTTTAATAGATTGAAGCTGAACTTAAATAATATGGATTTATAGCCTAAACAGATGATTAAGATCTTTTTATACAAATAGAACAATAGGTAGGACATTCTAAACAACTATCATTGTATACTGTGAGACTTTAGCCAAGATAAGTATAAGGACATGATTAACAGACATTTTGATCATTAATTTTGATACACGATTGACAATCTTTAGGACAGGATGCTATACATTTACCATTATATAATTCTTAACTTTCAAGACAGCGAACACATTATACAGTGTAATCTTCTTATACAAATATTAGATTATAGTCATTGAAAAAATGACTTTAACTAGATCCTTCTACAAAATATTTATAAAATGCTCTTATTTCATTTCTATAATTATTATTAAATAATTTTAAATTCTATTCACACATAAAACAATTTAAACTAGTAGGACATTTGATACAGACTCCTGTAAATGATGCATAATATCCAGCTTTACATATTAAACACATTTAATTGTTTTCGTTAATTTTTAGACAACTAACACATGAATCAATTAAAGGACAATAATAATGTTGCTGATAGATTGTTTATGATGGTTAAATTTAATTGTAAATAATGAGACAAATATATTTCTATTATACATCTAATACAGAAGATTTACACATTTATCCTAGATTAAATGTGTAATGACATTGTTAAGTAATAATAGAGTAAGAGTATAGATCATCTAAACATCTTGCACATCCAACTTTAACATTTTAATCATAATCTCGAGGTTCAAAATATATATCAAGAGTAGTAATTGAATGATCATAATCAAGATACTAAAAAGCATATTAACAATATAATATGGAATTCTCTAAACAATCTACAGCGTTAAACATTATATAATATTAACTCATATCTATGCATTCTAAACATCTTAAAAAGGGCTCTTATTTTTAAAAGTTGAAATCAGGTTGACAAACTTTACAATTCAAACCACATCTTGTACAAACTCCATTAAATATTGCAAAGTTTTTATTTTAGCAACTATCACATACTATTGAATTTCCTATATTATCATAGTGACATTCTAAGCAATCTATAGGACATTCAATACAATTATATTAAGAAAGATCTTAATAATATCCACTTTCACATTTTATACATAATCCATTAGAACTCTAAATCTAACAAAAAAGAGGCCTTTATTTACATGCTCCATCTATAAATTTAAAGGTAGATTTGCATTGAATTCTCACTTATTTTCCTAAATGAAATACTCCAACAAGTTCATAACATTCAGAATCAGTATCCGAACAAAATTATGCACATCCTATACATAGTTAGATTGAAAATGGTTAATTAATCAAATATAAATCTAAATATTCTTCCTTTCTTTCGGTATATCTAAAGGAATTTAAATTCTATTCAAAATCCCAATTACAGATAGGATTTTCGTACCAATCATCTTGATTATTAATACAATCTAAACAATTAAGGATCTCATTTCCAAACGGACTAATAATTCAAATTATATAAATACCATGGATAACAAGAACTCATAAATTTGAAATAACCTAAATAACAATTAATATCATCATCCTCATCAAATTTTTGCTTGACTACAATAGATTTTGAATAAATCTATTCAAATAATACACATGTTAATCTATCAGGTAATTCTACATATCCAATTTAACAGACACACATATTTTTAAGAACCAAAAAATATCTATTATATAAAGGATTGCAACTCAAACATTAATTTTCATAGGGACCAAGGCAATTATTGCAGGTAGGATGACAATCTAAATTATATAAATATTGTTACTTAATTCAAAATATTAATTACTTTTATAACTATGAATAAATTCTAGTTTAGATATCCAACCATTTAGAAAAGTATATTGAAATTAATTTCCTGCAATTTAAATTCTCGCATTAACATTAGAAAACTGATATGGTTAAAACCAGATAAAATATGTTTTCCCAATTACCATTTAATTATAGGAGAAAAATACATAAATAGAAGCTGGCTAATTTTCATTTCCTGATTGATACCATATATAATGCCAATTTATAAGCTGCGAATAAATATATGGCAAGCCATAATAAAATGTTATTTCTTGTCCAGAATAAATATAAGGTTCGTCGAAGTTAGGGTTTTGGTTAAATTATTAAGTTATACCAAAATTGCAGTTAATAGGTATCTAAGGAGTTAATTAATATTGAATTTATAATATTTAGCTTCCTGGATAGTACTATAAATATTTCTATTAAGTAAATTAAATATCTAAAAGTACAAATCCATAATCTTCGACTTCTTCATTTAATTTAACCCATCCTTACACTTGAAATGTTGAGCCTTCCATATATATAGTTTTATCCAACACTTAATATCCATTAAAATATTAATCCCCTATTAGAGTAATTTTTTATGCTTAGGGTTCAAGAATTTCGAATTTAATTGGTTAAATTATTTTTTTATAAAATAATTCATAATTGTACCCAATTTTTTCAAAATCATTAATAACAAGAAATTCAGAATATTTTGCTGTAAATGGGAGTAAATTAAAATTGCTAATCTATATATATACATAGTAATAATTACTTTTCCATAACCTCCTAAATAATTAGTTACAATTTGAGGGATTTAAGTAGATAACTGAAATTGTTTGTAAAGCAAATTATCCAAAGAATATTAATTAAATAAATAAATTTCCACTTAATTTTATATTGAATCTAATACGATAAATGTAAAAATCCATTTCCCTTCAAAATTGTAGAATTCATAATTAAAGATGTATTCATAGTTTGAATCAATCATAAATTTTAAGTTAATCATGTTATTATCAAAATCTTTCATAAAGTATAATACAATTTTTTATTAATCCCCTAAAGAATGAAATATTAATTATCCCTTAACTTCGATATTTTAATCATAGATTTCATTTATTATATGAGTGGATGATAATTTTTTAAGAGCATTAAATTTAAACCAAAATCCTAACCCTATTCTAGTATTTAAAACTGATGCTGTTAATTTTTAATAAGGATCCTAATCATCTAATAATTATAAAGTTTGTCCTACATCAATCTCAGCTTAAGAATATTATTTAAATAAAATGATACACACCCAAAAGTATTCAAAAATCTTCATGATTGATTCTTAAAATTTAAATTTTATAAATAAATATGTATTATATTGGAAAATATTAACAAATTAATATTGTGATGAAATAATATAATTTTTGTATTTTAATAGTAGATTATCAGAAAAAATTCGTTTTAATATATATTAATATAAAATTAAAATTTATGCTTGTGTTTATTTGTTAATTTTTGCTAATTTCTAAGTATTTGTTTAAATCTAATATAAGTTATAATTAGCAATCAATTTATGATAATGAGGTTATCGATGAAAAATAATCATTTTACAAGATAGCAAACAAAATCAAATTGGATGAGAATTATAGTTATGGTTATGGATTCTGGTTCAAATTCAATCTTTTTTATTAAAATACTCACACAGAGATATTTGAGGAAGAATTCATTAAAAATAAATACAATAGCTTAGAATACGATTATGGTTATTTAATATTTTCTGAATGGGATGCACTTACAAAATAGAACACAGTGTTATACTTTTTACAACCGTCAAGTCCACAAACATATTATGTCATTTTAAACGTTATACTGTTCTTATAAAATTAATAAGTTGGCTTTTATTCTCAATATATTCAATTTTAAGTTTTAGATGGTAATTGGATTTATACTTATTTTGGATTTTAGAGAAACACAAATTTATTTCATTGGCGTATTTATACTTCTGAAACTGCATGGTTGTAAGAATTCAAATATCAATTATTCGAAAAACTTGTGGATCTTGAAGAGACTTGCAACATTGTTGGAGGAAGTGGAAAAATTTCATATTATCAATCATACATAAATCTCAAACATATTTTAGGAAGATTTACTTCAGTGAGTTTTACTAAGGGAATCATAAGCAAAGATATATTGTTATAATAGCTTTAATAAATTATCTATCCTAATTCATGTACAGGATTAGTAACTGAAATTTTATTTGAAAATTAATATCTTGATGGTACATATTATTTAGGAAAAATATCACATTTAAAGGGGAAAAGATTTATAGTTAGAGGATGGAATAAAATTATTATCAATAAAGTATTTTGTTTTAATAATTTAGAATTAATATCATGATACTAATATATAAATGATGAGAATTACTACCAACAAAGATTATACAGATAATGGTTTTATTGGAGATAAGCTTTTTTAATTAGTTTATATCATAAATTCTGATTTAAATAAAAAATCAGGATTTATAGTAAATATTTAGAAAATCCCTTAACCCTTTTAACCTCTCTATTAAGGCTATCAAAATACAGCCTTAGATACTTTTTACTATTATGATGATATCATGTTAAAAAGATTGTCTAATTGGTTTTATTTTAGTTATGAATAAGGTGGATTTTAATAATAATTATTCTAAATTATATTTACTTATGATTTTATGAATGCTCAATATGACTTTGGAAATGTTTTTTATCCTGGAATTAGCTATTAATTAGCTGATGTGGACCTTTATATTCTAATTGGAGGAGATAAATTTACAAGTAGATATTATTATTAAGGATATATACAGAAATTAGAGATTTTGACTTGTCTAACTGAAGACAAGTTATATTAAAGGATTTATCCATATTATAATAGTAAATATTAATGATTAATTAGAATGTCATGGAAAATGCAAAACTTGTAATGGACCAACTGAATAAAATTGTTTAAGTTGTTATGACTTTTAAAATAGGGAATACTATATTGGTAAAAATCTATGCTCTTGTAAATTTGGATATTCAGAAGTTGCTAACTCCTTTTATTGCCAAGATATTTTTAGTCAGTATTACTTGGAGATGAAAATTGAATAGCCGAAATAAGTATGTTAAATCAACATTAATGTTAATACTATTTAAGTATGCTCTTTTTGGTAATATATTATTTAATTTCTTAGTCCTGAAATAAATTATAAATGTTATGATTGCTTATTGAATCCCAATAATTGGATACTAAATCCAATTTGTACAAAAGATATTGTCTTCTCTAGTGTAATTAGTTCTTCAATGCTAATATAAAATAGAGATTTGAAAGATATTACTTTATACACATATCATTTTGATTATGGATTTTAAATATGTGAAGGATGTTAAGAGCTATGTTCTTTAAATAATTAAAGCTGCAATTAAATTAAAGGAAGGACCCACTTGAATCAATAAATATTTGTAAAATGCAAAGAGAACTTTTACTTTTAAGATAACAGTTGTTAAATGTGTAAATCTTAATGTTATAGATGTGTATCTTTAAATGAATGTATAAGTTGCTTGGATGGATATTATCTAAAAGATGGAAACTGTTTTCAATGTTTAAAAGAATGCTCAAGTTGTACTATTAACGATTAAGAAAATATTGTCTGTACAGCTTGTAATCAAAATTATGGTTTAATTTAAGGAACTTGTTAAAAATGTGGATCACATTGTATTAGCTGTGAAGAGAGCAAACATAAAGTTACTAATATACTATTTCTAAGATGCTTAGTTTGTTAAGATAATTAAAAATACATGATCAGTTTTGATTAATATAATTGTTTAAGTAATTAAATTAGTAATTGTAAATATGGATTCATTTTTTCTTCTTAGGATCGCACTATAAATACTTTAAGCTTAGATTAAGATTTTATTACTCAAGATACTGCTATTTTTGGATGTGCATTATGCGAAGAAAATTATGAATACGATATTAAGAATTCACTTTGTTAGCTTAAATATGCATTTATTTGCAAATAATATATTAAAGACATAGATAAAGCTAACGAATAATGCTTAATATTTAAAAATTTATAATTGCCCTATAATTATTTCGACTCCAACCTTTATGTTAATGACTTTGAATGCGATAGAACCTAACTTCAATGTACAATATGTTTGATTGCTCACTTATAAAATTATTGTCTTCTTTGTAAAACTGGTTACTATGTTGATTTAAATGGTGCATGTAAATAGTGTCCAGAAACTTTAAATTGTAGAAATTGTTTTATGCAATCAAAAAAGTATAAAGATAGTTGGAAATTAAATGTTGTAACTATGTTTCATTATTTTAATGGATTAGAAATTGCTGATTTTCCATTATTTAAAAAACTAAATACAAAGCCAGATGATGAATACGAAATTTTATGTAATGATTGTTGGGAGAACTATGAATTATACAATGGATTATGTATCAAAGCTTGCGAATGTTTTACTTGTGTTAAAATAAATAATTAAAATGTATGTGAAATTAGTCCCTATATGTCAGATTTTTATTCTTTAACTATATTAGATGGTAAATAAATTGATTGCTCGACTTATTGCTAATTTTGTTTTCCATTAACATAAGAGCAACTAAAAATAATTAATCCTTATTTTTCAAATCAATAATATTTGCATTTTTCAAACAAGTGTTTAATATCAAACTTAAAATTTAATAATTTAATTTATGATTCAGAACTTTTATAGTACAAGAGATGTGTTATTTTTTCAAATTGTCAAACGGAAATAGCTATCAATTATTTTTTAATTTGTTAAGATAATCTTAATATTAATAAAGTTGAATCAGCGAAATTGATAACAATTGAAGAATTATTTTCATAAGATAATACTTCAAGGTTTAAAGATTTTGAAAATGATTTGTTTTATGCATATGCCAATTCGAAATTGATAGAAAAGATCATCATAAATATACAAGTTTAGGATTCTGAAAAGTGTTTTCTACCAGCTTTATCTTAATTAAATCATTAATTTTACAAAAATATCTTTTCTGTTAAAAAAGTAAATTTACATATATTTAGTCTTTAAACTACTGAATTTATAGTTGATCAACTTTATATTTAGGATTTCTCTTTCGTTTAATTAGAAAATGTGTAATTTAAACCAAATTTTAAAAGTTTTTTCCTTTTATATACAGATTCTTTAATAATATAATAAATCCTGTTTACTAATATAAATTTTACTAATGATAAATAAGAAAATGAATTTTCTATTATTTTAAATAATGTTTAATTTATTGAATTTAAAAATGTAAGATTTACAGATATTTAAACCTCAAAAAATAAAAGTTTAATATAAATAAACCAAGCTATATCTTCATAATTACAATTTATAAATGTATTTTTATTAAATTCTGTATTAAGTAATGCATACTTTATATCCCTAAATAAAGTAACATTTTCTAAAATCATAATTGAAAGTTTAAATATTAAAACTGAATTTAATGACTATCCTTTTATCAATTATTAAAATTCGAATTAAAATGATATTATAATTTCTAAATTATAAATTATGTCAACATTTAGAGATTGTTTATCTTGGTTAAATTTTGAAGATTAAAATCATGTAGAATTAAATCAATTATTAATCGAATCATCTTATTTAGTAAATAGTAAATTAATTTAATTAAGAGAAAATATATTAGTTTCTAATTTGAATGCATCTGAAAATTAATTATTTGATTAATCCATTCTATTATTTTTTAAAAATGGTTATTCATTAAATACTAAATATCAATTAATTCTTGAAAACATTTTATTTCTTGAAAATTAATGTTACAATAATTATTGTCTCTTATATGTGCTTTAAGATTAAGATAAATCAATCAATTAAATCGCTATAACTAAATTGTTTGTATTTTTTAATTATAGATTAACTGAATAGTAAGATGAAATTATAGATTAATATGAATCTTTAATCATTTTATCTTTAAAATATATAATAATAGAAGATTTATAATTTAAGAGAAATTTCTAACCTAAAATTGAAGATTAAATACCAATTAATTAAATTTAAATAAATGATGTAATTACACTTAAAATAACCTCGATATTAATATGCGATGTAAATCAATAAAGTGTTTTACTTTTGTATTAATTGTATACATGTTCTAAATCAATTGAAAAATAAATTACAAATAAACCTATTATCATGATACAATCATTTTAAAAACTAGAATTGAATTTTATTGATATTTCTAATGTCATTAATTTTAATTCTCCAATAATAAAGTTATAATCTCAAAAGTCATTGTTAAATTAATAAGAAGAATAGCTGTTTATTCAAAATATTAATTTTACTTAAAATTTATTATTAGCAACTTAGTATTCTTATTCCAAATCTATTTTAGAAATTTCAAGTGATTAGAAATAGAACATTGAGTTAAATAATTTTAATTCTTAATTCAATATACTTCATGATTACGTTTAAGATTATAGCATATAGTCAGCTAATTTATTATTAATTGAGTCTCCACTTAGCTCAATATCCATGACTAATCTTAATTTTAAAAGCAATATTGTAATAAATTCAACTAATACATAACTCTTAATAAATTGTAATACTTTATAAATTGTAAATTCAACTTTTTTAAATCATAATCTGATGGATTAAAATATAATTTATATAATTATTAATAAATAAAATATAGATGAATTCTATATTTAATACTTCGAATAAGTAGAAAACTATTTTCCAATAATATCATAATCTGGCATTGGTCAATTTCATTTTAGAAATCTTACAATCTAAAGCGTTATGATAAATCATACATTAGGATATTAAGGAGGTGTTTTCTCTTTCTATCCTAAATAAGATGGATTCATTTAAATAATCAAATCAAATTTTTTTAATATAAATTCTTAGTTTTTACTTTTTGAAACAAAAGGAGGTTGTTTCTATATTTCACTGCCTTCATTTAAAATAGATATTTAAATTTAAAACTGTACTTTTACAAATATTAGTACGTAACATTATGGAAGCATTATTTATTTAGAATCACTCATTGATCATCTAGTGAATCTAAATATTATAGATATTTATCTATAAAATATCTTTAGTTTATAAGGTTCTATCATTTATATGAAATAAAATAGAGTTGATATGAACACAATTAGTAATTATTTATTATAAAATGTTTAAATATTATAAGAGGAAAACAAATTTATTAGCTATTTAGCTAAATTTACACTTTTATCTGAAAATTAATTAAATCAATTTTTGGAGAAGAGAAGTTTGATAGATGCCATTTATTCAAACATCTCATTAAATAACTTTACAGTGTTAGATATATTTTAAGAAAAAATTTTAGAATGCAGTCAATGTTAATAAATTTTAATAAAAAATTTATTTATTCATAAAGGGAAGAATACCTTGTCTTTATTTTCAATATCATCCAGTTAAAATTCAATTAGTGTTATCTTTTAAAATATATAATTTCTTAATTTGTCAAATCAAATTAATACTTTTAATGACTTAAATTGTAATTTTAAGAATTCACCTTTACAATTAGATACTGGTTGTTATACATAATAGCAAAGTTAGGAACTTAATATTATGAATAATTTAGAATATTATTATGATGATCTTTATTTCAAAATTGTGGGTTAATGCAATTTCAATAGCATTTATAAAATAATTACAAATTAATATTCATTAATAAAAATATCTATATAATCCAATATTTAATTAATAAAGTTTAGAAATTGCTAATTTAGTTTTATATCTATTTCTAATGCAATTATTAAATTAAATACTAAAGTGTTTTAATCAAATAATATCCAATTTAAATAAATTTCAATTTAAAATAACTAATGTGGATACTTAGGTTGTATAAGATTAGAATCAAATGATAGTGAAACAAATAGATTATTATAAGACTAAGCTTAATATGAATTTGAAATTGTTAAATATCAAATCAAAATTGATCAATATTTTTGTTTCAATAACTTTGCTTAGAATGGTGTTTGTTTGAACATTTAAAATTAAGCAGTTCAAATAATTGAATCTCTATTTATTAATAATACAGCAAATTAATATGGAGGTAGCATTTATTATACTTCAAATTTAACTGACTAATAATTACTCTTTAAGTTCTGTTAATTTTATTATAATTAAGCTTAAATTGCTGGGACTATTTATTCAGAAAACATAATAAATAGTAAATGGATCAAAGAATATAATTTTTTTGAGAATAATAGATGTATATAGTTTGGAAATTCTATTGTTATTCCTCCAGTGAAATTGGGAGTTACATTTAATAATTACAAAACTATATATTATCCTATAACTATATATGAGAGCTAAAGTATAAAAGTAGATTAAATTCAATTTAGTAAAAATCCTTTAATAAATTATTTTAATCTACCTAGTGGATGTGAATTAAATAAATATTAAACTGTTACAGAAGACAATCTTTATATCAATAATTAAATAACTTTTCGTTTGATGGGTTTTGATTTGAATGATGAAATAATGAAAAACTTATTAAATTCTTAATGCATTATTTATGATAAGATAATTGATTTATAAAACAAATAAACATATTTTAATAAATCTGAATTATTTTAGACTGCATTTAATGTTAAATCTATATATTTTAGTAATAAAACGTAAGATTACAATTTAGATAACATATAATTGTATGTTAAAACAGTTAATAATGTTAGTTCTATTTTATAAATGGTTTTATATTGTCCAAATATTATAAGTAAATTTAATGAATAAATTTAGCATAAAATTTAAATTCTCATTATCCATATGATATAATTTCAACTCATAATTAGTATTATCTCTTGATTAATATTAATACATTAGATTGTCAGTTAGGAGAAATTTAAGATCAAAAAACTGGGGCATGCTAATAATGCGATGCTACCTAAGGTTTCTATTCAGTTGTACTAAATTAAAATTTATGTGATGTAATAGACGACTCAACAACTGCTGAAATCAAATCTGCCTCTCTTAAACTACTATAGGTATACATTAAACTTAAATATAGGGATATTGGAGACCTTATTATAATAATAGGTATATTACATAATGTTCCAATAAAATAGAAAATTGCGATGGAGGTTGGAATGTAGGATAAAATTCTTGTAAAAATGGGTACATTGGCGCTCTTTGTGAATAGTGTGATATTTATAATATAAGAGGAGATGGTAAATATTCAAATACTGAAACTTATCAATGTGGAGAATGTCAACCGGATTATCAATCTGCTCTATATGCAATTCTATTAAATCTGTGGTAACAATTTTGTATAATGAAGGAATCTATTTTCTCTCATATTCTCTGTGAAAAGCGCTTAAACTTCTATTCTTAATTACGTCAATAAAAAAAATTAAATAGTCGTAAGTACCTTCCTTAAGATTTTTATCAATTATTTTTAATTATTATTTGTAGTATCAACTTTTTAATTGCCTATTCCCTATTAAATAATAATATTGTTAGGATTTATGGGAAATCCAGTTAGAGTGATTTCTTACTCTTTAGATTGTGCTTTAGTTGATAAAATTGTTATAGACATTATTTATTTGAGAATGATTCAACAAATCTTATATCCTTTTATTTATCTCTTTATTATGTCATCTACTTATTTGATTTATACAACTTATCACAAAATTCAGATCAACTTTAGCTACTTTTACATATCTATCTCATATTTAGTATTGTATTATAGTCCCCAAATATTAAGCAGTTTAATTAATCTTATGTCTTAAAGAAGCATTTCAAATATAAATTGGATATAGGCAGACGTATCATATGAATATGATACAAATAAACATTATTCTTGGATGTATTTCTTATGTATTCCCTTGATTTTTTTTTTATTATTCTCAATAAGCAGCTTATTTGTTTTGCTTTTCAATAAACGAAAAAAATTAAAATAAAATAAATCTATTTTGTATTGGGGATACTTATATTTAGAATATAATACAAGTTCTTATTTTTGGGAGTTCGTTAAATTAATGCTAAAAATTTTAATTGCATTTGTTTTGATATTTTTACAAGAAAGAATTTTTATAAAAGGGTGCGTTTGCTTTTTGATTCTTTCATTATATAAATCATTAATTACAAAATTTTAACCTTACAAACTTAGAAATATTAATAACATAGATTAAAATGCTTCCTTCATTTGCCTGTTGTCCATTTTATTAGGTATTATGTTGAGAATTTCTTATGAAATTGAAATAAATTTCTTTCCTTAAATTATCTATGTTTTATTGGCAACTATTAATATAATTTTCACCTTATACTTACTAAAATTAATTTTCTAATCATATTTAAGACAATATTCAGAAAAGTTAGATGAATTAAAGTAATTTATAAAAAAAACTTTCCCTAAATTAGAAAAATATAAATTATGTAAGAAACTATTATAAAATTCTTCAATTGTTAGAAATAAAGCTAAATAAAATTTAAAAAGATTAACTTCTAGTGTAATATCAAAAAGTTAATTAGGCAACAAATCTCTAATTACTTCAAAAAAGAGATTACAAACTATTAAAGAATCAAAATCCAAATAATAATTTACTGAAGATTAAACAAAGACAAGCCAGCAGTTATATTCAAGACTAGATTTAAGAAGAGTTTTTTTCAACAACCAAACTAATAAAACTAATAACGAATTTTGAGAAAAATTATATTTCTTAAAAATTGAATAATTTTGAAAATTAATATTATTAAAATATAATAGTATTAAAAGTAAGTTGAATAAATTATTATGAATAATTATAAAAATTAACTTCATATTGATTTTGAGTTCTTTTTAGTAATTTAGAAGAAGAAAACGCTTTTAGATTAAAAATTACCCAAAATAATCTAAAATAAATTTTAAAGTAAAATTTAGGATAAGAAGATTCAGATTAAATTACTCTAAGATTATTAGAACATATATTTAATTCTTTGTTTTAATATTCGAAATAATATTCACAATAATTCTTAAATCAAATTTAATTCGAATTCCAAAACACATGGTCTATTACTAATTATAGTTGTTATTGAATCTTCTTAATTTAAGATTGCATTTTTTTGATTTTAAGGTTTATAATTGTAACTCTTTATTAACTCTGGATTTATTGGTTTATTTGTTTTTATTTCTAATTAAAATCCTTCTAAAAGACTTTCATTTAAAGTTGGTCCATAAAATCCCATATTACAATTTTTTTAAAATTCTTTACTATATTCAATAAGTGAATTCCAATGTTAGCAGAAGTTTTAAATAAATTCTTGAGGTTAACTTTGAAAAATAATTTCTAAATGATGAGTTTTTCCGAACCTCCATCCATTATTCTTTACTAGTTCATTATATTTAGTCTTGAATTTTAATTAATAAATTTACTTTCATTTTTTATTTTTCTTAAATAGACATTTCATGTTTATATTTTTATGATTCAAAGTTTCTATAAAACGTACATATAATATTAGTGATGGCAGGATTTTAAGGAATATTAATTTTATAGGAATCAGCTTTTATTTTATCGTAATTTTTAAATGGAGTAACATGTTTTCCATTAAAATATGCTATTGCTTAGTTATAAATTCATTTTTACCTATATTCCAAATATATTAAGTATATAATTCTTCAAAATCTTCAAAGCATTTTTTGGATGGAGCCCACAATTAATTATTTGTGTAACAATCACTTTCACATATTTAATTATCTGCTGCTTTTTTTATCGTCTTAGAATTTAATTTTTATTTCAATAATATTTCATTTATAGCATTTCTATAAATTTAAAAATTATATTCATCTAAAGTAGTTAATGTTAAGTATTGATTATTTATGTTTATAATAGAATCATCTAAAATCAATTCTTTCAATATTCCAGGAATTTCATTTTGAATAAATTAAGGAAAATCACAAGTCACGCTGATTCCACTACCTAAATAAGCATTATTATTAGTTAAATATCCATATTGACTATCCCATGCATATTGATAATCTTTAGGTATAAATGAATCAACTATTCTTTAGATTTTATGTAATTATTAAGAAATTGAAATTTTTGTAATTGGAAATACAAAGGTAAAATCATCATCGAGTTCTATTGCAACATAATAATCATAACCTTTATATTTATATTAAAATATTCCTTTCTCACAATTGCCATTTAAATTGCATTCCTTCAGAATTTAATCTGATACTTATTAGTTCTTTAAACCAATAATCTCTTCAATGTTTTTTCTTCTTATATTTAAATTTCTTCTAACTATTATAAATTTCTTATTTAAATTTTAAAAATAAAAAGTATCATCTTTAAACAATCCTACCAATTCTTTTAATTCACATATTTTATTTAGTTTTGTTTTATTCATTTCTTTTTATTTCTTTTAATAACTTTCTAATCTTTTCTTATGAAATGTCGCATAATCTTATTCTTCAGTTTAATTTTAAATAATATCTATAGCAACATGTGAAGGTGAGGAAGCAGGCTTTTGCGGAGAATTTGAATGATTTTCTTCTACAGTTTTTTAGTTTTATTATACTTAAGGTTATTATGATTATTGCTAAATTTAGGATTCGTTTTTAAATGATTTTTCAATTATAGTATTTTCTGGCTTTTTTATAACGCCTTCGAATAATATTGAGAGAATTTAACAAAGTTATTCAACATATTATTTCATAGTTAATCCTGTACATCTTTCTGATTTAATTGTGAAATATTTGTCTTTTTCTTTTGTTTGTACATTAAATACTTTATTCTAAATTTTGGAACTCAAATTATTATTATTTGATTTAATTTTATTTATTGATTATGGGTCTAGTTTGAATTTTAAAGTAAAAGTAAGTCCCAAACCACTAAATTATGGTTTAACTGCATGATATCCAAATTTATCATCAAAACTAAGTAAATCTTTAGAATCTAAATATTAGTTCATTTTGCAACAAGTATCTAAAGCATCAATAATTGATGATTTTTCTGTATTTAAAAATTTAAATTTAAGATGATCTTCTCTATTAATCCATACAATATTTTATTTATCGCTTGATTAGAGTACCATTCTATCAGCAGGCCAATCAGGGTGACGTAAACCTTTAAAAATTTAATTTATTATTGCTTGACTTGGTTCTTTTTTCTTAAACAATTTATCATTTATTTATAATTTTCTTACATCTTCTTAAGCCATTGCTGACAAATCATTGTGTAAGGAATAATTGATTATTTATTATTTTGATAGAACTTAAAGTAATTCTTTAGTCAAAGCTTATCTATTTTAAATAGTTGAACCAAATCTTTGTTTAGGAACATTTCTTCTGAGAACAAAAATAGATTCTTCTAAAAAGGGTCTCACATCTTCTAGAATTGAGGATATAAGAGTATAAGACATATCTTTGATAGGTGTACCTAGATAACCCTTTTCCTTTACAATGGGATCAAAAAGATCACTATAGATGAGATATGAACTTGGATCAACTGCAAAAAGTCCAGGTTTAGATTTAGGATTATCTTGAATAAGTTTGCAAATAGATCTAAAATTATTTCCTTAATCAGTGATTTTATTTTTGCAAGCATAAAATTACTCTTTTGTCAATTTTTTGATTGAACCTTGATGTTGAGATAGATTTGGAAATGGTAAACAAAGGATTGGTTATTCTACTTTTTCTCTACTATCAATTTATATTCCAGCTTCTTGTAATTCTTTTGGTGTGCAATGAACTGTGCATAAATATTTAATCTAATGTATAATTTAATTAAATGTGGTACAATATAAATTATTGGATTTTTCATTTGATGATAGGATAGAGTAGTTACTAGATCTCCCAATATTTCTTCAATTTAATGTTTATCTAAATAGGCTTTAGCTTTTCTTTGTATTTCTTATTAAGCCATAATTTATTTTATAATAATAATTTTTTGTGTGTATAGGGAATAATTAAATTTGTAGAGATTAACAGTGAAGTCAATGACGTAATAATAATATGAATAAAATCTTTATAATTGGTTTGATTCTTGGTGTAAGCCTCTGTTAATAAAGAACAGTTATTGACAGGTTGTAAGGTACTTAAATCGTGGAGGAAACGGAAGAAAAAACAATATATAATATTCATTATTATGACAATGAAGACCCCAAATAAAAATATGAATAAATGATGAACAATTTGTTGACTTTAAGTAAGCTTTTATTTAATTAAGATCAAACCTCACTTTTAACTTGTAAAAAGAGTGACAGCCATTAATTTTTCGGAATGTCATTCTAAAACGTTGGAAGAATCAAAAATGATATAGATGAGATAACTCTTAAAAAATTTGATGATGATTGTTACTCTTAAGTGGATGTAACTTATTAATTCAACGATGCCGAAAATGCTGTGAGGGTAACTTTCACTCCAGGAAAATATAAAAATGAAAAGGGATGCTCAGAATTCTACATGATTGGAACAACTTTGAATTACAATATAGTAAAAATTAAGAATTGTATAATAATATTTTATATTTATTATTATAGAAAAAGAACATTCAGTTTACTTCCGTTTTAGAAATGAATAGCAAAAGGAAGCGTTTAGATTGGCAGGAGCATATATCTTTAGAACATGTGATCATTTTGATTATTGGATTGGAGATTTGTTAACAACAATTGAGTTATTCTTTGGTGGATTTTCTGCAAATCCATATTTAGGTTCAGTTTTTGGAAGTTATCCACCAGATTGGATGATTAGATCAAATATAGAATTTATTGAGAAAGCAACAGGATATAGATGGAAGGAGAGACCAAATGTTGACGTAGATTGGTCAGAGCAGGAGATTCATTAAGGAGACTTTTTGGCTATAACTAGATTTGATGGATTAGATTAAATTATAGAATGGGGAACAGGCAGCAGATCTGGACATAGTGCTGTTATATTTGAAATTGATGGTGTTAAATGGGTTGTAGAATCTTAAGATGCATGGTATTGGCCAAAGAAAAATATTTAAAAAAATAGATGGGAAGATTGGAAAGTCTATGCTAAAAACGCTGGATTTAATGTTGCAGTATTACCATTAAGTCCAGAAAAGAGAGCATAATGGGATTAAGAAGGTGCACTCAAATTTTGGAATTTCATGGAAGGTTAACCATATGGTTATCATAATTTCATTTTTGGATGGATAGATACACCAAAAGATAATTATCCAACATTATTAAGTGCTGAATTAGCTACTTATATATTTTCATTTATTGAGAAGTTTGCTCCAAGCATATCAACTAAAATGTTAGGTGAAGGATTAAACAAGAGATTAGGAACAGAAGGATTAACAATTCCAGAAATAACTATTGAAGCTGCAAAAAGAGGAATTGAAATTGTAATACATTTATAATTATATATTTAAGGCTGATTTATATGCTATGGTGGAAAAAGATGAATGGATTTACAGTGATGGACCAAGTTAAGTATGTTCTTCATTTGTTATTGGATTATATAAAGCAGCTGGTTTATTCGGAGAATATCATGTTGAAGCAACAGAGTAAATAGATTTCGTTATTTTGTAGATTTACTCCAAAAGATGTTTATTAATTGAACTTCTTTGATAAGAATTATGTTGTTCCTTAAAAATGTAAGGTCAATGATCCTGATTTGCCATATTGTTAAATTATGGGAACTCATAGAATGGACCTTGATGGATATAATACTATTGATCCCTATGAGCATATGAATGAGAGATGTCCAAGTTAGGCACCTGATTATTTTAGACCAGATAATTGTTGATTTCATAATAATAATAAATAATATTAAAGGATTATTATTTTATTAATAAATGTTAACAGAACTAATTATAGAAATTTGTGAATGTGAAAGAAGAACTGAAACGGTCAGAAAATTGCTCTCCTAATTATCTTAATTTGAACCTTATGCTGGTAAATATTTTTATCAAATTAGAGCATTTAAAAGAATGGACAAGAGTAGATGTGGTGAAATCTCTTATTAAGACATTATTGATTTTATGCTAGATAATAATTGTAGTCTTACAAGTTTAGAAGCATCTTATTTACTTTAATATTTGGATTTCAATAGAGATGGAAGAGTAACTTATACAGAGTATTATTTTTCTCTTTATATTTAGTTTTGCTAAATAAATACTTCCTAAAACTGATTTGATACTAAAAGAAACAGCTGCTGCCAGAGATTCTTACTTTGTTTTAGCCAATAAAACATTACCAAATGAAGTTGAATGGGGATTATACAAAATACTCTATTAAGAATTGTGCAATTTTAAGCATCTTAAAGTTATTAAAGAATTATGCAAAGAATCTGTTTAATAAACATTTTAATTGATAGATCATTATCAGCTTGGATATTTTACTGCTCAACAGTATTTTTATATTTTTATATATTTATGTAGTTTAGAGAGTTATTTCAAGAACAACTTCATCCAGTATGATAAATAGGATATAAGTGCATTCTTTCATGTGGCTGATAGAGATGAAGACAATAAAATATCAATAGTAGAATTTAACTATATTATTAAACCCTTTCATCCATCCTAGATTTTAAAAGATAGGGAAAGAGCATTCTATAGCACTCCTAAAAAGTATAGAAGAATAGATAATTCACCAAAACCATAGAATTCTTTTACTAATGTAAGATCCAAATAATTTATTTATAAAACACCTGTTAAATCAGATCTTTCTTAACCAGATTTAGAAATTTAAAAATAATAATTGATTTAGCAGAGTGATTTTAATCTAATTGATTTATTCTATTAATAACCTAAAGCTACCCCAGAAATGAAATTTAGAAAATTTTGTAAGACTATTCTACCAAAAAATGCACCTCCTAATTATTAATCAAAACCAATCAGTGCCAAAACATATTAGATGATGCTAAATATTCTTAGATAATGATAATTGTCATATTTCTATATATAACAGAATTCATTTTTTTTTAAATTGCTCGGCAACTGCTTCTCCTATTTTTTCTTTTGCTGCTTATTCAATTGTATTTTATGATCTATCCCATATGCTTTTAGTTCTGTCTTCAATCTAAAATAAAATGATAAATTTTCATTTTTACAAAAGAGAAGAATTGCTCAATCTTCTTCTCATGTTATTGAATAAATGGCTATATTGAGTGATTGAAAATTGTAGCTGAAAATTTAAAATTATTATAAATCAACCCTACTGCTAATGATATTAACACTATATCAACTAATAAACTATCTTTTAATTATTTACTTACTCATTCAAAACTATTTCAAGAACAATATCCAATAGAGATATCATCCAATTTATACACCAATATTTTAATAGTGTCTATTATCCTTCTCTGTCTTTATTTTTCAACACTTTAAACGATTAAACTAAAGGATACAATATCCTGATTGAGTGTCTATGAAAATATTTATCAAAATTTACAAAATGTAATTCATTTCAAATATTTTAATATTTAAATTATTTAATCTCAATATGAATATAAAAAAGGTTTCTTTCTCCCATCTAAATATTGATCAATATTATCTTATTATTTTACTTATCAAAATCACTCATATGATTAACTCTATATCAATCACAAAAATATCAATAGAAATTTAATGAATAAAACTGCAATTGCAAATAATATTCTAAAATCGATTTAGAATAATTTAAAAAAATCTTTTTGTTAATTGAAAATATATTATAAATCAATAATTTTTGAATAGGCATTCCCAGCATTTGTAATTGATTAATTAATAGATATTTTATAATAGTAAAATGAAAAAAACAACTTAACCAATTAATAGAGGGTGTATTTTCAATTTAAACTAAAATTTATTCGTTTATATTATTTTTTATGATCTAATAAGATAAATTATATAAAGTTGCATTAAATTTATAAAAAACTAATAGTTAGTAAATTCGTGAAAAAAAATAAAAATAAGTTCAATAATACTAATATAATGATTTCTAATCAATAAGCTAGAATTAATTATTATAGATAATTGAATGAAACATCGTTAATATTGAAATCTTATTTTAAAATATATTTAGTTATTATTAATATAATGAATAATAAATTGAATGGAAAGAAGACATTAGTTTAAAGTTATTCTTCATTTGAATCGTATGTTATTTAAGATGAGCATGATGGGAATGTTAGTTTTCAACAAAATAAAGAAAAGCCAATTTTCAATTTTTAAGAAGCTAAAGATTAGAATGGAAATACAAACTTGATTGTTAACGATAATAATAATTAACACAAATAGAAATAACCTTATGAAACAGTATGAAATTAAATTAACATATATTTAGGATTTATTATATACTGAAGAAAAATTAGAATTGCCTGCTTAATAATTGAAATAAATACCTAAATTACAATAAAATTTTGTTAACATAAAGTTATTGAACTTATCATAAAATTAATTAACAACTGTTCCTCCTCAAATAATGTAATTTATAACTAAATTTAGGCGAATGACTAATTTATAAAAGTTGATTTTAAGCAGCAATTAGATTAATGTTTTACCAATATTCTTGCAAACATTAAAATATTTAGAATATTTAGATTTGCAAGATAATTTAATAGCTATTTTCAATTTAAGTCCTCCTGAGCTTAAATATTTAAATTTATCAAATAACTATATTGAATAATTTTACTTTCCAAACTTAGAACATTTATGCATTTAAATGAATAGTTTCACTCTTATACCAAAAGGATTTCATAAAGTGCTTTATGGAATGTAGTATTTTGAATTCGATTGGTTTAAGTATTGTAAGCCAGCTTTGCCAATAAAGATTAATTTCGAAAAGTATTCTCATATAAAAGATAAGTTGATATCTATTCTATAATCTACGAATCTTACTTTTGAAAATTTTGTTAGGTTATTGAGTATATCTGAACCTAATTTCTATCAAACAGATTATAAGTATTTTTGTTATTATATTGTAGATAAAGAAATTTATATTTTTAGGCAGGATCATCTAATGAGATCGGAATTCTTTATAGTTTAATATAAATTATACCTGATTAAATAAATAATTTAGATTTTGATTAAAATACTCCATTGAGTGCTTGTTACAATGAAGGAAAAGCAAGGTAAAAATATACTTTTATAAAGATCAGTCAAAATATTAAGGAGTTTGGGTGGAAAATTTGCTCCATAATCAATTCATTCCATATGTTCAAAAGTAGATTTATCCCATTTTAAAATAATTTTAAATCTTGATCAAGATAATAATTCAATAACACAACATACAGATTTAAATCTAATTAACTTTAGAAATGTAGATGGTAATACACCATTGCATTCATTATTTATGAATTATTCAAAGGGTTTAGATGCTTAAGAAATTGCCAATCTTTTATTATCATTAGGTGCTGATCCAAATAGTGAAAATAATGAAGGATGGACACCTTTAGACTTAGCTGTTAAAAAGGGATAAAATAGTGCAATTCTCTATGCAGTAGAATACAATAAAAAATAACATTAAATAGAATCATGTTAATAATAATTATTTGATTTCTAAAAAAAATCTGGAATAAATGAATGGTCTTTAGTTCATGTAGCCGCTAGTGTGGGTAATATTGAAATATTAGAATTTTTGAGCCAGGTATTAATTCTATTTATTATAGATTAACTTAGATCAATTATCAGTAAGCAAGTGCAATAGATTGCCAAGACATTTAGCAATTTAAAGTTTAACTATGTTAAAAAACATGAGGAAATTGGAAAAAAGATGGATTATAAAAAATATATTACATAATTCTTTTTCAGCTATATAAACAGAGAAAAATGTACATCAAATGAAAAATTAGATTAGCAAAAATATGAATAAGAAGCATCTTAATATAGTTTAGAAATTAATAGAAAATGATGAAGATAATTTGGATATAGAAGAGAACTCTTTAAGAATAGCTAGTGAGAGTTCTATTAAAGAAATATCTAGTGAATCAGTTCCAATATTTTAAAGATTAGCTAATAAAGAAATTACAAACATGTAATTAGAAAAATAAAATATGTCTATTTTAGACACAACAGATTTTGCAGATCATTTGCCAGAAATTTAGAAATTATTAAGAAATCATAAATATGATATAGCTTTGCTAAAACTGAAATATGCATTATTGAGTGATATGCTTCCATTGTCTGAAAGATTAAAATATAAAGATTACATATAAATGATCTAATTTAAAATGAAATATTCAAAAGTGGATATGTAATCTTATTTAAGAAATAGTCTTAATTTAACATTAAGCGAGTTTTCATTCAAAGGAATTTCTTAAGATTAAAAATGTATCAAAATATCATAAAATAGCAAAATTGATAAGAGAATTGAAATGTTTAGTTAAAGATCAATCTAGAAATGAGGTTTCCAAAATTTAGTTGCATATAGAAAAAATGTAACTTGTTTGTTAGAATCCTTAACTACATTAAGATTTACTTGTAAAAGATTTAACAACAATAGCTGATATGAGATAGAGGTTGAGCAATAATCTTATTTTTGATATAGTGAATTATGCTGAGGCTATTTTTTAATTAAATGACTAAATTTTTTATTGGATTAATACTAATTGTGGGAGATATGAAAAGATAACAATAAATTCGAATATTCCAAACCTCAGAAATTACGAATTTTTGTAGAAAATTAGGTTTGCAAAGAAATAAAAAGCTAGAGAAAAAGACTATGAAAATCTAGATTAAGATATAATTGAACCAGAATCATCAATATCTTCCTATTAATAATTTACTTACATAATAACACCATTTCAAAATAGTAAGAGATTCTGAAGTTTGATATTTAATTATATTATTCTATAATTTATACTTTATTTAAATAAAAAGAGGACTCATGAATTACCATTAAGAAGTATTAAAATTGGGATTTAGTAATTAGAAATATCGATTGATGAGAACTCAATTCCGATTAGATTGAAATGGACAGGAAGAAATAGCGCATGTTGTGGTGACCAAGTATTTTATACAAACCAAAGTACTAAATTTATTATTGTTCTTGTGCTATTGATTATTGAAACAATTCTATATTAGATAATTCTTGTAAGTTGAATTATAACTTTTAGATGAAGATTTAATATTATGAATTAGTTCTATCACTTTTATCTATATATTTATTGATCGCTACTTATTGTACAGATCCTGGAATTATGCCAAAAATTGTAAAATACTCAAATCTATGTAGATAGTTTTATAAATATGAAGATGATATAGAAAAGTTGTAAATACCTTAATCAACTAAAAAAAGAGAAATTCAACATGTTATTGTAGGATTGCAAACTCATACAATACGATTAAAATATTGTCCAACTTGCAAAATATATAGATCATCTAGAATATCTCATTGCGGATTTTGCAATAATTGTGTTTTAAGATTTGATCATCATTGTAATTGGATTGGCACATGTATAGGGAAGAGAAATGTAAGATCTTTTTATTTCTTTTTACTTACTTTAAATACTCAGTTTATTTTTGAGATAACTAAGCTCTCTCTTTAATAGTCAACTATTTGTATATACTGCATAGTTATGATTGTTGCATTAGGTTTGGTAACAGTTCTTACGTTTGCTTTATTTTGCTATCATACATATCTAATTTGCAAGAACTAAACTACAAATGAACATTTAAAGCACACTTGGACTTTGGAGAGCGGTAATCCTTATAACAAGTAAACAATCTAATAGTAATTTTAGGGGTTCAATCTTAAAAAATATGTGTAACATATTATTTAGCCATGTGCCGAATCAGTTAGTTTATTAAAATAAAAGATTATTTGTTTAAACTACCCTTAAGAATAAAGAAAATAAGTAATTATAATAAGTTGAAATGGCAACAGTTAATTTATAGACTGATTGAAAAATATAATGACATATCTATGTTTATATATATACATATTTAATTATTTTGGGTGTCATTATCTTATACTTAAAAATACTATATATTATTTTAATATTATAAAAAACGAATAATGGAGAATAGAGACTTTGAATAACTTAGTGCTAATTCTAAAAAATCTGATAGACATAAATCAACTCCAATATAAGCTTATTTTAACTTTGTTAAAGCTAATTTAGGAATTGGTATTTGATTTTAAAACAAAATATGCAGGAGCTATTGTATTACCTTTTGTAACATATTCTGTGGGATGGTTTTGGTCAATATTTTTATTTTTACCAGTTGCATTTAGTTGTGTTTAGTTAGATTATACAATATTTTTAGATCGAGTATTTTATTGATTTCAGTAGCTGATCATTTGGCAGTTGATAAAATTTTATATGCTGATGTTATCCGTATAACTTTGGGTTTAAAATGGGCATTTTCTTTAGATATAGCAATTGTATTACAATTGGTTGGAATATGCATAGCCTATTTAATATTTTTGACTGAATCTGTTACATAATCACTATTATCAATTGGAGTTGAATTTGAAAAGTGGTAATCATTATGTATGACATTGTTAATCATTTTCCCTTTATCATATATAAAGAATATTCATTTTTTCCATTTAACTAGTAAATATGGGTTCTATGCTGCTCTTATGGGTTTCTTAGTAGTTTTATATGATTGTTACCTAAGGTTCTCCTAAGGATCATACAGTTTTCAGAATGCTGTCAATATAAAAAGTAAGATTAATTGATTTTCTTTAAAGATTCATTTCATTATGTAGGAGTTGCTATATTATGTTGTGAAGGTATTTTAATAATACTTCCAATCCGAGATAGCATGGTAAATAAACTAGATTTTAAATTGGTTGCAATAAACAGTATGGCTACAGCATTTGGAATATCGATTGTTATAGCTTTGATTGCCGTTCCAATTTATCAATCAGACATAAAACCTATATTAATATTCAATTTAGAAGTAATAGTCTGTTAATTATCAAGAATCCTTATTTATAATTTATTTCAATAGTATTTTATTCTATTAGTTTATTATTAACATATCCTTTGCAACTATTTCCAGCTGTCTAAATAATTGAAAGAATGATATTGGAGAGATAATCTTATCAAGAAATCTAATAATATCCATAAATTAATGAATTTGAAAATAATTCAAACTAAAATGATACTGAAAATGCTATGTTTGCAGATACAAAAATTCAAATTATAATTAGAACTCTTGCTATGATCTGTATATATTTAATAGCTTACTATGTTCCACATTTATCTCACTTTTTAAATTTTATGGGTAGTATATTTGGATCTTTATTATAAGTATGATATATGTTACTTATTTAGTTTTGCTTTCCTGTATTGGCACATATGATACATTTTAAGAAAACACCTGAACCTTAACCAAAAGGAACCTATACATTTGTTTTAATAGTAGCTTTATTGGCTATGGTGTTGGGATCAATAGAATCCTTAAGAGCGATGTTATGAATTTGTTATTCATCATATAAGAATCAAATAGTTTATAATAATATTATTATTATACAGATTTATAAATACAAATTCTTTCATAAAATTTTGACTGGTTACTTTCTTCTCTTTTTTCCAACTTTTGATGGAGCTACTTTAGGAAATCTCCATAAATCTCCACCATTTAAATGTTTTGCTTCATAATAACCACCCTCTTTACCATGAGATTTAGCAACGACACGTCTAAATTTATATATATATTACAATTTACATACCTTTCTAATTTTCCTTATTCTGTACACATATCAAGTATTAAATGCTTTCCTCTTTTCAAAGGATCAAAAGTAATTCTTGGCCACTCTTATCCTTCTTAAATTAAATTTCTCTTAGACACAGCTAAATATGAAAACTTTTCTGTCACCGCTGTATTTTCATAAATATACTTTGGAAATACTCTTAGTTATATAATTAAAGTTACCATCTTTAGGCCAAGCTGTAAACATCTGTTTAAAATGACACCATTGGAATCCTTCTTTAGCCATAGGACATGATGATTAATTTTAACATGGAGCTACAATGAAGCCTTTTTATTTTAATATCCATTCTCTAAAATCATTTACAAAACGAAACCCTGTTGGAGATCCAGGACAAGCTAGAATCATTATTCCATCATCAGATAATTTAGCCCATAAAGATTAAAGTGCTAATAATCTTGCTTCTGGATGATTTATTTCTTCTAAAACAAATGCTATGCTTATAAAATCAAAATAGTCATAACTAAGTTCTAAAGTATGAGATAAACTTTCATAAAATTTTATATCCTTAATGTAATCTTAAGATACGAATTTTCCTAATTTTCTCATATAGAGATTTGGTTCAACACAAACAATATTTTTAACATCAGGATATAATTTCTTAAAACTCCATGCCCATGTTCCTATTCCACTACCGTAATCAAGCATAGATTTTGGATTAAAATTTGGATTTCTCTTTTATATTTCCTACATTATTTTCTAACCTACTGCAAAAGATCCTGGCACTTTCCTTAAAAAGTATGATACTGTTAATATTTAATCATAATCTATTGCTGATGCAAAATTATGAAACTCTTCTAATTTTTCCTCAGCACTATTTAATCTATCTACATTCAAATCTTTCTTTTATCTTCTTTCAAATATTTTTTCTAATAATTCTTATTCAGTTGTCCCTTTTTTATATAAATGTATAACTTTTTTCTCTGTTAATTTTTATAAATTCTCTGGATTCTCAAATAAATTGTTTCTTTTTATTGTTATAGATATAGGTTTCTCAAGAGCATGCAATAATTAATACATTCTCATATATTTGTAAGAGGCTTCTCTTAATTCATCAGGTGGATATTTTGAAAATACCTTTCTAGCTTTCTTTAAAATCTCCTCAGGCAAGCTAAGTGCTGGTAAATGACTTGATGCCATTAAATATTCTTGAGATTTCGTGAATTTCTTTTCAAACACTTTTTTTTCTATTTTTTCTAAATTTTCTTATTTCTACTTCTTTTCCTCTTTAACTTATTCTTTCTTTGATTCCATTAAATCTTCAGAAATATTTTCATTATCCTACTTTTTTTAATCATTTATTGTAGACATTCTTAATTATTTGACTTTCCTTGCAAATGCAAAACTAGCCCTGAAAATTATCATATATATAATTTAATTAAAATGATATCTAAGTTTAATTAATATGAGTATACATTACATACAATAAGAAATCAAAAAATATATTCTTAAATATTTTACTATTTTCAAGATAATTTCCAATATATAAATTAATAAATCTATCTCATAAGATATCTTTAGGGAAAATAAATTTTAAAGAAGTATTTATTTTGATAAATTCTTATTTAATTGTTTATTTAAATATAATATTTTTTATGAATAATACTGATACTATTTTCAATTTCATTAGTACATTAGGAGAGAAACTTCCAAACATAATAAATTACTTAGAGCTTTAAATATTTTATTTTAAAGAATAAAAATTTTATTAAATTATTAGTGGCAAACTCTTACAAAATGAATAAAGAAAGAGATTCTTCAAGAAAGATTAAATAAGAATATTTTTATGTAAGATAGATTTATAATTAATCACATATTATAAAAGTTTATTGAAAATATCAATTAATAACTTTAATTGGTATTTATGATAGTGATAAAGAAACTTATAGTTCTCTATTTTTTTCAATTTTTATTCTTTTCACATGTTTAACAATTTTTTGAACTTTTTTAGATATTGATTTTATTATTAAATATTTTTATAAATATACATCTAAAAGAGAAAAACAACAAATCATAATTTAGATTAGAAATTATAGCAAATTTAGAGTAAAATAATCATCTATGATCACCAAATACATGTGAATTTACATCTATAAGGTATAAAAGTTAAATTCGAATATATGTAAAAATTTAACTGTATTTAGTAATTAGTTTTTGTATTGATGATTAGAAACACATAATCATATGGTACCAATAATAGAATATAAAATGGAGATTTTATTTAACAAAATGACGTTAAATAATGTAATTAATATAAATTTAAAAATAATATTTTATTTAAATTGAGAAGGGGGTAATAATTCATGTTATTTAATGAAAAATAATATCTTTTGCTCTTCTAATTTAAATAATATGCGCTTAAAATTGATATTTTAGCTCTGTTTCTTACTATTGGGATGCCATTTAGTAGAAGGAAATCGAAGAATTTTAACTGAATCCAGTTATTCAAGCACAAGATGGCAGTTTGATTAATTTTCTACCTAAGTGGAATAGAATATGCAAACAATTGTCATTCCTAATTAATAATTATTGTTTGTTTAAAGCTAGGTGGATGAGAATGAATTAAAATCAATTATATTATAAAAATATGATAGGAATGAAATAAAGATTGGAAAAGAACTTAAATTTGGTGATTTAGACACAGAATGTAGTCGACCTAAAGTGGTTTTAATAAACAACATTGGGTTTGCTTTGAGTTGGATATAAAAGTAGACAGATTAAACGAAGTTGTATATTTAAATTATTAACTTTGATTTGGAACCAATAACTTCAAAATAAGAAATAAGTGACATTCATTTAGAAGTACATTGGGACTTCGTTTCCGAATTTCATTATATATAATATATCAATGAAACAAAAGTGTTAATTCTTTATAAAGGTCCTAATTAAACTAAAATATGGAAAGGAACTGTTTTTGACTTCTAAAACAATACTAAAACAGCTGAGATTTAATTATGTTATTCAAAATAAGTTTCAATAGCTGTAAATTAGTTATATGTTATTGTATTGATTCAAATGATAGAAGATACATAAAGTAATTAAGTTACAATATTAAATTATATTGGGTAAATTTAAAGAACTTTTAAATTATATAAATATTATAATGAGTATGTAACCTTTTAACCAAAAATTACAGCACTTTCTAATAACAACTTTATACTTGTTCAACCATATTATGATTGGATAACACTTTATGTATATGATAATAGATTTTAAACAATTCTTAATAATAATTATAATTATTATTATTATAGTAAAGATATTCCCCCTGCAGTTCTTTATTTTTCTTGGAACTACTATGGAAATTTTAGAAATGGATTGATTTAATTATAAGCATTGGAAGATTCTTTTGTGATTGCAGGAGTAGATATCAATAATTTTATATTTAGCATAGTTCATGTAAAAAACAATAATTTAGAATTCATATAATAAAGAATAATCAATTATGAAGATTTGAATATCTATTCATACTCAATTTAGAAAACAGATAGAAATTCTGTCTTTATACAATGGATTGATGGTTTACCAGAGACATTAATACCTTAATAAAAGTAAAACTTATACTTATCAGAATTGAACTTATAGTTGAATATTGATGATTGTGGTGTTAATTGTGATACTTGTGAGAATAATATTTGTAAGACATGCAAATAAAATTACACTTTGGTTGAAAATAATTGTTAACCAAAATGCACTTAAAATTGTAAGAAGTGCTCGAATTCAATTGCTTGTGAAATTTGTCAAAATGGCTTTGTTTTAACAAATATGCTTGAATGTGTTGAGAATAATGACATAGAAAATGGAGAGTTTAGAGTTAGTCTATCTGAAACAACCTTTAAAGAAAATGCTAAATTCAAATTGTTGCCAGATAGAAGAATCATTATAATTTATTAAGAAGAAAACTAAGACCAGTAATTTATATAAATAAAAGTCTTAAATGCTTAGGGCACAACAATCTTATCATAATCATTAGAAGGTGAAGATGTCTTAGATTTTGATTTATTCTTGAAAGAAAATGTATTAAATTTGATTTTGATGAAACAAATGTCAAATAAAGTAGGAATATACTATTATTAATTGTAAATATCAGATTTATAATAAATTCGATAAATTTAATTATAAATATAAGATAATCAAAGTATTTACAGAATTTCATAATCAATGAATGTTTTTACAGTTTTAGAAACAAAAGAAACTTTTACCATTTTTATATAAGGAGCTTTTAATGATTTTTTAAAACAAAATATTTTATCTTACACATATGATTATAATGGAAACTTTAAAAATTAGTTTTTATATGGAGAAATCTATTTAGGAAATGCTTATTACAATCAGAGAAAGAAGATTTTTGATGCAGCAGTTGATAATTTAGGAAATATCATTGTAATATTAACAAGTGAATGCGAAGCATAATTATATGTTTTAGATCAATATGGATAATTAATTAATCAGAGATATTAAAGTTATAATAATTATTGGAGTTGTAGATATTTATAAAATCCATCTATTTCAATCGTTCCTACAACAAATTAAATAATGATAGCTGTTTAAGATTTAAATAATTAATTCTATGTTTTTAATTGGCAAGAAGATGTTATATATAAATCTTAATTTGATTAAAATTCATATAATCCTTAGTTAAAAGCCTTAAATTCAAATAGTTTTATCTTAATTTATGAAGAATACCATTTAGATGCCAATTTTAAAACATTAAATTATTTACACTATGAAGATGGATAAATTAAAAGTAAAAAAATATTAAATCAAAATTCCATTCAGCCTGAATTTGTAGAAATAATTAGTTTGGACTAAAATTATTTGTATTTCTCTATGATTGCTTTTAGACTTGACGTTGCTTTTGTTACTAATTAAGTTTATCTTCAACAAATTTTTATACCAGATGATAAATTAATAGGACTCATTAAAATTTGTGATGAAAGATGTTCACAATGCGACAATAATTTGGTTTGTTCCTAATGTTAGGAAAATTATATTTTAGACTCACAAAATAAATGCTAATTGGTTTGTTTAGCTAATTGTTCTAAATGTGAGAAGGTAAATTAATGTGAGATTTGTAATGAAGGATATCAAATAAATAATGATAGATAATGTACCTAAGACAAATTATATCCTTATATTAAATTATAAGATCATTTAAATAGAATTGAATCAAATTCGTAAATTGCTGTTGCTAAAAATGGAAATATGATTATAGTCTGGATGGAATATGATACGTATGATGGTAGATACTACTCATTTTATAAAGTATTTAACTCTTAAGGAGTTTAAATAAGAAGTGAGCAAATTATAGAAAATGATAATATAGTACTCCCAAAAATTAAGAATTTTGGAGAATTTTTCATCTTATCAGTTGTTAGAACCTACGGAGAAATATTAATTAATATTTTGGATTCATAAGGTAATTTCGTAACCTACTGGAGATCAGCTTTTTAAAGTAACATTTATTAATACACAGAGATTACCTAATTTTAATATGATATAGCAACAAATGGACAATACCATATTTTTATTGTAGCGCAGAATTTTATTTCTTAAGATAATTTCAAGTTAATGTTAATAAGATTTGGTTTCATATATTTTAAAAATGAATTAAACTAAGAATTGATCAAAGAATATAACAATTACAACTAAAGAATCAAAAATTTAGAAATATAGGTTGATGCAAATTTTGTTTACTTTTAATTTTTAAATAATTAAATAGATCCTAATGGGTTCAATAAAGCAGATACTCTTTTTGTTTAAGTAAATTATAATTTTGATGTCTAAAAAAAGGAAGAGATTGGATGGGATAGTTTCTATAAAATCTTAACATCTCAATCTAAAATTCAAATAACAAGATATGAAATAGATTTTGAAATAATTTTCTATTAATATGATTCTATAATCTAAAGATAACATATTTAAACTGGAATGACAATAGAGAGCATAAGGGCTGCCACATACTAAGATTCTATTTTAGTATTATGGATTGGACGAGAAACAGATTAAAGAAAAATGTTTTTATAATAATTTTAAAAAAATGGAATAATATTATCTGGATAAATTTAATTGCCATAATTCAGTAATTAACCTAGTAATCCACAAATCGGATGTTTAGAAAATGGAGACATAATCATCACATGGTAAGAATCAGATACTTTAGTCTACACAGTATTTGCAGTTAAATTTAACAAACATTTATAATTAATACCACTAACTTCAGTTATATGCATGCAAAATTGCGAAACTTGTATGGCAACTACGTAGTGTTCAAGATGTTCTTAGGGTTATTATTTTGATGGGGTTTAATGTAAATTATAGTGTGAACCAAGTTGCTAATTATGCTAGGTTAAATATACTTGTGATGTTTGTTAGCCTGGGTACTACTTATAAGATTAATATTGTAAATATGATAGTAATATGTTTGATGAACATCGTATAGCCAAAATAGAAGATTAAAAAAGTACTCCTGTTTCAATAAGCAGTTTTTCTGATAGTAGTTTTGTAATAGTTTGGAATGATAAATTAAATTCAATTTAAACATTACATTACTAATTTTATGATAGCAATAAATAAAAGTAAGGAGAAATTAGAACTGTAATTAGTTAAAATGATAGATAATATGCACAGACTGCATCTTTAGCTAATGATTAATTTGCAGTTGTATGGTTTGATGGAGATTGCAATGTTCAATGTAGATTACTATTTCAGATTTACAATAAAGATTTAGTAGAATAGATTTCTGAAATCACTATTGATTCTATAACTTTACCAAATCTCTATGAATAAAAACCTGTTGTTATAAAAAGATAGGAAAATAGATTAATTGTTGCATACATTTCATATAAAGATTCATAAACATATGGTTATTATGCTATTTATGAGATTGATAACATATTAATGTTAAATCCATAAATTATTGAAGATTCAAACAGAGTTGATAATTTAGATATAATAATTTATAATCCATAAATCTACATAATATTATATGTATCTGATGGAAAATAACTAAAAGCCTTAAGAGTTGAAAAAGATGTAGGATAATCAAATATTAAAATTTATGAAAGTGGAAATTCTCTCTACACACCAACTCATGTTGTAAATTCATGTGGAAACATTGTTTTAGCATGGACTGAATCAATTCTTGAAAATAACTAATATGTTAAACAAATTATGCTCGGCTTTATAGATAGTTATATCAATATAGTAGCAGGCAATATTAAAATTCAATTTTATATCATGGAATAATTAGAAAATCCTATTTTATTAGGAAATAGTGAATGTTCTTCATTTTCAGTCTTCGCAAAGTCATCTGACTTTTTAACTTAAACAAAAAAAAGAATCATGTTTAGTAGATTTGATAATTACTAAGGCATATCAAATTATTAATAATTAAAATCCTATGTATATGATCATACACACTTTTAAATTTAATAATTATAGCATTAAGATTATATTTTGGTTGATGTTGGGTTAAGTTCTGATATACAATAAACCATTTTCATGATGAGAGTTGACGGAAATGGTAATCAAATGAAACTTAATCAAGTTGTTTGTCTTTAATATTGCTAAGAATGCAATAATAGTCACTCTTGCTTAAAGTGTTAAGATGGATACTGGATTTTTGATAACAAATGTATAAAAGTTTGTCCAAACCATGCAGATTATTGTGATGAATTTGGCAAAATTATTTGTAGCAAAGGATTTAAGTTGGACTCTTTTAATTAATGTATTCCTGAAGATCCTGAGTTAACATAATAATTAATCAATACTCAATAGTTTCGAGATTAATATAACTAAAATATAGCAACTCTATCTAATGGAAATTCTATTGTAGTTTGGAGCAGCTAAGGTTAGACTATTAACGGTTTATCCATATATATGCAATTGTTTGATACATCTTTTTAAAAAATAGGAGCTGAGACATTAATCACTAAAGATTCTGTTGGAGTTTAAGAAAATCCAAATGTGGTGGCACTTTTAAATAATGAGTTTCTTATAATTTGGAAAGATAGTAACCCATCAAATATTTTAAGGATTTTGATGTAGAAATTTTCAATCAATTTTGAAAGACTCGGAAATGAAATTGTTGTTTATGATTCAGCTACATCTGACTTATTACTATATGGTTTCAGCTAAGTCTATGAATCTTATGATTCTAACATTTTACATCTTTCTAATAATAATTTGGCTGTTGTCCTTGCATTCAGATCGATTTCAGGTTAAATAGATATAAGATTGAAATTATTTGATTAGAATTTAATGGAGTTTAAATCTATTTCGATAGGACAAGGATAGTGCTGTAGTTAGAACTAAATACAACTGACCTAAATTGATAGTGCATTTTATGTTATTTGGAAAAACAATCAAAACAAGGTTTAAATTGTTACTATTAGTTTTGAAGGTGATATTATCAATGGACATGAATTTGAAAATTCTTAACAACAATTTGGTTATATTGATAGTTCTTACTAATAATTTAGTCTAACAAAAAATGAATTAAATTAATTGGTAATTGCTTTGTCAGATTATTAATCTATTCAAATTTAAATTTATGACTAATAGTTTTAGAAGATTGGAGATTAAGTTACTATTAAGACTGAATTTTATGTAGAATTAATTTCAATTTGCTAAGTTTAAGGAGGAATTATAATGGCATATAAATATAAATAGACAACTCCTCTTTATGAAACATAAAGTATTGATATCAAATATTTTGACAACAATTTAGTTTCTTAAAAAAATTTATTTAAATAACTAAACGATTACAATGGGTAAATTTAAAATATTAAAATGTCATATACTGGTAATAATCAGTTCATTGTCACTTGGACTTAATATGTTTATGGTAGAGATGATTACTATCTAAAAAGTGAAAGGGATACATCATTAGGCTTATATGCTAAAAGACTAGACACAAATGGTAATATATTAAAAATATCAAATGTAATATGCTAAAGTAATTGTAATAAATGCAGCAAATAAAATTTATGTGAATCTTGCAATGAAGGATTCTAATTTGATTATACAAAGTCGATTTGCATGGCTTATTGCCCTTAAAATTGCAAATATTGCTACTCTGAGTATTTCAGACCTAGTTTTTGTTATGAATGTTAATCTGGGTATAATTTGAATTAACAAGGTTAATGTGAAAAAGCAATTATTAAAGATAAATAAAACCTTTATCAAATTGGTACGGGAGAATTGTCTTATTAAGTTTAAGACTTTGTTACCCTTTAAAATGGAAATATAGTAATTATTTTTCATAAGGAGAGAAAAGAATTGTATTTTAAATTAATCAATAATTAAGGAGAAATTGTTATTGAGTAACAATATATTTATGGGACAAGTGGTAGCGAAGAAATTGTGAGAATTACTGCGTTATCTAATGGGCACTTTGCAATAGTTCACAGATCATTTAATACAAATTCTAACAATTAAATTTATTTACACATTTATGATTAAAATGGAAGAGAAATTAGATCATTTCCTATTATATCATTTGCTCTATGGAATTATTATTATTGGTGGTATTCATAATCTTATAATTTTAATTTATTGGCAATCAAGTCTTTATCTGATGGAGGATTTGCCATAACTTATATGAATGACAATAATGGTTTTCAGTTTACAAGACCATAAATATTCTTGAGGATATATAACAATAAATTCTTCTAAATAACTAATGATATTCCATTGAGCACTCAATTGTTGTAAGATCTTTATTGGGAATGGTGGAATAATAATAATTTAATTTCAATACTTGAAACCGAAAATCATTTAATTGTAACTAATAACTTTTAGAGAATGTAATGGGATTATAAATTTAATTTCTTATAAATCAATTAGATAGATAAAAATGATTACTCAATTACAAATAAATTGATCGATTTCAATTAATTATATCTTTTAATCTATGATAATCCTTGGTGGTGGTAAGACATTTCAGGCTAAATTTATCAAATTAAGAAAGATGAATATATTATATTTAAGATTTTGCCATTTGGTATTTTAAGATTTGATTTCGATAAAGATTTCACATTGATTAAAACTTAAATGTTAAAGCAAAATTAATTAAACTTTAATTATGATTACACTTGCCCAGCTTGTTGTGTTACTTGTTGGAATTATAACTAAATATAAATCTTATAATTAGATCGTTCTTTTGTCCTTAGCTATTTTACAAATATCAAAATTTATTATTATTCTTAGAGAGTATTAAAGCTGCTTCCTTTTAATTTTAATTTTGAAAAATTGTCTTCAATAAAGGATGTTACATTTTATTAAAATGATAATAAATTTGTTAGTTATCAAAGGAATGGAATTATTAAAAAATATCTGAATAATAATATTTTAGTGATGTAATAAATATACTTAGAGATTCCATAAAAGAATTTATATATAGTATTTGAAAAGTAAGATTATAAATGTAACAAATTATAAATGTGGGAAGAAATTTGTTTATAAAATTGCTTAAGCTGTATAAATGTTAAAAATTCTATATAATAATGCTTGATTTGTGAATCTGATTATTATTTAGATGATTAATAGTAATGTTAATTAACCTGTTAATTTGATCATTGTTTATATTGTTAAAATTCAGGAACCAAATAATAATATTGTTAAATTTGCGAAAATGGATATAGAATTAAAGATAATTCTTAATGTGTTTTGGATGACCCAAATTTAATAGTTGAAAAAGAATTAGGAAGATCTTAAGAGAAGGAGTACATCTTACCAAGAGTAAAAGCTTTGACCGATGGAACAATCTTAGTTGTAACACTATAATTTCTGAAAGATCAAATGGTTTTGTATGGTTAAACTCATACTTAGAATGGAGAGAATAGTAGTGACTTATAAATTCTAGCCCAAAGTACAAGCATAGGATATTTCGATTTCTCAACTTCAAGTTAGGATGAAATAATTCTAATATGGGTTGATTAAACTAATTTAATATAAGTCAGAGCATAAAAATTTGATAAGTAATTGCAAAAAGTTGGGTCTGAATTTGTTGTTTATGATCAAATAATAGATTAAAGAGGATCATAATTTGCAACAGTAGAATATCTAGTAAATGATGAAATAGCGATCTTATTATTTGGAAATAACGAAATCTATATGAAGAAATATGATGTAAATAATTTAGGATCGAATATTTAATATGTAGGATTATTCTATTAAGATTTCTGGAACTGGTATTAATAATGGTAACAAACTTATATTGAATTTTATCCATATTAGATTGAATATTGGTTTAAGAGAGAACCTTCTATTGTTTCAACAAAGGATCATATTTTTGTGGTATTTTTAGAATTTTAGAAAGTCAGAGTCTAAGTCTTTGATTATTCGTTATCTATTTACAACTCTCTTACTTTTGATTCAGTGCTCCCAAGTTAACCTTCGGCTGCTAAAATTGAAAATGGAAATATTGTTATTGTATGGATTGATAAAATACAATCTAATACAAATCTGTCAAATTACAAGGAAGTTAAATCTTATTAATAATATTCTATAGCTTATGCTATTTTTGATCCTTACTTAAATTCTGTAAAATTCAACTATTTTGGAATGGATTCTGTTAGAGAATTGAAACCAGATATTGGAGCTATTCCAAACGGTTTTGTGATTACTTTCACTGGAATAAGCGAATCGAATTATAGAAATATTGATCTTAGAGTAGTATATTTTGATTTAAATGGAAATCAATAATCAGGATTTATACCAATCAGTTTCAAATGTCAAGAACCAAAAAATCCAACTATTACATCATTTTAAGATGGATCCATAAT
The DNA here is from genome assembly GCA_000733375.1 of Paramecium sexaurelia. Classification (NCBI taxonomy): domain Eukaryota; phylum Ciliophora; class Oligohymenophorea; order Peniculida; family Parameciidae; genus Paramecium; species Paramecium sexaurelia. Next base: position 270,394 of record JPFM01000024.1, read on the forward strand.
TGTAACATGGAATCAAGGATCTTAGATTTACGCATAAAAATTAAATAGAGATGGAGTAATCTAACCATTTAATTCAATTCTATGTCCAAATTTATGTAAAAAATGTACAAAATCAGAATCATGTGATACATGTTTCGATGGATATTTATTAAATAATATTAATTAATGTCAACCAATATGTTTAATACCTAATTGTTATTCATGCACTTATTGGTCAGATCGTTGTTATATTTGTAATAAAGGTTATTCTTTAGATGAAATAAACCTAGAGTGTAAGATTAATGATAATACAAATAATTAAGAATTTGTTCTTTAAAACAATGTTCAATCTTAAACTCTTATTGTTTAAAATAGTATTGGATAAATCATTCATTTATGGTTAGATTATAATTAAAAATAATTACTTGCTTAAAGCTTTACTGCTGATGGCAGTTAAGTATTTGATCCTCAATCGATTATGAGTTTACAATATTCCTCTTATGATGTCTTTACTGCAGCTTATCATAAAGAATCAAATTATCTAGTTGTTTTATTAGGAAATTATGAATAATAAATAATTGTTTACTTTAAGGATAGTTTTGAATAAATTCCAAATACAATCATTTTAAATGATCTCTTAAAATCAGAATTTATTTACTTGTAAATACAAAATACAAAGCTTTATACCTATTCTGGCGGATTAATATTATAAGTTTTTGGTGATAGGAAAGTAGTAATTGATAAATTTTCTCCTAATCCTTAACTTAGAATATGCTAGGTACCTGAATTAATTCTTTTAGATCTTTAAGGTAATTAATTAGTGCCATCAATAATATTTTAGACTTCAGAAAAAAAATTGCAAAATATATTTTTAGACTAAAATAATAATTGTTATAATTGGTATGTTAATGATATTTTAATCAATGATTACATATATGTCATACTCTTTGATCTAAATACTGGAAAATAATGGATTTAGAAGTATGATTTCGTTGGAAAAATGTAAATTGAAAAAAATTTAGGAGATTTTTTACCAACTTATATGAATTATGGTAAGATAAAAATACTTAATGGTGAACTTTTTATTTTTGCAGGATACAATAGTTATTTAAGGATGAGTCCTTCAATGGATGTCATAGATAACCAGGATCTCCCTTTGATGGAACTATATATGTAAAATGCTTAAATTGTTAGAATAAACTATTCACAAATTACTTACATTTTCGAGCAAAATTACTTTGATTAAAAAAGATATAAATTCGTAATTTATGATTATCAAATGAAATTCATTGTATTTTAAGAATTGATATCACCTACATCTTAGTTTTAGGGATAGTTTACATATTTAACTTAATAAAATGAAGATTTATTATTTAGTTGGTTAGAATAAGGATACAATAATGAAAACTAAGGTAAAGTAATGATTTTGAAAATCGGTTTAAATGGTCAGAAACTGAAGTTCTAAGATTTTTCATGTTTACCAATTTGTAAAGAATGTACAGCAATTAACAGATGTTAATCATGTATTGATGATTATGATCTGGTAAATTAGAAGTGTTTACCAATCTGTTCCTCTAATTGTTAGAGTTGTACTTCGCCATTTACATGTGATAATTGTAAATCAGACTATTATATTGACGATTCCTAGAATTGTTAAGCACTTGTTGGTTAACCTATTGAAATATAGATAGATAACGAATTTAATTATGCTGAGAGTTTACCTAGAGTAGCTTAGTTTTCAAGTGGTGGTGGTGTTATTGTATGGTAGAGCAATTTATAAGATGGAAGTGGTTTTGGAGTGTATGCATAATTGATTGGTCCAGATGGAGTTCTAGGTAATTAGATAATTTAGGTAAATTTAAATACTAAGAACTCTTAATTCATGCCTGATGTTACTATCTTACCTAATAATAATGTAATTATAGTTTGGGCTGATGGAGATATAAATACTGAGTCTGAACTTTATTTCTAAATATTTGATTAAGAACTCAATAGAATAGGAACACCAACATTCATTGATTACTTATCCATCTACTATTTATAATCCTATGATAGACCAATAGTAGTACAAGGTTTGAAAAATAATGAATTTGTGGTAGCATGGATTTTTAACTCATTGTAGGAATAAAGCAAGATACTTGTATCATTATTTGATAATAATGGAGTTTTAAAAAAGTTAAACTAAATTACAAACTTTGATTCAAATAATGAAGTTGTAATAAATTCAAATGGTCTCAATTTTGTTATTGTGTATTAAAAAGCTGGACAGTTAACAACTACATTTTATAATCTTGATGGATTGGAATAGGCAACTAATTCATATCCAATATTTGGAGTTTCTTCACCTAGTATCACTTCGAATTAAAAACAGGAATATATCATCTGTTGGAGTGAAAACCAGAAAATTAGATACTAACTTTTTGATAGTAATCTTAATTAATAAGGATCAATTTTAGAAGTTGAATCATTGAACACAAAGCCAGATAATCCAGATATAACAGCTTTATCAAATGGTTTTGTAATTGTTTGGGAGAATTGGGATTTAATTTCAACCAGATCAAGAAAATTAAGAATATAAATCTTTGATATAAATGGAGTATCGTTAGGAGCATCCAAAGAAGTTAATACTATTACAATTCATGCAAAATCTCCTTAGATTTCAACTTTAAATAATGATAAATTTATGGTTATATGGGATGGATTTAAGCAAATAAGTGATAGTAAAAATGGAATATTTATGATGAAATTTGGATCGGATGGTTCTAAAGAATTAATAGATGGTTCAGTATGTCCAAAATAATGTAAGAGTTGTGCCTCATCAACATCATGTATCAAATGTGCTGATAAATATCAATTAATTGATGGACTTTGTGTTCCTGAATGTTCGACTAATTGTAACAAATGTTCAATTCCTAGTTTTTGTGATTTATGCTAAGACGGATTCAAACTAGATCCATCAGGATAATGCTCAACAATTACTTCTAATTTATTACCTGAAGATGCTTTATTAGCAACTCCTTTAGATGAATTGCCTAGTTTTTCTTCAAGTATAACAATTGGTCAAAGTGATGTATTAATTTATTCAGGAACAGTCACTTTCGATAATGATTCTTATTACTTAAAGATAAATCTTTAATTAGTTGCAAACACAAATCAACACGAATTTTTATATTAGGTTAAATTGGAATCATTAAGTTCTTAAGTTTTATCTTCTAATGTAATTATTAAAGACGACAATATTATACAAATATATTATATTGAACTTATAGAGAAACAATCGATAGAAATTAAATTAATAACAATCAGTTATGAATTGATAATCATTGAATAAGTAAAATCCATTGACAGTATTCCTTATACATTATAGCAGAGAAATTATGAAGACTTTGTTACTTACCTATTTTATTAAAATAGTCAATATTATGTTATTTATTCGAATTATTCATAATTACTTAAATATGAAGTTTACTAATATAGAATAAGTAAAGAGTATAAAAGAAATTCAAATCCTGAGAGAATTTTAGAGATTCAAAGATAAATAAGATATGAATAGATCTGTTTTAGCTCTGACTCGATTGTGATAATTGAATTGAATAAGAATTATCTTTTGAGATCATATCAATACAATTTAGAATTTTTGGCTCCGAAAATAACAGAAAATTAGTTCACTTAGTAGCTAACTATATATGCTTAATCCTTTATAATAAAGAGACTTCATAATAATAACTTTGTGATTTCTTGGAGAACAGGGTCGACATAATCTTTAAGTTCAAAAAATTAACTCTATTATACGATACTAAATAGTGATATTTTAAAGTTTACAGACTATTAAGTAGTTACCAATTCTAATGGAATTTTGGAGAATCCTTAGATTATTGTTTTATAGAATAGATTCGCAATAATTTGGAATAACTTTATTTCAATCACATATTCATAGTTAAGTATTTCATTTTATGAGGAATCAGGAATATTCATTTCAGAAACTAAATAATTGAACACTATTAGTAATAATATTAAATAATACTTTGCCAGAGTTATCAATGTTAATTAGATAGCAATAAATTGGCTCTCATCTTATACTACAATAAATTTGAAAATACAATATTAATACTATTATTTAAGAGTTACAGATGAGAATGTATTATTACCTTCAAATACATTAACTTGTCTAAGTGAATGTGCAACATGCTAAAATGAATATACTTGTTTAACCTGTAAGAGTAATTATGCTATGAATCCCAAAACTTATAAATGTGAACCTTTATGTCCTGAAACATGTTTGAAATGTAGTTCTCCAACAGTATGCTCAGTATGTAAAGAAGGTTATTCATTAAAATAAAACAATGAATGTGAAAAGAATCCATGTAAAGAAACTTGTTCATTATGCAATACTTTCCAACATTGCTTAGAATGTCCTAAAAACTTTTATCAAAGTTAGTAAGATATGACTTAATGTATTGGTACATGTGGACCAAATTGCGCAGATTGTAAATCTCCCCCTGTTTGTTAAAAATGCGAAGATTCATATTATTGGAGTAAAGAAAATACAGAATGTATGGTATTTGAGGATGTGATTATTGGAATAACTCAATCTGATCCATTAATTGCAACATTCCCTAATGGAGATTATGTGTAGTTATGGTCTGAGGAAGGTTCAGAAGCTGGTGTATACTTCTAAATGTACAAAAAGAATGGTTAAAAGATAGGATTTAAAACTAAGGTAAATATGGATGAAAATGGTACTAGAAGATTATTATAATCTGTAAGTTCCACTTAGAATATTAAAACACTCTTTTCAGATATAGCTACCTTTGATTAAGACTTTGTTATTTTATGGGTTGATCAAATTGTTGGCGATATGAAAGTTAAGCTCAAGAAGTTTGATATCAATGGTCAAGCTATGGGCAATGAAGTTTAAATTGCTGAATTACCTAAATAAGATCTAAATAGCATGGCTGCTCCATGCATTATCAAAAAAACTCCCGATAATAATTTTGTTATTGGCTTCTTCAATTAAGTTTAAGAGTCTGTCAATAAATCAGCTACTATGTTTCTATAATCATTTAGTAAAACTATGAAACCTATTGGAGAAATGTAATAGTTATCTAAAGCTGATGCATCTAAAACACCAATTATTTCTAGTGATGAAGATGGTGTTATTTCAATTGTATTTGCAAGTGAAGGTGCTACTTTCATAACCTAAATAACAACACAAGGTAATATCGTTACTGAACCTTAAAAAGTAGATGATGGTAAAGCATTCAAGTCAACTAATTTAAAGAATAAGTTTGTAGTTTTTGTATTTGAAGCTGTTAGTACAAATGTCTCACCTCCTCAATATATATTATCATATTAAATCATGAATTTAGATAAAATCTTATCTGAAGCTAAAATATTTGCTAATCCCTCTTATGGAGAAGAAGATCCTTATATAACAGGATTTGGAACTGGATTTATCATTGCTTGGAGAACTGTTGATAAATCACTCAACTCTAAGGATATCATATTTTAGATATTTGATAGTGATGGATAATCAATTTCGAATTAGACATAAGTAAAAAGATAAGGATCTTATCCAAAAAATCCTGGTGTTCAAATACTAAATGACTAAGAATTTTATATTACATGGACAGCTAGTGACGACAAAAAGAAAGACAATCTCTATCTATAATTATACAACAAAGATGATTTAATTATTTAAACTCCCATTGTTGATGATAATTCATAATCTATTATATGTCCATTGAATTGTTTATCTTGTTTGAGCAACACTGTATGTGAAAATTGTGCTTCAGGATATTATGTCGAGAATAACTTCTGTCAAATAGATTGTGGAATTCATTGTCTTTCATGTTCCATCCCAAATTAATGTGACGAATGTATGTTAGGATATGAGCTATAATTAAATTAGACTTGCACCTAAATTTAATGTGAAGCTGGATATACACTTACAGATGATATGGAATGCATTTTAACTTGTCCTCCTAATTGTAATCAATGTTAATCTAATGATAAGTGTTTGATCTGTGAGGAGGATTATAATTTGTTTAAAGGAAAATGCACTAAACTAAATTTGAACCCAGTTTCATAAGATGAGGATATTGATGCATTACCCTACTATTATATTATCATTATATGTTTAGCAGCAACCTGTTTGGTAGCATTTATTGCTTATTCCATATGGAAGTATAAAAAGTAAAAACAATTAAGATAAGAAAGATATCAATAAAGGTAAGTGATAGATGAAAGAGAAAATACAGCATTAGATTCCAGAATCAATTGATAATATCAAATGCATAAATACATATAAAACATTACATTCTATTCTTCCTCTTATTATAGCAAATTTATTAAAAGATTAATATTATTAATTTTATTATCTTTTAGCATACTATTATTAATATTCAATGTTAATTCAATTATCCTAAATATTACCTTAAGATTTAATTGTAGTACTCTAATATAACTTACGAATTCTGCAATAAACTACCTCAATTTGTGGTCTATGTTCAGGAATTCTTTATAAACATTCAGATATGAGAAGGATGAAATCATTAGGATAATTTGTATGTTATAATATTTTTTATAATGATTCTTTACTATAGTAACTATTGAATTCATCTTCTCTCAAATCCCTACAACCCAATTATTAGTTTCCAACATATTGGCCTTTATTTGCCATCGTTAAAGTAACCATTCCATACTAAAATATATTATATTTTAAAGATGGCTATGTTTCGGGAGCATCATATTAATAAGTATTAATTTGATTTGCTATTGTCATTACATTATTCTATAAATTTTAAAGTGATTTAGAGCGACCAAAATCCCCTATAAAAATATTAGAAAGCTTTAATTCTTAATTGTCTAGAAATAAGTTCTATGGTTTTAAATCTCTATGCATAATATTCATGTTTTGGAGATTTAAAAGAGCTATTATATAAACCAATTATGTACAATATGCAAATCTGAAACTAATCTATAGTATTCCTTAAATGAATTTTTCTTCTGTTTATTATTATGAATTCCATTCTTCAAATTTTTACTCAAGAGTGGCACAATATTTTCTCATAAAAAGAAACCAAATTCCTTAAACTCTAAAATAGGCGAATCCAGCCACCAAATGCTGATTCTTATAAAACCTCTCTAAAAATTCAATTTCTCTTTGTAGATTTAATTATGAATCTTTTTCTTCTTAATTATTCCTACAAGTTTTGTAAACAAGCAATTCATCATTTAAATCAGCCTAAATAAAATTTTCTGGTTTTTTAAAATATTTAACTACAGATTAATTCATATCATATATGGTATCAAATTCATCAACATGAAATAAATGTGTCAATACATTCTCATATAGACCTTAAATATGATTTTTCTGATGCAGATTCCCATTAATTTTTAAGAGAAATTCAACAATTGGGGGAAAAGAATCTTAGGAAATTACAGATTATAACTCTGGAATAAATTTGATAAAATATTATTCAGCAAATCTTCGAAAAGTATCCAACTAAGATATTTACTCCTAACAATTTTCAAAATCGTACTCTATTAAAGAAAGATACATAAGATCTTTATAGTAATATAGTTAATCAATATTTTTTAAGGGCCAATGATAGCCTCTTACTTTCATCTCAGCATAAGCTATAATTTAAATACAAAATTACTGAGAGCTAACTACAATGCTAACCTTTTCGCCATCTAATCATTTATTTATTCAGGTTTTAATATATATTAAAGATAATTTTTATAAACTAATTTATGTTCTTCATTCTCAAAGTAATAATCATCATAAGGAATTATGTTCAGAAATCTAAACTATAGAAGTCTTAAAAAGTCAGATTGTTATAATTTCATATTTCTTATATGCATAGAAATATATGGTGTCTTAATTTATTGATTTTTTTCAGATCTCTTGATAACTTCATAAAGTTTTATATTTTCATCTCTTGTAATCTATTTGGTCCTTTTATAATCCTCTCCAAAAGTTTTCTTTTATTCCATATATATTAAATTTTAATAGAAATACAAAATTTTAATTTTAATTTTTTGAGATGTTATCTTTTTCTTTATTTAAAATAGTAATAGATATGAACTATTTATTTAAAGCCAGTTTCAATAACTAAATAGACATTACAAATAGAAAAATATATATTAAAAAAAAGTATTGTAAAACAAAATATAAATATATTAAAGCTAAATATTTATTATCAATGTTCTTATTCCAAATTCAGGAACACCTAAATTTGGAATATTATAAACTATTAACCTGTGTTAATCAGTTTTTTTCTTTATATATTATTTCTTCACAAATATAGGGTTTTATTGTTATTGTTATTGTTATTGTTATTTAACCTAATTCTTTTTAATTGTTTTTTTATAATATATTAATGAGAATTCAATTATTAATATTTTAATCTAAAAACGATAATGAGAATACTATTAATTGTATTATTGGCCCTCACGGTAATGGCTGCTCAAAAAAAAAGAAAGTACTATTATAAAACATTCCTAATTAAGAACAACACCAAACTTAATTCATATTGACAACAAGGCATATAAGTAATAACATGCTAAAATTGAATATGATGTTGATTCATTTACTAGTCCCAGAACTCAATAACTTAAGACTGCCTAGAAAAGATAAGACAACAGTTTAAAAAGAGCTATCCTTCATAGTCAATAGCAAAGTGGATTTGTTCAAATTTAACAAGAAACTGATCAATTTGTTCTTATGAATCAAGATGAAGATGTAAAAATAAACATTATATAGCTTTCCTCTGAATTGATGACTGAATAGCAAGTTTAATAAGCTTTATTAACAGCTGAAGACTTCAACAATGTTCCAAATATTGAAATGAGAGCAGAATCAAACTATTAAGCTTCAGATGTAGCTTAAGATGATGTTAACGAATCTTATTATATTCCAGTTATTACAGAAGGAGACGGTACATTAGAGGAAGTATAGAATTCTGATGAAGAGCCCTAATAAAACCCAGATATTGAGATGCCTTCTTTGGATGAAGCATCTCCATAATTCCTTTAATGAAACAGTTAAAATATTCAACATTTATAGATCTATACATAAATAAAATCATCTCTTATGTAATTCCATAATAATTTTTAATTTTATTTTCTAAAATTATTATACTATTATAAGTTTATATTATTAGAATTCATTCATTCTTTTAAAGTGTTAATATTCGTAGAAAAAATAATATAGCATTATCTTAGTCTACTAGTAATAGATTATCCAAAACCTAAAATCTAAAAAATAGCCGTTACTACTTTAAAAAAAATAGTTTTAACTCTCTAAACATGATGGAATTTCGTTTGGAAAAAAACTAAAACAATTAACTAAGTTAAAAATACATATTAAACTAAATTCTTTTTATTTAGATAATTTTCTTAAAGTACTCTTCCTTTTTTTTTATTAATACAATTGTATATTGTTATTACTTTAAATTTACATAAAAATTATCATATTTTTAAAGGAAAAATATAAAAAGGTTCTTAAAATTTCACTAAAGGTAATGGTATTAAATTACTAAAATTTTACAGATAATCTTTTTTAGCAATTGTTTATAATTATTATTATAAAAATATATAGGAAAAATATTAGTATTATATTTAAGCCTTATTAGGACTGAGTTTAAAAATTATAAGGTAGTTAATAATGAAAATACTACAATAAAGCAAATATTATTTGACTTGTGAAAATATCAATCATTTAATGATAGTTACTATATTTAGTAATAAATATGTTTTGAGTATTTTATAGTATTAAAGATTTATTATTATTTTTTTATTGTTTTAGTATTGAGTGATTATTGCGTTTATTCGCTTGCTTTAAATTTAAATAAGTTTTAATGGTAAGATTTAATATTAATAAATTGAGAAATGAGTTAAGAGAAAAAGTCCTTCTTTGATTTCACGTCTCCTTTTGAGTTGAAAAAACCAATAGAAATATATCAAAAATCCTTTAAAGATCAATTTTATGTTCTCAAAAACTAGAATTTTAAATTAAAGACTCTAGTACTTCAACGAAATTACTTGATCAAATTTAGTTCTAAAGTATCATATAATGTTATTGTTTTAAAGAAACAAAATCAAAAGTATTACAACATTACCAATGCCTTACTTGAATTAGTAAGTCATCCTTAAATGGGCAAAGGAATTTCGATAACTAAAAACGGAGCAAATTTTACATTTTATGGGATGGTTGACAATTGGTACTCCAGCTTGAAAAAATGGTGTGTATAACCAAATTTTTAGAAGGAGTACTGCATGATTAAGCTAATTGGAAAGGGTAGCTTTGCTAAGGTATAAAAAAAAATGAAATTAGGTTTATAAAATATAAAGACTTAGTGACAAATAAGAATTTGCAGTGAAGCTATTTGATAAAACAACTTTTAAATAGCAAGACAGACCAGCTTTGCTTAAAGAAATCGAATTAATGAGAATCATGAACCATAAAAATGTTGTTACAATTCTTGAAACTTTTGAAAACGAGCAATATATATTTATCATTTAAGAGTTGTTCAATGGTGGAGAGCTTCATCAAGAGTTGAAAAAAACAAGAACTTTTTCCGAATACGGAGCTTTCATCGTCATTTAATAAGTAATAGAAGCATTGAGCTATATTCATTCTCATGGAATAATTCATAGAGACATAAAACCTGAAAACATAATTTTAAAAGATCAAGGAATGATAGAATAAGTGGTTTTAGCTGATTTTGGATTAGCTGATTATTTTAGAAAGGATTGTAAATATATGTTTACAAGATGCGGTACTCCTGGATTTGTTGCACCAGAATTATTACAAGATAAAATTTATGATTATAAAGTTGACATATACAGTTGCGGAATATTATTCTACTATTTATTATTGGGCAAGGGACCATTTGATTCAAATAATTACGATCAAACAGTTATGGCAAATTTTAATGGATGGGTAGATTTAACGAAATTTCAATTCTCTTTGGAATGTCTTGAATTATTAAGAGGAATGCTCGATCCAAATCCTTTCAAAAGATATACAATAGATTAAATTCAATAAAGCTCATTCTTTAGAAAACACGCAACAGCTTTCTAACAATATGCAAGTTAAAGTAGTTTGGGTAGTATACCATCATAAGGGGACTCATAAATAATGTCCCCCGTATAAAGTCCAACATTAGAACCAAAGAGGTCTCCTAATGATCTAAAAAGTAGATTTGTAAGTTCATATGTATCGCCACTACAATCACCAATTAGATTAAATGCTACTGGTTTCTCTCCTTTATCAGCCCCTTTTGGAAAGACTCAAAATTTACAAAGAATACCAATACAAATATGAATAAATTATATATATATATATATATAGAGTTATTAAATAAAATAATATATAAATATTGTTGTTATTTCAAATTTGTTTTATTTTTGAGATGAATTAAATAATCTTTATATTTAAATTTAAAGAATACTAAATGTATAAGTTAAAAAAATAAAATGTAAAAATATTAAGACAAAAAATTGATTCTGATTAATTATCTTTGAAAGATATTAAAATAACTGATAATATAAATTTAGAATTAATAATGGAGTAAATTTGATTAATATTATGAATATAAAGAGATAAGTGCCCTCAACTTCTTTCTTCGATATTTAAAAAGGTCCTTTATGGCAATACACAACTGCTTCACGCAAAATCAATGAATCTATTTAAGAAAATTTTTATGTGTACTCTAACAAGCATAAAATCTATAAAGTAAAAACATTGTACTTGTAAAGTCATTTCATTTTTAAAAGAAAAAAGAATGTATTAATATTTTATCTATGACAAGGGTTAAAATCAGATAGCTGATATACTGAATGCAACAATTTGTGAGGTTGAACAAACAAATTATGGTGCAGGAATTAGGATCACTAAAGCAGGTCAAACAATTGAAATATATGGTATGACAGTAATTTGGCTTTAATAATTGAAGTATTTTTGTGTTCAGCAAGATTTTGCTAGTAAGTATTCTATCATCAGGTTACTAGGAAAAGGAACATTTGGTAAAGTATTAAATTATATTATATATCTTAGGTGTATAAAATAAAATCTAGAAATACACAACAAGACTTTGCTGTAAAAGTTTTTGATAAGAAAGTTATTAATAGTTATTAAGATTATTTATTAATAACAAAAGAGCTTCAAATAATTCGAAGTCTTAATCATCCTGGGATAATTAAATTTTTTGAAACTTTTGAAAATGAAGAACACATTTTCTTAATTTATGAAATGGTTGAGTAAGGAGAATTGTATACATTAATAAAAGAAAGGCATTTTTCAGAAGATGAAGCCTTGTTAATTCTCAAATAATTATTATAAGCAATTCTCTATATTCATTCTAAAGGAATATTACATAGAGACGTTAAGCCATCTAATATTTTAATAAGAGATAGAAACAGTTTACAAATAGCCATAGCAGATTTTGGTTTGGCAGAATTCTATAGAGTTGATGGAAAGTATATATATACTAGATGTGGAACACCAGGATATGTTGCTCCAGAAATATTACAAGATAAAATTTATGACTATAAAATTGATGTTTATAGTGCAGGTGTCATTCTTTTTATGATGCTAAGTGGAGGAAAATCTCCTTTTAATGGAGCAGACGCAGAAGAGAGATTGTTCTAAAATTATAAAAGTTTAGTTGATTATTCATTAGTATCAAATGCTTCTGAAGCAACTTATAATCTATTATAAAGCATGCTTGAGCCTGATAGTACTAAAAGATTATCAGCAAGAGCTGTTTTGAATCATTAAGCTTTTCGAAATCGCAGAGCCAGCAAGTGCACTATTCTAATTAAGAAAACTCCTAAGAGTATTGATAAAATTTCTTCTCCAAGGCTAATAATAAATACAAATAACAATTTAGATAAATATTTATAACTATCACCAAAGTTATAAAATTTATCTAATAAACCTTAAAATAATAATATGAAATAGGAGGCCATAAGAAGAGGATTTTAAAAAATGCAAACATTTTCTCATAGGTCTCCTTAACTATCCCCATTGTAATCTTAAACAAAATTCGAACCATTCCCTTGATAAATGTTGTATTAATTTATATAAATTTATTTCATATGAATTTTTAACAGAGTTCTTTATTTAATCACAATATTAAATGGGAATTACTTAATGAGAAGCCTTAAAATGATCTTAAGACATTGCAATTATATGTTTTTTCAAATAAGAAAAAGGAATTTCAATTTAAAGCATTAATAAAAACAGGTTCACTGATACTGAAACAATGTAAAAATGTAAATGTAATTCTTATATAGAAAGAACAAAATCAAATACTTAGATGTCAAAAATTGTTTATTAAAAAAAATACATGATTATCAAAACGGAGATGGAATTAAGATTACATCAGGCGATTTTTAATTTGAATTTTATGGTTAAATTACAGAATGGTTTGACTAGTTAAAACTACATTGTATTTAAATTGATTTTTTAAACAACTATAGTATAGGAAATCTTATAGGAAAAGGAACTTATGGAAAAGTATATTTTAATTCTTATTTTAAAGGTCTACAAAGCTATTCAAAAACAAAACAAAATTGAATATGCTGTCAAAACTTTTGATAAAAGCAACTTACAAAAATAGATTGAGATAGAAGCTATTTTAAGAGAAATAGACATTCTTCGAATTGTACAACATCCTAGAGTGATTAAACTGTTAGAAACTTATGAAAGTGAAACACATATTTTTGTTGTTTATGAATTACTGAAAGGTGGAGAATTAAAATAATTGATGAATGAAAAGAAACTAAATTAAGAATAATATGTTTCGATTATTTATAAAATCGTAGATGCTTTAGCATATATTCATTCTAAAGGAATAATACATAGAGATTTAAAACCTGAAAATTTAATATTTCGTTATACCCAAAACATTGAAGATATAGTAATAGCAGATTTTGGATTGGCAGATTTTTATAGAAAAGATGGTAAGTATCTTTTTGCAAGATGTGGAACAGCCGGATATTTGGCACCAGAATTAATTATGAATAAAATATATGATTATAAAGTTGATGTTTATAGTGTAGGCATTGTATTTTATATGTTAATAAATGGAGGAAAATCTCCATTTGAAAAAATTGATTATGCAACTTAATTACAATAGAATATGATGAGCAACATAAATTTGACAAAATTAATTATTTCCAATGAATGTTAAGATTTACTCTCTAAAATGATTGATTCAAACCCTTAAAGTAGAATAACATCTTAATAAGCAAAAATTCATCCTTTATTTCATAGATAACATGAAAAAATTGAATTATCAACATCAAGATTACCAAAATCACTTACTATATCTTTGATCGAAACACCAAAGGTTTAAGCAATCTAATCTAATCGTCTAAAAAAATAAACTTTTGTATAAACATCACATAGTGCTAAAAATTCTCCAATCGAAATTAAAAAATTAACAGCATAATAAAATTATTCAAACACAAAACAAAAACAATAACCATGATCCCTTTTTAAATGAAAATAATTTTATATTTTAGAATTTACTATCAATAAATGATATCTTTTAAGTTTTACAATTTGAATGTGTCTGATATCTTCTATTCAACTATACATCTTTAATAAAATGAAATTTTTTAAATCAATTATTGTTACTGTTAGATATTTTATCGTTATACTAATTTATTATTAGTAAAAAAATAGAATATAAATCTAAACTCAAATTATTATCTTTTTTGGCTAAATGAACTAATCAAACCAAAGACTTAATTTTATAATTCTAGTTTTGGAAATAAAATATTTTGTAAATTTTAATAATTTTTCTTATATTAATCTCACAAAAACATTATTTTCTTTTGATTAGAGAAAATAACTTACTTTTCTATACTTATGCAGCATACTCTTATACTATTTCCGTAATTCTATTAATATTCAAAAGACTACATTTTTGTATTTAACAAACAAGAATAATATGAAATTAATTTCTCTATTAGTATCAGTAGTTGTATCAAAAAATTAAGTTCCATTAGTATTTGATTGAGCATTAGCCATTTAAACACATCCTATTTCATGTTTCAAGTTTAGTTTCAACATTGAATTTATTTCCATAGATTGATTATTTTTTAATACAAAAATATCAATTTATCCATTGATTATTATAGTTTTACAAGGGAAATTTAATTAAGATTTTTCTCCAAAAATACAACTTTTCCATATATACCTAAAGTTATTTCTTCTTCATTTTTGGCATCAAATTTTACTCCAATCTTTATTTATAAGTTCTTTTATTTGATATTTGATCAAAAACACCTAAATACAATTAAAAAAGAAAAATAACTTTCATCATTAATTAGATTATTGATCTAGAAAATAAAAGTTTATCTCTTAATTTTTAAAACCATTTAATTTTGAAATAGAAATTAGTGTAATTACTTTGAAATAAAATTTATTTAACAGTTTTTTGCATCTATATTTTCCAAATAAGATAAATTGATATAAAACTCTAATGAATTGATGTAAAGAGAAAATATTCTTCAATTTTGCATTTTATTCTTTTTCCTAACATCATCTAATTTATATAAATAATTGTCAGGTCTTTGATTTTAGATAAATTAATATTAAACTTTAAAATGAAGATAATAATTGTTGTATATGTTGTAAAATAGAAAATTTTATTTATATTTACTTTTATATATTAAACGAGATATCCAGATTAAAGATCAATTTAAATTATTTCTAAATGTATTTAAATTTAGATTTTTATTAAAGAAAACAAGATTGAAATAACAAACTCTGAAAATGAGTTATTATTATTTAAAGCAAAACTAAATATCAAATATTTATCTTTTATTTAATATATATAGAAATTATTTCTAAATATTTTAATTCGAATTTGTGTAATTTCTATCTAAATGTCAACATATAACCAACTATTCCAATTATAGATTTTACTTTTATGATATGGAGACATTTGTGAATGAATGTATTAATTTTGGGCTTAAATTTAGTTAAAGATTAGGCATGATGACCTTAAATTCACAATAATTATTATAAATATTATACCAGTAAATTTGAAAATAAAAAAGTATATGAATTGAAAGGCAATAATTGTATCAAAATAAAATATATTCAAGCTAACTACTTTAATTTACATATCAATTTAATTGTAAAAATATTAAACTAGATTTTTTCAAGTTTATAAATTATATTTATGCAGCAGACAATTAAAAATAAAGGAATTTCATTCACTAATTGGCTTAGTTAATTTTGATAATCTATTCTTATAATTTTTTATTATACATTATTATAATAATCATATCTCTTTAATATGTGAATTCAATAAATAAATCTTGGTTTTTTAGGAAACAAAAAGCTATCATTAAACTATGATAGAATTATATTATTGATAGAAAGCAATTTGCTTTATAATAATAGGGTAAAAGTTCAAACTTCTTAAAATTTATGGATTCCCATTTTATTTGATAAATTAATATGGTTTTCCAAATTTAAGTTGAATCAAAAAGTTAAACCATAGATTACAATAGAAACATGGAAAAATTTAAGGTTTATTTTAAATTTGGATAAAGAGTCTCAGTTTTTAAAAAGTGTAAGAAAGGGATTAAAGATCGAAATCAAAATGTAATTAAGAACTAAAATAGTAATTATTATAATATTGTAATAAATAATACACATAAAGCTATTAACTTATTTAAATTGAAGGACAACAGATGTAGATATAATTATAAAGAAAGAAGAATTAGTTCTTAAAATATAACAGAAGAAATTTAATGTTTAAACTCTTTTTAATTTGGTTTGGAACGAATTTAAGAAAGAGAGAAAGGTAAAAATAAATAAAATTGATTATTGCCCTTTCTATTAGCAATGATAAATCAATAATAAGGATGAATAAAGATAAAATTTAATAGAAATATTATTTATTCAATTAACCAGAAATTTCGTTTCCTGAAATAGAAAATAGCTGGAATGAGAAGAATGAATTGGAAATTGATTCAATTTTAAAATTATCTTATTATAATTATATAGATAGATATATCTAACAGAAAAAAAAATAATTATTATCTAATAAAATGATTATTGAATGAATTTAAATATTAAATATCTACCAGGATCGACAATATACCAGGATGATTTAAGAATAAGATAGTTTAGATGGTTTAAACAAGCAAAATCTTAGTGTTCCTCTCACCCGCCAAGTAACCGTTCAAATTTTGAACTCCCAAAATGTTACAATGTTGAAATCGATTTCAATATGTTTCCTCAACCTAAGAAGTTGAAACCAATATTACAATTAAAAGAATAGAAAATTTAATAACAATAATAGAAATAATTGCAATTACCTTTGTTACTTAAATAAGAAAAACCAACTCTTGTGAGAAGAAGAAAAAGCCTCAATTTATTTGTTATATGATGAGAACGATTGAAAAAAAATGATTTTTAATACAAAATTTAGTGATTACTTTTTTTCTCTCGTTATTTTCTTTATTTTGCTGAGTATTTTATTATGAGGTTTTCATTCATAGTTTCTTAGTTTTTCAACCAAATATTCTATCACTAAGACTTATTTATCAAACTTTTGACCAGATGATTTTCTTGAGCTTTCTGAATCTGATTATACGTCATTTAAGTTAAACTCCTCAAGACTTTCTAAAGAAGGACTAGGTAAAGGTCTATGATTATAATTACTAAATATACCTTGTTTTTAATGGTGAAGAAGGAGTAAAACCTTATTAAATCTGATAAAAGTGTTGATTTGAATCCATAGGAGGGAAGTTAGTATATAAAAATATATATTTATTAAATTTCAAATTGATAAAATCACAATTTAAAATTTGTTAATTAATATCATTTACTAATTAATTTGAAATCTGATGTAATATAATTACAACATATGACTTAATAAGGATAAATGTTAAGAAATTTAGAATTATGAATTAGTAATGATTTATCATCATAATAATGTTATAAAAATCATAATAACTTCAAACCTAATATTATATACAACCTACTTAGTTGTTGAAGATTTGAAAGTAGATGCAAGTAAACATTCCTTAAAAAAGAAACGAAACTTTGATATGATAACTCTTCTAATTTCCTTAATTTGCGCACTAACATGTTAATGAGTTTAATTCGGAAAATACCTTACTGATTTTATTGATTTTACAATAGCTGTAACCAATTTACCTATGAAATTACTAAAGATTTTCCATTTACTTTCAAACTCCTACAAATGATTAAACTTTATTGTTAATTCTGAGTTGATGAATAGAATTACAAGAAACTGAATTGGGTTCCCTAAGAAATATCTATTAATTATAAATATTTTTCGCTAGAAGTATTTAAAAGAAAATAAATGATTATTCCTAAATGGCACAAGCTATTTGATTTGAAGAATGATTTATATAAACTAAAAGTGAAATTTGACATAAAAACTAATAAAACATACTTCAAAGTTTATATGTTTTTTTCTTTTTAAAATCCACATATTATTTTGTATATTTTAATGGATTGCAAAGTAACTTGAAAATTTTCATAATTTTCATAATTATTCTAGGTATAAAAAATCTCCAAAATTCTTAGGGAAGTTCTAATATTACCAATTGATAAAGAGCCTCCTAAATATTTAACTCTTAATTTGTTTAGATACATATTATTAATTTATAATTTACATCGCCTTATACTAATTATTACATTCTATATGATATTTAAGAAATTAAGTTGAATAAAAATGAATTAAAAAATGGCATATTTTAATTTACTTAGTAATTTTTAAAGCTAAATATAGATGATTTTTAAAAATAAAAAATTGAAATTTATCATTAAATAATAACAATCATTTTGAATTCCAATCAATTGAAATGATATATTTATCTTTTGATTATATATTTTAATAAATATTTTAAGAATTTTAACATCTAATCTATATTTCAAGGGTATTTATTTAAAATTAAAATAATATTCTTCACAGCTATTTAATTCATTCAATTATATTATAACAATGATATATTAATTAGTAATTTATTTTTATTATTAGTTTTGAGTTGCAAAGTAAAAAATAATGACTTAAATATATCACATATATTTGATAAAGTTTGTTTTGAATATTACTTTTAAAAGTATAAAAGATAGATTCCTTCATAAAAAAGAATGAGGATCAATAAAGTATTGGACTGTATTGTTAATTATAAAAAATTCACAAGTTTTTGTACTTTATTAATATTTAATATTATAATTAATAACAGAAAAATTGATTATTTTAAAATGCTCAGGATTCAAAATCGCATTAAACATGATAATGCTGAATTGCTGGCTATTGTAGATAGATGCGCATGTATAATATAATAAGAAGTTAGAAATCATGAAAGAAGATAGATTGACTTTAAGACAAATGATTAAAGACAACAATACAGAAATAATTTCATTAGTTACAACTTATAAAAAGAAAAATGGTATAATTATTAAATTGAATTAAAAGATTTAAGATTGTTATAATAAGAATTAAGAAAATTATTGAATAAGGTTAAAGGCAAATAATAATAATAATAAGCTCAAATATAATTTAACACTAAAATATCAAAAGAAAATTAAGTGAATATATCTCAATCAAAGACCTCACGAACCCCTTCGCGACAAAATGCAAATATTTAAAAAAATCGAAATTTTGTGAGTCCACCAAAAAGATCTTTAAGTAGATAAACAAAATAGTCAATAATTCAAAAACAAGAAAATTCTCCTAGATTTAATGAAGATTTAAAATAGAATAGTCCAAACTCCCCAGAATTTCATTTGTAAATATGTTTATATTATATATTTAGCATTTCACCAAATAAAATTGAGCAATAAAGATAATAATTAGAGCAATTTGAATAAAAACTCAAGCAATATACTTAGGGAGATAATTTTTAAAAATTATTTGATCAATAGGAATATACAAAAAAAAGAGATGATGTTGTTCTAGCTAGTTTTTAAAATGTATATAAGTTTTTAAATTATTATAAGTTTACTGTTTAACATTCAGAACCTGATAAGGATCAAAATAAAGATAATGATGAAGGATTGCAATAATAAAATCTTCATAGAAGGTAGTATTCTTACTTGTCTATGCCTAAAGATATTAGTATACATTAACACCATGGTACTGAAATAATAGAGATAAAATTATCCTCTTAATTAAAATAAGAATCTTAATCATAATAAGACAATTCTTATTAAGATGGAGGGATAGATGTTTAGGGATCTTAATAAAGTTAAAGATCTGTTTTTGGAAAATATAGTTAAAATATGTTAAATTCGATTTAAAATTTGAAGTAAGAACAAACTGAACTAGAAAAATAATCGAAATATGAAAATTAAAATGAGAACATATATCAATCTTAATTTTTAGAAAAGTATGAAGAAGATGAATATGTTTAATTTTAAAATGAAAGGTAACAAACATAATAATTTGTTGCTACGAATGATGAAGACTAATACAACCCTGTGATCACTGAAGATGATATAATGAAGAAATATGCAGATCTGTTTACAGCACCTGATTTTTTAAAATAATGCAGAGCGACTTGTTAAACTTAAAAAACTCTTGATTCATTTGCAGATAGTAGAAGCTTAAATTTTATAGTTCCTTGTCAAAGTATGGTTTATTAAGATATTGAAACAAATAAAAGAGGGAAATATTCTTTATTATCTTAATTAACAGCTGAATAAATATTTGATGAGATTTTTCCTGAATCAACTTTATAAAAAATAAGTAAAGCATTCTTTAGGTTTAAAATGGAAGTTGTTTTTTAATAGTTAAATCATGATCCTTCTTAAGAGGAATTAGATGAAATGTTTTATTAGGTTGATATCCATAGAGATGGGTTTGTTGATGTCAATGAAATGGGTTAATTCTTAAACAACGTTTGTCCTAAGTAAGATAGATAAATTTATAATCAAATTGATAAAAACAACAAAGGATATTTTGATGAAAATGAATTAAGTTTATTGTTGAACAAAAATGTTGCCAAATCATATTTTTAAGAATTGGATCTATTAAATATTAATAAAATAACATATTGGGAATATTATTTAAAGTAATATATTATTGTATTATATTTAGGCGTAAGACTAATATTGGTCAATAAGTTATTAATATGATTTAAAAAAAATTAGAATGATTAAATTTTTTATATATATAAATATTTATTAGATCGTTAATATTAAAATAAAAGAAAAATTAAGAAAAGAGCTTGATTCCAATTTGAATAAATTTGAAGATTCTTTATATCATAGAATTTTGAGCCCTATCACTTTCAAATTAAATTGAAAAACTTAGAGAAACCAAAATTTTACTTTAGACTGATTTCAAATATGGAAAAAAAGGGGCTTAATCTTTCTTTTAGTTCTCCATCATTTATGATTAACGGTAGATGAATTGCTTAATTATATAATTAATCCAATCAAGAAAAAAAATAATAATAATTAATTCATTAAGAAGAATTAATAGATTGTAAAATAAAAAAGAAAGCCTTATTAAAAAAGAAATAAGTTAGCTAACCAAATTATCATAATTGTATTGTTTAAATAATGGTTAGTATTATAAACAATTATCTTACTTAAACAATTAAATTTTCTTATGCATTATCAATGAAATCCCTGATTCGATCAGGAATTTGCTAAATAACTTCTAGATAGATTATCTTTAAAGAATTGATTCAATTAAGTAGCAAAGTATATAAAAGGACTTAATAAGAGATCCATTAATTATTAGTTTAATTTGTCTTAAATTATTACAAAGCAAGTAAAAAATGTAAAATATTTGAAACGATATTTATTTGATATTATTATAAATTAATTTAATATTTATAAAAATATCCTCTCATTATTTATATTAAATAATAGCTATACAAAATTTTATGATAACTTTAACAAGTATAATGAATCTTGTTGATTTTTACATGAATTAATTTTATTTAATAATGTAGTTTGCTCAATATTTTAATAAAATTGATATTATTCGATTGAATAATTGCCTGTGAGAGGTTGAAATATTCAAAAGTTTTAAATCAATTAATTTTAATTGGAATACTTTATTATATCCTGAGAATAGATTTATAATATACATAAAATAGAAAATTAATAAAATAAAAATAAAGAAATGTTCAAGAACAATTTCTATTCATATGTTGGCGGTACCAGATCAGATATTGCTATGAGTATCGAGTCATACTTTGAAGTGATGGAAGTCCTTTTAGATTAATATTTAAGTAGAGAAGTAATTAATGGATATGAAATATCTATAGATGTTGTTCAATTTCAAAAACTGCAGTCAAGTATTGAATGATATTGTTGTCTCTGCCCCTTTAGCCTTTTTACCATTTTCACTTATAGGAACACAATGGTTGTTTGCAGGAGCCAATAGAAAAGGTGCTAATAAAGCATATGGACCAATTCTTGCATCTGTTCATATGTTGGTATTATGGAGAGCATATACTGCTCCAATTCCTAATAAATTGTTTACTAAAATTATCGCAGATCCTACAGTTGATGGTTAATACATAAGGTATAAAATTATTAATCAATTAAGAACTTAATTATCTGTAATGAAACCAGGATTATGGTCAGTTTTAAGTAGAGAATTATATCATAAAGGATATAGATTCCCAGAAATGTTGGAATTCAAGACTGCTACTGAATTCCCAACTGGATTTGTTAAACCATATTGATGGGTACATAATATATAAAATATATCCAATAATTTAATACAATAATTTATTTAAAATATATATAAGTAAATGCAGACAGATGAACCATTTGTGACTAATTTTTATATAGAATAATAAATAAAAATATTAAAACCTCATCCTATGGCTATTAAATTCACTACTGATATTTTATAAAACTACTATTAATTGTAATCAGTAAAAAATTACATTATCAAATTTTATAGAGAGAATCAATAAAAACATTGCAAACATCATTACTAAATATATATTAGTTTTTCTAGCTTGATTCATTTGAAGGATCGCAAGAAATAAATAACAAAATAAATAATTTACTTGAAGAAATTGTAAAAATAGATGACAATACTATTAAAAAAACAATATTTAGGCGATCTGTGCCAAGGAAATCATTATCAAAGTATTTTTATTTGTTTTTCAAATTTAATTAGATCTTTTAAATTGTTATCTTTAAAATTAAGAATTTGCTTTGATGTTTTGAGTAAAAATTGGATCGAGAAATAAACTTTTCCTAACTAATTAAGATGGTCTTGTCAATGTATAAAGAACATTCAAAAGTACATCTCCTTTTAGTAAAAAGTTAATTGAATTTAGAAGTGAATAGAGTATCAGCAAACCAATTAAAAATGTTTATTTGCAGAATTTGTGAATAATCAGTTTAAGCTATTGATATGACTTAACATTGTATACAATGTGAAAATAAAGCAGAAAGCAAAAAAAGGCTAATTGAATTAAATTTAGAATTGGCTAATTTATGCGATTAAGCTTACTAAGAAAAACGGAATGTATAAGTATCTTTAGCAATCAAAAAGTAAAATATTGTAATTAAATTTTAAAAAGAATGAAAGATAAAAATAAATAAAGACAATTTGAGAACACTTAATTTATCTTTAGAAGGATATAAACTTTAGATGATTAAGATGAAGAAGACGATGATAAAGGAGAATATTAATAAGAATAGAATTATATAGCAAATATTATGACACAGATTATTAATTTTGCTGAAAAAACTTTAAATAATGAGGTTGGAATTGAAGATACAAAATGTATATATTATTTAATATAAATCCAATAGTAACCCTAGTTTTAATGAATGATTTAGTTAGTTCTACAGAATATATTGAGAATCAAGATGCCTTGAACATAATTAATTCAACTCATAAATCTCTATTAGACAGACTTGAATATCATAAAAAGCAAGAAAGTTATAAGAATATAAAAAATTAATAATAATAGGATTCATAAGAAGACAATATTAGCAAAGTAAAGAGAGCATTCACTAAATCTAATTCTATTTCTTTTAGAATGTCCAAATTTTAAAATAGTCCATCTTCCCCTTCTTAAAGAATATCAACTGATCCAATTTAAGAAGAGGATGATTCCCCAACATAACCTTAAGCAAAATCTTCTTAAAAAATTATATGTTAAAGAAGAGGATTTAAAATGAATTCCTCTATATTTAAAGTTAGTGATGGATCTGAATCACCTAAATCTTTAAAAAATATTTAAATGCCATAAAATTAATCAAAATCAAGTAGTTTTCATAATGGTGATACAAATCAATCATTAAATTCAAATAATACAGATAATAAGATTGATTAGGTTTAGAAAAATTAAAATGTTGAATTAAAAAATGAAATAGATTAAAAGTCTCCTACATTAAAAAAGTTATCATAATTCAAAGCGAATGTTAAACCATTAAAAGTTGAATAAAAATAACCATCATTAGAAGAGATTAGTCCATAAATAGAAATATAAAACCCCTCAATTAAAGAAGGAGATGATTTATCAAATCTATCAAGCCTAGAATCTGGATAATCTAATTCAGCAACAAATAATGATCCTAAGTTGTTAGCTTTATAAAAAAGAGAATGTAATAAAAGGTCAAAAACTAAACAAAACTTTCATTCATAAGAAATTGAAAAAATGTAATAGAGTCATAAAATTTAACCCCGAAAAAGTAGATTCTATGAAAATTAAATTTGTAAGTCTCCTACTGTTCTGCCTGATTTTGGATTAGATGAAATATAAATAGATAAAGGATATCATTCTGATTCAAATTTAGTTAAAACTATAATCCCTTAATAACATTAAGCATCTTAAGTTGGAATCAAGGATTTTGAGTTCATTAAACCATTAGGGTAAGGTGCTTATGGATGGGTATTTCTTGTTAAAAAAAAAGGATCAGGGGATTTGTATGCATTAAAAATAATTGATTGTGCTTAAAGAGTATATTATTTAGAATATTTAGAACTTAGAAGCATTTCTTGAATAATTGAAGGCAGAAAGAAATATTTTTGAAATTCTCAATAGTAGTTTTGTAGTTAAAGCTTTTTATTCCTTTGTGCATGAACAATATTTATGTTTTGTTTAAGAATATATGATGGGAGGAGACCTAGCTAGTATTCTAAAATTATATACAGTATTTAATAATTTATATTATTAGGCTTTAGATGAATTTTATGTTCGTCATTATTTGGCAGAAATAGTGTTGGCCTTGGATTATTTAAGATAATAAAATATAGTTCATAGAGATTTAAAACCAGAGAATATTCTTTTGGACTGCCAAGGACATGCTAAATTAGCTGATTTTGGTTTATCTGAACAAGGAGTCAATAGTAGATTAAAATTAAAGGATAGTCTAAACTCGTTTAATACTATTGAAATACCAACATGTGTTGAATAGATGATTGATTAATAAGGTTATTAGACTGTATATAAATAATTAAAAAAAGTTGAATCCATTTTAGTTGATAGACAAGGAAGCAAAACGAAAAAGTAGACTTTTAATTTATATATATAGGATTGTTGGGACTCCTGATTATATAGCTCCAGAAATAATTTTAGGAACATCTGCTAGTAATTTCAGTTGTGATTATTGGAGCTTAGGGATTATTATGTATGAATTACTTTGTGGGATTGCTCCTTTTAATGATGATACAGTAGAAAAAATATTTGATAATATTCTTAATATGAAAATTGAATGGCCATAGATAGGTGATGGAGAAGAATGTATTTCTGAATAAGCTTATGATTTAATGATTAAATTGTTAGAACCTGATTTCTAGAATCGTATAGGTCATAAATCTATTGAAGAGATTAAAAATCACCATTTCTTCAAAGGTAATTTAAATGTAATAATGCAAAGGAATTTAATGGAATACATTATTAAGTAAACCAGGTCTAATTATACCCGAATTGAATTGCGAATCTAAGGATACAGAGAATATGTAGTAATTTTTAAAGAAATTTGAAAAAACAAATAAAGATAATGAGAATAAAAAATTAACCTAATAATTAAAAGCACAATTATAAAGTTTAGAAAGAATTGATCTACTTAAATAGAGAAGTATTTAAGAATCAGAGAAATATTTGTATATCAATTTTTATTAATTAGATAACAAGTAACACATGAACAATCCAAATTAAATAGATAGATTGATTCTCTAACACAATTTTATGCTAAAATTTACTAAACATATTCGAAGATGTAGTGAATAAATTTTGCATACAGTAAAGATATCATTCATCTTTTGTTAAATTTACAATTTTGTAATCTCTACCAGAGTTTTCTTTGCATTTTAAAAAATTCATTCTCTCAGTATTAAATTTAACATTTGTTGGCTTTTAGCTTATTACTCTGTCAAATGTATTTAATCTTTGAGTCTCACATCTTTTTTTGCTATTCCAATCTTTTGAGAGATGGAAAGATAAATTCATTTAATCTCCAATAAAACCATTTACATTACTAAATTCAAGACATTAATTTTAATTACGATATTTATCATAACCTAAAATTAATTTATAATAAAGAACTTAAATTTCTATTTCTAGTTTAGCTTTTAGTCTCACAGTTATGCAGATTTTCTAAAATTCTTTTTTTTCTATTTAAGAAATTTACATCTTATCTCAAAGATTTGTATAATTCTTATTCCTTTTTAATTAATTCTAATTCCTTGATTCTTTTTTTTGGTTCTTACGGTACTCCTAAATCTTTAGAATAATCTAATTTTTCGGAATTATAATGAAAAGAATAGTTTTTGTGTTTAAAATCATTTCTAATATTTTCAAAGATATCATTATGAAACTGCGTTTATTTCTATCCAAAAATCTTTTAATTGCAATTTAAATCATCTTTGAATCTTGGATAATGTTCAATAAAAAAGTAATCGGGTTTTGTAGATCCTTTGATTTTTGGATATAATTCTAATTAATTTAATGAGGATTTTTCAATTTTTTTAGAAAAAGCTGATGTTTTTAAAAAATTATCAAATTTAGTTGCTGGGTTATCTATTTTATCATAAGCCTCTTCAGCTGGTTTGTAACTTAAATTTCTATATTTCTTTGTAAAATCTAAATAAGAATTATTTATTTTGCTCATAACAATATTTATATAATAAATTTTAACAATATATCAATAATTATAAATTAAAATTATTAAGTAACTTAAATTTTACAAATAAAAAATGTATATAAATTAAATCATAAGCTTAGATATAATTAGACAATATTATGAATGATTTTTGGATTAGTTCAATGTTCATTTGGAAATGCTATCTTATTAACTTATTAAAATTAAAGGAAAAGAAAAAAATGAAAATTCATTCAATTAGAGAAATACAATATAATTAAATTCATATTATTAAGATGAATTAGAAAGATTTAAAAAATTAAACATTTAGAAAGTAAATGAGGATGGGTTGTTAAAGGAGGAGAAGAAATTATTAAAAGAATGGAATAGCTATAAAAAAATAAATTAAATTATATAGCCAAGTCTTGCGATTAAAATCATAAGCTCTTAAAGTTTATTTATGTGAATTTAAAAGATAAAGATGGACAACAAAAGAATTTTGAATAAAAGAAGCATATGATTTGATAAATGTGAGAGTATTTGGTAGAGCTATTCAAAATAAACCATTTTGGATAATTTTATAAGCTTTAAAATGATTCGATCAAATAATGGCCAAATAGATGGTGAAACATTGATGAGGATTCTTGCTAAAATTTAGAAATTATATAACTTTATCTAGAATTTACCAGTAAGGTTATTCTTATAATAATAAATTAATGTAAAACAAATATAATAGTTGATATAAGAAGAATGCAGTATCTTTAAGAAAACTATATTTTTCAGATTTGCTATAAAATAAGAATAGTTTTTTCCTAACGCTAAATATAGTGGAAGTTGGATGTTTCAAGAATTAGTAAATTCAGGAAATAATGTTTGTCAATCATATATATAATTTATTAATTGCATAAAATCTTAGTAATTCTAATACTTAACCTATTGATTTATAATACATCAGAAGGAAGAACTGCCCGACTAAGAAATCGAATAAATATTATTGAATTGTGACTATGATTTCCTTAAATTTTATACAAATATGCTTTTTAATTATCCTAAGTTGGAAAATTAAATTGATAATTTAGATAAAAGAAATGCTTAAATAATGATTTGTATGTGGAGTTATTTACTGGCCTATTTTTTTTTAGATTATCAAGATATATTAGAATTTAGAAATGAAACTCTTGGAATGCAAGATGATTCTTTTTAAATTACACTTGAAGAACCTTAAATAATTCTGATTAAGAGAAAGACATCTCTCCACAGGAGTGTTAAATTCTTCCAAAAGATTATTGAAAACATAGATTTGGATTAAAAATAATGAAATTATTTAGTTTTTTGTTGCAAATTTTCTTATAATAAACATTAATACGAATTAACTAAGTATTTTTATTATGAACAAGTCAAATATTACTATGAGCTGTTACAAATCCAACAATATGTAAATGTTGCTTTAAGAAGATGTTTCAGTTTCAAAACTTGAATCTTTTGAATCAGAATCTCCATAAAAAGAAGCTAATTAATATTAGGCAGAAATTGAAGAATCTTAGAAAGTTTTATTTTCAATTCAACATGAATTATTATAAAATGAGATGGAGGCTAAACAGAATTAAACATAGCACCAGGGTCTGATTTATCCTAGCCCATTAAAGGAATTAAGAATTCCATTTGATAAAATTTAGTTTATTTTATAGCCTATTTAAAGAGAGGGAATATTATAGTGTTAAATCAGGAAAAAAACAACCTAATCTCCAAAATAAAATGCAATATATGAATTGACAATGTTTGATTTACCAATATTGATAGCTGAAAAAATTCATACTTTATTTAAAAGGAAAATTATAATTAAACAGTCAGGCCTAAATTATTATGCTGGAAAATTAAAATGGGATAAATATGGTAAAAACTTTCTATTTCTTGATCATAAGGTGAGTCCAAAAAAATGTTCATCAGTTAATATGTAAAGATTATGCATTGGAGGAGCTAATTATTAAAAAACAGGGAAAAAAAAACCTCATAAAATTAGAGTAATTTATTGAAATGAAATTAGATATACTTACCAGAGATAAACTAAGACAATCAAATGTATGAATACAGATTAGAAAAGTGTAGATACTTTGAGAGTAAGCCAAATTATTTTTAGGAATTTCAGAATAGAGAACCAGAATATAGTATAGAAGCAAAGTCATTTGTTCTTCCTTTTTATAATAGGGCTTTGATAGCATCTTCTAAAAATTTATAATTGTGCTAATAAGGTAAAAATTAGGTTTTCTTTCTTTTGGGGAAGATTGAAAAAGGATTATATAATCTCGATTTTTAATGGCCAATTATACCTTTATAAGCGTTTTAGATAGCAATGTCATGTTTCGTATCAAGAGCTTCAGATTGAATTAATAATTAATATTTACATTATAAATTAAGAAAAACTTTAAATGTTTCTCAATCCTTAATTAATAGAGGATGCTTAAGAATCTGCAAAATAAAATCCTTAACCTGATTAAAGATTTTAATAAAAAGGTCGGTCAAACATAAATAAATTTCAAGCTAAAACAAAAGAGGAGCCGAAATAAGAAAATAAACCTTTGGGTAGAATTTAATAAGTAACAATCATAATAAAGGTTTCAGAAATAGATGGAAATACAGAAGAAATAGGCAGAATCTTAAATTAAATAAAATGATGAACTAGTTGAAAGTTTAGTTTAATTTGATTCAGATCCAGAATAGGAAGACACAAAAAAATATACAAATCCATTAATAGAGAGTCAAAAGAAATAAGAAGAAATAGAGGTATTGAAAAAATGATTTATTTATAGCCTATTTAAAATACAAAACCAAAAGGAAATCTAGAATTTAAATCTCTAAGTGTATTATAGAGTAATCAACAATTCAAGAAAAATCTTGGATAAAATGAATCCTCATACGGATAAGAATTTGTATTTGAAATTGAGAAAGTATTTATAAAGAATTAAATAAGTATTCTATAATTGGAAATAATCACAATTAATATTACGAACCTGGGCAACAATTAAGTTAAGATGATTCTTTACCTTAATTACAGAAATAAAGCAATAAAATAAAGTTTGTAGAGAGTTAAATTAAAGAAACTAAGACAAAAGAAAAAGTAGAGTAAGATGAATAGGTTATAATTTAATAATAGACTATTTAAGAGGAAGAGAATATTAATATTATATAAAATAATAATAATAATAATTATTAGGAATTATAAGAAATAATAGTATAAGAACATGATGATGATGAATTGTTGTCCTAATAATAGAAAGAACAAGAAATAAGAAAAGAATTAAAATAATAACATGATAAAATATAAACAGATCTAACTCATGAGATACCAGAAATAATAGAATAAAAAGAAAATAATCCAGAAATCAAATAAGTTGCTTAAGAGTAACCAAAATAAACATGTCCCTATCCCAAGCCTCTTATTTCTATAGAGATGCCTCTTGGAAAGAGACATTTCCTAACTAATCCTGCACCCAAAGGAGGGATGATCTAATGTACAATCAAAAGAGATAGAAGTGGAATGAGCAGATTTTATCCTAAATATCATCTTCATATATCAAATGGATTTCTATATTTAATGAGTGCAAAAAAGAGAGCTTACAATAATACAAGCAATTACGTAATCTCTATGTCAAGAGAAAACTTTGAAAAAGGAGATAATTTTATTGGTAAAGTAAGAAGCAATTTTATGGGAACTGAATTTATATTGTATGATTCCGGATTAAATCCTGAAAAAACCAAAGATCAATCGAAACTTAGATAACAACTCGGAATAGTTCAATATGAAAGTAATCTTCTAGGATCTAAAGGTCCAAGAAAAATGGTGGTATCTTATTTTTCTTATTAAGGTTTTAATGCCCAATCTAGATGAGAGAGAATAAATGTATGTCTTCAAACCTACTAATTCTAAGGATGGAATACTCAAAGAATTTACAAATAATAATAAAGATCACATTATAACATATGTTAATCGGCCACCTTAATGGAATAGCAAACACAAGGCATTTGTTCTTAATTTCTATTAGAGAGTAGATAAACCAAGCGTTAAAAATTTTTAACTTATTGTTGAAAATAAGGAGGACAACATTTTACTGTAGTTTGGAAGAGTTGGAGATGATCTTTTTAATTTAGATTTCTAATATCCTATTACTCCTTTACAGGCATTTTAAATTGCATTAACAAGCTTTGACTACAAAATTGCATGTGAATGAAATATTTTGTCATTATATAAATAAACAAATTACATATATATTCAATAGAAATGTAAAATAAACCTTTAGATTGGATTTGTATTGGATGCAAAAACCTTAATTATTCTTTTAGAAAGTATTGCAATCGATGTCACACCTTTACAAGAGATGCTCCAGGCACAAAATTTATCCCTCTTGAATAACCCAGCATTATAGATTCTCTCAAACTTTAAGAACCTGATCTTACAGGTAGTGGACATAGTACCACTGATAGTATAGGAACTAATCCATAAGAACATAAGACATTTCATCAAGCACTTTTCTTAGAAAATTTATCATATACAAATTAAGAAACTGTCAACAACAACTTTAACTTTATGAAACCATGTAGATTCTGTGCTACTGAAAACTATTTTTATTAATCCAAGTGTAAATAATGTGGATTTTAAATCTCTCATTGATTGCAGATCTATTTTCATCCTTTATGATTAATCATATATATATCTTGTTCTAATATTTTAAACATTCAATTAACTAATTATATAACATTTTTATCCTATGGATTTTCTAAAACTATTATCTTAACTCTCTGCTAGCAGGCTAATAGACGTTTTCAATTTTTATAAATTAAATTCTGTTGTTCTTAAGTTTTAGTTTTATTCTAACCTTCTTTTTTTATTTAGCCTTTAATAAATAGATAACTTCAATCAGATACAAATATCATATTAAAGATTAAAGCTCTTTTGAAAACCTAAGCTCAATAGACTATGTATAATAAAACATAAATTTAATTAAATCTGATAAATTCTAACGCTTTACCTAATATTTAATAAATTTGTATTATAAACAGTATATTTAAGTTTTTCATTTATTATCATACTATTTATTTTTTATTGAACCCTATAAAATTAATATACTTTTAATTTCAATAAATTTCAATAAGTTGTTAATATGGTTTTTTCTTATTTACCAGTTATGTTGAAAGATTCTCAATATTTAAATGACAACAATTAATCTCAATTAAAATATTATTGATAGTTTGTAAATAAATAATTTTTATATATGAATTCCATACATGAAAAACGAAAATTATTTATAGATTTAAAATAATATGAATTTTAATATATTATTCTAACACAAAACCGGAATTTAAAATCAACAGGATATGAAGATTATTTATCTTTCAGAACTTCTTAAGCTCTACCCAGAAACTTTAATTTTTAACATAAGGAAAAAAAGAGGAAATTAGACTTATACTAAAGGAATATATCCTAGTTTTTTAATAAGAGATAAATCAATACGAATATGCATCATAATAAAAAGATGTAATGATTGTCTATTGTAAAATAAATTTCAATAGAAATTAATTAAATTACACCTTAAAGTAAATCATAGAGTAGATAGTTATTAGATTAATTCTAATTGGGTTAAATTGCTTTTATTAGTAGAAATAACAATCTATTTCTCATATAAAATTATTTTTAAAAATGTATTTAATCTTTAGATATTTAAAATTGTTTTTGAAAAAAAGATAGATTGGATATTTGTTTGATACAATAGTGAATTAAAGTATAAATTAAAAAAAAAATTTATTATTTTTGGATCTAGTTTGATTATAATTTTTATTATTATATTAACATTTATCTCAATTGGATTTTAAATTTTTTCTGGGCCAAGGAATGAAACAGCTAACTTCTGCTTGATATTTTTTATAGGATGGTCTTTTTTTCAATAAGTGAGCTTCCATGTTTGGTATTGAATATGTAAGGAACATAATTTAAATTCCAAGCGCTCCTACGCCCCAATACCAATATTGCATTCCATAAGACAATGCAGCGATGTACATTCCCCACCAAAATAAGCATTCTCCTAAATAATTAGGATGTCTAGAATATTTCCATAGCCCAACTTCACAATCTCCTTTAATTTGCTTCGTTCTATAAGGATATAATTAATAATCGGCAATCCATTAAATAATTACGGCAATGATAGAAATCAATAATCCTATTTAATATAAAATATTATGTTCTTAAGTTTCCTTTATTGTATAATATAAGGGAATGTAACCTAAGTAAACAATGATTGTGGGATAGATATGAAATGCAACTAAACTGAAAATCCAATAAATAAAACTATTATTTATTTTATTTTTAAATTCTTCATATCTAAAGTCTTCATATGTAAGACCTAATAATATTGTTAAACTAAATACCTGGCCAAAATCTAAAATAACTTATGTCTTGTTTAATGCAATAAAAAAAACAAACCAACACAGGCCAATAGGATGAACTTTCAAAACCCCAATAAGCTGTAAAATACATAGGTATTATATGCCAATAAGGATCATAAATTGAAGAATTTCTAAGTTTTCTAATTATGAATGTATTACTTGATTAAAATCGATTAAATAAAAACTATGAATGTCGCAATTAGATCAACAATGAATTAAGAAATCAATTAATTTGGATAGAAGGTTTCAACGAATTTTGAAAGTGGGATCCTTTATATTCATTAAAGCTTACCACAATACTCCACTTATGATATACGGAATAAGCATATGTTAAAGAGATTGCTTATAAGAGTATTTCATTAATTTTAAGAATATTATTAATCTTTTTTTAAAGAAAAATTTAAGAATATATATTTTAATTCATAATTAAATATCAAATCTAAAAATGTAAAATATAAGTTTTGTATTAATAAATATATATTTTACCGTATTTTTCTTTTGATTATGAAGTATATGATCACTTTTCTATATTTCATATATGATTTTACTTTTATATTCAAGTTATACCAAATAATAATTTCTAATTATTATTTATTCAACCTGTATGATTTTTCTCCTAATCCGAATTGCTAGTAATTTAAATATTATGAAATTCTTATTCTTTTAAACAATGTAATTTAAAATTAGATGATCTGAGTAAGAAATAGAGTCATTTGGGATTCATAATTAAATGGAAATTTTACTTCTTCTTTGCAACCATGAATAGTGGTATAAGTATAAATATGAAGATCTTTCAAAACTTCCTAAAAAGAAAACTTTAAAATTAAAAGTATTTTTCCATGCATTAATTTCTAATGTAAAGTTGAATCAACTTAATATCAAAGTCTTTATCTATATAATATTCATAAAATTCTTTTCTGTAAAAAATTAATATTAAAATAATATCTACACAAAAGAATTAAATCATAATTGTTTCCTAAACTAAATAATTCACAAAAATCTAGATTAATTATATAAGTTAATTATTATAATGTATATTTATCAAACTTTTTTTTTCTTAGTAGGGAGGAGTGGTATTTTCTTAAGTTTTTTTGTTTGTGAGCCCAATTCTATTTGAT
Source organism: Paramecium sexaurelia (assembly GCA_000733375.1). NCBI lineage: Eukaryota > Ciliophora > Oligohymenophorea > Peniculida > Parameciidae > Paramecium > Paramecium sexaurelia. The sequence continues at coordinate 305,014 of JPFM01000024.1, forward strand.
TTAATTATAATATTTTACATTAATCATTTTACTAAATTTGAATTTATTATGGTTATGCTTAATCTTTTGGATCATCATTAGAATAGTCTGATCCTTCATCTCCTGAATTATTTTTATCATCCTTTTATTGATTTTTAAGACTATTTTATTCTATTTCATCCATCACTTGCTTAACTTTAATTTATTCTGGTTCATAACAATCTATTATTGATAAACAAAATGATTAAGCAATCTCTTGGTAGATATCCAAATTAAAATGAAAATACTCATATTTACCGAAATCAGCTCCACAGAATGACATTTCTAATGTAAAGCAATTAATTATCGAGAGTTCTTTCCATAAGGCAATCTTTATAATATATTAATATATAATTACTCTTGCAGAACCTTCTCTGTCCTTTTAGAGTAAAAAGCAGCAATCTTTAAATGAAAAAACACTACAATTATTTCTATTAAGCATAGGAAAAACTAATTCTCTTCTATTTGGATCCTTTCCTGAACATCCATACATAAAAATATTCTTCTTTCTTGAATGACCATGTATATCACAAAATAATACAAGATCTCTTTCTTCTTTTGTTTTTTTTATTAATTATTTTGTATGATAAATAGTTGGATGCTATTTCTTATTAGGATCTATCCATTATCTATTTAAATCAACACCTGCTAAATTACATCTATAATTTCCATTTACAACTCCATCAATATTAAGCATTGGAACTATTTTAAATATAAAATTCTCTCTTAAAATTCTAGCTTCGTGTGTATTTCCAGTTAAAAAATCTATCATATATTCCATAACATAACTAGCCATCGTCTCACCTGGATGAACTCTAGAAGTAATAACTATTCCCTTTTTTTCTTTCCCATTATTAAAATCACCTATAATTAAAAAATCACAAGTATTTCCTGCTATCGTCTAACAAAGTTATTTTCTTTTAACTCTATTTTTCTTAGCAGGATCAGATTCCAATTATTTAAGATACCTACACAAATGAGTATATGTATAAGGGTAACAATGTGCAATATAAATACAATCGAAATCATATTAAAATTTAACAGCAAAAGTCAATGTATAATAAAATCCACCATTCTTTCTTTTCATGTTATTTTAATAATAACATATTTCATGTCCATCTCTAAACCATCCAATTTCTTAACAAATATTTTTTTTAATTACTTTTTTATTTTGCTCCCTGGTCAGAATACATCAAAGGTTTCATTCCTGAATTATATAATGAATCAGGTTTCATCATATTTATTATATTGAACCTATATTCAACATCCTTTCTTGTATTTGATAACGAAAAATAAAACCATTAAGTATTCATTGTTGTATAATAATCTGGTTTAAGGATCAGATTATATTCATAATCGCATCTATCATATTTTTTTACTTTTACATTTAAATTGCTCTTCTGAGATTCCCACTTTCAAATCTACTTTCAAAAACTAGAGTTGTGTCTTCTTTTGTTTACGGTATGTAAAAAGGTAAAACCTCTAATCCATAGACACTTGGATCAGTATCCTATTAAACAAGCACATCTAAACAATATTTTTACTTTGTTAAATGGACTTGGATCCGCACAATCAAATACAACTTTATTTAATAAAGTGTCTGCAAAGCATATCCTCTCTATTTCTCTTCTTAAGCTTTCCTCCAGAATTGTTTATTTTGGTATATACATAGGTTCGAATGGTTCGTTATGGATTATGAATTCAGGAGAATTAGGTAATAATACAAAATCAGTTCCTCTTAAAATTTAATTATATATTACGTTTTAGTTATGTACTCTGGATCCATTTTTTTTATTTCATTCTTCTACTCCTCTGTTTTAAAGTACAAAGACTTATTAATTCCAAAAAAAAAATCATCTGAATTTAAATCCATCTTATATTTGAATTATTTAATTATATTATCATTTCACTTTAATTCTATTCAAAACTCCATGATTATCACAATGGCCATCATGAGGATAGTGTAGCATTTCATTTACTAAATAATCTATATGTCCATTATGTATAACTATTGGGTGACCACAATTTGGACCATGAAAATGTAATACTTTAGATATTGCAAATGGAGTTTCGCCACAATTTCCACCATTACATGCTAAACAACAATTACTAAATAATTATTTTTATTTGCAGCAACATTTCTCTTATTTGCAATCTACACACTTTATTAAATCATATTATTATTGGGAATCAAAATGTTAATGATCTTTTATTGGTTCACAATGTTATAATTATTGATCAATTAAATCATGCAATTCAATCCTCCCAGTCTCTTTATATTATAATTAAACAATTACATTCATTATAATTATATAGTCGACCATTAAACAATATATCAATGTGATTATAATGAAAAATTTAAGGATGTGATGCTGTAAAAAATATTCTCAAATCTGACGAAATTTAATTTATTTAATGGACATTTATAAACTAATCTGTGTTTTCTAATTTTTAATGAATTTTCTAATGTTTTTTTAAACTACACTTATAAAGAAAAGTACGATTGCATTCACAAACGTAACTTTATCTTTATTCTTTATGTTTATTTTAATGTTATTAAAAATTTTAATTTGTTATGAACTATTTTTAACAAACTTCACAAGTGAAAGGCTTCTCAACTTTATGCTTATATTAGTGTCTTTTCAGATTAGAAATTTATGAGAATTTTTAATCACACTCTTAACAAGAATATGGTTTTTCTCCTGTATGAATACGGTCATGCTTTTATAATGAGGAATATTATCGAAACTATTAATTACAAGTTACACTAGCAAATTATCTATAAAAACTAACCATTTATAGGGTTTCTCCCCTGAATGGATTAATTCATGTTCTTATAAAGCACGCTTTAGTTTAAATGATTTGTTGCATGTATTGCAAATAAATTCTTATTAATCCATCTTTATAATTATTTAAATATAATTTAAATATCACATCTAAAAAAACAAATATATAATTTTCAATAAATATTAGAATCATCTAAGATCTCAACAGATTAAATGTAAATTTAAATTGAAAAAAAGATCTTTCAAATTATAAATATATGATAATCTAAATTAATATCAAGTTTTTACATTCTAATCTATAAGATTAAAAAATCAAGACAATATTTAAGTACTTCTAAAGCAAAATGAAAATTTTCATAAATATTTTTACTCTCTAAATTATCTGAAGGATAATAAATAAAAAATATCTAATTTTCTTAAACTGTTTCTAAATGTTCAATCATAATATCCCTAATGTTATTTAGCAATTACAAAAATTTAACTTTTTTTTAACATTTTCCTAAAACATTTAAAATATCGTGTAACCTTAATTAAAAAGTTTAGTTAAAATTACCAGGACATTTTTAAAAAGATCCTAAATTTTCTATTTGCTTCAAATCAAATCATTTAGGACTATCTATTAGAATTTGCCATTATATATTGTACATTACAATTTATTGAGATCTCATAGATTAAAAGAATATTTTATTATTATGCTTCATTAGATTTGATTCTTTATGTTCTTTAGATCAAAAAAACTCAAACTTTTAAAGAAAGAAATCGTTTATTTTTTAAATATAAATTATAGATTTTGGCCATCATCTAAATTCAAAGCGAACTCCTCCTCCTCCAAATGGGAATTATTATTGGAAACCTCCTCCACCACCGAAAAACATTGAAAAAACTTAAGATGCATCTACTCCTCCTTCATAACCACCATTTTAATCATTTGGATCTACTCCAGAATCATATAGATCTTTCTTTTTTTTATCTGATAATACTGAATATGCTTCAGCTATATCTCTAAACTTCTATTATCCAATTTACTATTATTTCTTAATTATGAAACTGTACTTTTGTTTCTTCATCTTTATCTTTCAATTTGTCAGGATGCCATTACAATGCCAATTTTCTATAAGACTTTTTGATTTCATTTTCTGTTGCATCTCTTCCTACTTCTAATAATTTATAATAGTCTTTCTTTTTCGCTAACTTTTCTTTTTTTTAAGCTTCTCTTAATTTTTGTGCCATTTCTTATTCTAAGGTTGGTTCAATCTAAATAATTTATTAATAATCTTGAATTGCGTCTCCAAATTAACCCAATTTGTCGTAGGATTCTGCTCTCCTTATTAAAGCTTTATAGTATGATGGATTTAATTCAATTGATTTGGTAAAATCTTCAATAGCCTCCTTTTGTTGACTCATTTTTTACTTAACTAAAATTAAATAAAAAATTGTTATACCTAATCCTCTATTAGCATAAATAATTGAATTAATTTTACGATTATATGGATCAACACTCAATGCTTCTGTATAGCATTCAATTGCATCATTTAGTTTAACTTCTTAAAGTAATTAATTTCCTTTTTCTTTTAATTCTTCACATTTTCTTGCCTTTTTCAATGCTTCTCTACATTTCTTATTATCTGGATCGACTTTCATACCATCAATTAATATTTTCTTTGCTTTTTCACTATTTCCATTATATAAATCAATAATTCCTTTTAAATAATATACATCTGGAGTTGTTCCATGTTCACTCTATATTTGCATTAACCATTTACTAGCTCTTTCATTTTCACCGCATTTTGCTAAACATTCAACAAACAAGATTTAAATTTCTAAAGATTGTGAACACACTTATATAACTTATTAAAATTAATATAAGGCCTTTTAATAATCTGCATTTTGAATTTATTTCAAACCCTCCAAATAGCTTTAAAAAGCCTAATCAAAATTTATTTATTACTTATTAAGCTGTTAAATACTCTTATTTTAATGTTTAATCTGCTGGAGCTATTTACAATGCAGCATTCAGAGAATTGACACTTTCCTCCAATCTTCCCAAATTTTAAAGTGCAAGAGCTTTTCTTCTCAAAGTTTTTGAGTTATTTGAATCCCTTTTTAATGCTTATTCTGTGTCATCTAAGGCTTTTTTGTATTATTTCAATGCTAAATAGCAAGCTGCTCTATTTGAAAAATATACAGCTTCATTTGGATTATGATCTAGTCATTATCAATCTGTAGAAAATACCAATAGCATCAGAATAGCATTTTATGGCTTCATCATACTTCTTTTCTGCAAAGAATTTGTTTCCTTCTTCTTTCTTTGCCAAAGCTTCTTGTAAAGTAACTTCAGAAACTTAAATCATATATTTAATTGCAAAATGAACTTTTTTTAATAGAAATCAAATCTAATTAATGAATGCTTTCAGAATTAATTCATAGCTGATATTATCTTACACACCTGCTTTTAAAAATCCTCCTGAAATTTTTAATTCAATTTTTGTCTCCTTCCATTATCCTATCTTCTTTAAAGCATCAATTGAAGCAATAAATTGATCAGGTTGAGGTGGTTTGAATGTAAATGTTATTACTACTTCATTTCCTGGCTAAATAGCACCTTTTTAATTATCACATACAAAATATTTTTCGTCTTTCTAATAAATTTATAAAATTTTAAATTACCGATAATATAACTTCATAGTTAACAGGTTTCTCCATCTTTGGATCTAAAAGCTTACAACTACCAATTACTAGTTTTCTTGAATTGTCTTCTTCTTTTAATTTTTCAAATTCAAGCATAATCTTATTGTTTAAATAGGTGTAAACTTTTTCCTCATCTTTTAATTTCAATTAATCAAAAGGAAATTCAATTTTCTTGTTGATTTCATTAATTTAAGGGATTAAATTATATGGCTGATAAATATTTACATAAGCTTAACGATTATAACAATAACCCCAAATGAAAACCCTCTTTTCAGATTTCTAATTTGGTACATGAACTGATATAAGATCATAAAACTTATCAGACACTCTATCAGGTTTAAAGATCACCTTACAAGTTATTTCTTATTAAGCATTTACTATAGCCTCTTAGGGTATAAATTAAAAAACTTCTGTTCCACAAGAATTTTAAACTCCTCTAGCTTTGGTTATTAATTAAAATTTAATGGGAAAATTTGAAACATTTGTTATTTTGAATGATCTTTCAGCATACTCTCCTAGTACTACACCTCCAACAGGTATTAATCCATTTTCAGGTACTACTTTAACTTCTGGTCTGACACCTATTCCTTTTAGTTTCGCTGAGACGGCTGCATGATCACAATATAATTTTAATGTTTCTTCAAAAGGCTAATCTTCAGTTGGTTAAAATTAAACGATTAAAGATTTCTTATTACTAGGTTCAATTGTTCTAAGAGCATTTAAAATAGTAAAGCCGCATGATATTGGTAACATTTCCATTTTTAATTCAGCTTTGAATGGAGTTTGATTGAAAACAGTAAGTTCTTTTGTTTATCTAATACCCACTGCAACTTCACCGAAATCAATTATGGTTTTACTCAAAAGCAAACTTTTCTAGACAGTAACAGTTGAAATTTATAGGTATATTACTTATTTGGCGTTATCTGGCATATCAGTATATTTAAAATAGCAAGGAATCAACCAAGAATAATGTTATGAATAATCTTATTTAATAAAAATGAAGTATTACTTAAATCTTCAGGCTTATTGAATTCTATAAGGGTTCCTCCTAAATTTCTTAATTCTTTAGCACTATCAAATTATTTCTCAAATTCTTCTCTTTTTAATCTTTCTTCTTCTTATTTTAATCTTTCTAATTCAGCTTATCTTCTTTCTTCTTCTTCAAGCTATTATTATTATGCTTTTGTTAATTTTTCTGGCTTTTTTTAATCTTTTTTGACTTCTTTTTTTGCAGCCTTACCTTTAGCTGCCATTTCTTCTTCTTTTTTTAATTCTTCTTATTCTCGTTTCTTTCTTTCTTCTTCTTCATATCTTATTTTTAATCTCAATTCAAAATTGTTATTAGGATCATTTTCATATTTCTCCTTCAATTCTTAAAGAGTGTAGGCTCCCAATTTCTTAAAAAAAGAATCATATTCTAAATGAACTTGTATTAATTATTCTCTTTGTATTTATTAAACCATAGGGGCCATTTTAAGACCACACAATTCATAGAATGGTAAAAAAAACTCAATAATGATATCTCTTTAGGAAATATTTTTGATATCAATAGTAGTGGAATATTTTTCATCAATTTATTAGACTGGTATATCAAATTTAAGTCCTGAAAATTCTAAAGGACATTTAGAAATTTCGCAAGTATATGGTATTCTGATTTCTTTTGTTGAAATAGTGCCTGAGACTATTTTACATTTTAAAATTCCTTCATCTTATCTGTCACTTATCCCAATTACTTTTTAAGTTCTATATGTAATGTCTGTAGTAAATTTTTGTTTTGGTAATAAACGTAATGGAACCAAATCAGTTGTAATTGAAATTTCCTTTGGTAAAGGGTAAATGGCTAATTCTTAAGGTAAATCACTTAAATTCTCAAATGTAATCGCTCTTTTGGCTCCTTAACCATCAAATAATTTTCCAAAATCTAATCTTGCTGGAGTAATCGAAAGTGTAGCCATAGTCATCTATGCAACAATATTAAAAGGAACAGGCATTTTTTGATCAGCTCCTATTAATTTAAAAGGAACGTCTATCACATTGTCTTTAAAAAATCTTTAACAGATTGTTTATAATTATCTTTCAGCATTAAACTTAACCCAAATTTCAAATTTAGAATTTCCTTAAATATATCCTAATTTTGGATTAAATTCAAAGAAATCTTTAGTTTCTTTTGGTGTTTAAATTTAAATTTTCATAGCATTTTAACTTCTATTAAAAAATACAATTTTTTCTCTATAAATATGATTGAATAAACAAATTTAGAAATTATAAATTTATTTTTCTACATATATTGGTACTTCAGTACAATACCCTCTGATTTCAATTTAACAAGGTGGAGAATGCATGAAATTTTCATAATATAATGTGAGAGGCAATGTAAAAGGACCAACTTCTGCAGGAATATATTATATTGGTATCTTAAGCATTGAATAACCTTATAAAATATGTTATCTTTAGAATTTAAGTTGTTTTAAGAAAGGTAAGATTCCTTCTTCATCAAAAGGCTTATCTCTATTTGATTTTTAAGACACTGATTCAGTAGCAATCGTCTATAAGTCCATTCCTTTTGCACTTCTAATGAAAACATCTGTATCTAATGCTCCTAAATTTTGAATTTTGAGAATAAGAGTTGAATCCTCTCCTAAAATGACTTTACCAAAATCAATTATAGGTTATTCTACTTTTGCTATTGCTTTTTTGCTTGTGCATAATATGTGAATTTAGAAAGGGCCTGTTTCGGCTTAACATTACAATTAGACATCTATATCATCATTTAATTATGGAGTAAATCTAACTGTTATTGGACAAGACATTCCTGCTGATACTCTGCCTGGTGGAGTGTATATTAACTCAAAAAAATCCTTAACTAAAATTTAAACATTACTCTAACAGCTTCTGGAAGTGGAAGAATTTTGAATGAATTGAATGTGTAAGAAACATTTGTAAGTTACATTATTATTGTATGTGGTTTACCTACATCAAAATCCTTTAATAAAATCTATATCTTACTTTAAATATGATTTCAGCAGGTTTAGAAATAAAAGCAACTCCTTCAAACTTTCTCCCTTAAACTATTTAATCTTTGTAAATGTTTTCTTTATGACGTTTACGAGCCTTTTCAAAATACTCTTTTTCAAGAGGAGTTAACTCCTTTAACTTTATTATTCTTTAGCCAAATTCGTCTTATCTTGGAGATTCTTCTTCTTAATCTGACATAATAAATTAATGTTATTAAGAAAATCAATAAATTTCTTTTCTATATTCTCAAGCAAAATTCCTAAGACCTATTATGAGATTTTGGAAGTTACTCCTAAGGCTACAAATAAAGAAATCAAATTGCAATATATTAAATTGGTGAAATAGTACCATCCTGACAATGGCGAATCTGGATCAGAAGAGAAATTTAAAGAAATTTCTAAAGCTTATTAAGTACTTAAGGATCCAATCAAAAGATAACTTTATGATTCTGATGCATTAAATTTTGAATAATCTGGAGAAGCCCATTCAGCAAATGATGTGAATCCCGACTCCTATTTTTATAGCACAAATAAAAGAGAATACTATTAAAATAAATGGTATAATTTTAGAAAGCCTTCTTACGAAACATTACATTAAGAATAAACATATTAATTTGTAGATGAACTTACATCCAAAGCAATTATTGGAAGAGTTCTTATAGTAATAGGTTTATATGCCATTTGGGATTTTTATAGATTGTATTCAAGAAGATAACACAAAAAATTTTTAGAAACTTAAAAAGAAATTCTTGATTCAAGTTTCATTTAAGCACCAGTAGAATAATATATTGATAAGAGATAAACTGAGATGTAATTAGATTTAGATTGATTTTATTATAAAATTCAAATAATAATATATCTTAGATTATATCTCTAATCCTAATAATAAAAAATTATAAATTTATTTCAAGAATATTTATTTTCCAAATCTATATATTTAAAATATGATTAAAAGATTAAGGTGTTAAAAAGTGTTATGTTATAATTAGGAATAATATAACCTATAATTTGTTAAATATTTATCATTCATTAATTTCTAGAACTTAGTTTTACAACTATTCATCAGGCTATTACTTTACAAATTCGATTTAACTTTCATTAACATTTTCTGAAATATTTTTCATTCTACTCAAGTAAGTAGAATCTGTATTATTAACTCTGATTGTGTTAATTTCTAACCATGGGTAATCTTTGATTATTTTTTTTCTTGTAAACTCAGATCTACAAAAAGGACAATTCTTTTGTCTCAATAGCCATTCTTCCAGACACATAGTGTGCATGATATGAAAACAAGGAGTAACAGAACATATCCTTTATAACTTAGTAGTAGGTTTTTTCATTTATTCTAAACAAACTACACATTCTTCAAATTGAGATAAACCTGGATATGTCTTAACAATTTTATCGAAATGATGTCCTTTAAAATGATCTTTGATAAACCTTAAGGAGAAACCCTAATAAGTTGCTAAATTATTACTTTGTGATTAGTTTAAGGAATTTAACGTTAGGGACTTTGAGCTTGAATTTACTCAATATCATGAACTTGGTTTAGATTCCTTCTGATTGCTTCTTATATTTATAATTTAAATTATCTTTGTTATCTTGATTTAAGGGCTGACAATCCAAAAGCGAATAAGAGTAATGATCCTACAACACACCCCGTAACAATAATTATAATTTTATTTCTTTCAAATGTGCTTTCTTCCTCTTTTTCAGCAGTGATAACTTTAAATTAGATATTTTTGGATTAAGATTAATTATTGTATAATCCAATATACATTATATCAACCCAAACGTTGGTTTACTTGTTTTTTAATTATTGTTATATATTATTGATTGTTAATAACTTTTAGCTATCATTTAAATTAGGAATATTAAATTGTGGATTCTGTTTTAAAACAAAGCTATAATCTATATTTATATAAGATTAATAAAATACATAATTATTCTTCTTCAATTTACGAAAATAGATTAATATCATAAGAACTAAACTAGAATTGAAAGTACTTCCATGTATGGGGTTCCAATACAAAAGAAGTTAGAACATTTCTCTATATAGATGCTGATTAGAATTAGCAATATTATCCGAATGCACCGTCTAGACAGTGACATGACTAAGATATACACACAGAGTTGATAATCTCAGGGTAATTGTATCCATTACAGTCATTGATACAACCTTAGATTAGCTCATTTTCCGAATAATAAATCTCTAGACCGATAGGCAATTCATTTTAATTTAATTCCAAACATTTTATATAGATTTTTGATACATAACTAATATGGATTAGCTGATTTTAACTATTAGCTAAATAACTTTGATAATCATAAAACTCAGATCCTTTGGGATTAAAAGCTAATGTTAAATCAGATAGTTTCATTTAATCTATATCATTCGAAGATACCAAACAAAGTGCATCTTCTTCTTTCTTTTCGAATTTGATTATAACACTTTATACATTTTAAGTGTAATTTAGTTTAATTATTTGTTGGATATCTGGTAAAGCTTTTCCGTAGTAAGTAGGTAAACAGTATGCGATATTTATGAATATTGTCGTAAAAATAATCATTTATAAATTAATGTAAAAAAACCATTTAGAGCTGCCTTGATTATGGTTGGCTAGTCAAGAATTATATTCAAAAATGGTATTTCCAATCTAAAATCAATAGGAAGAGAAGAAAGCTTAAAATATGACATAATATATGATCAAGTATAGTAAATATTAAAATATTTTGATAAGGTAAATAAATAACACAAACTCTATTTCATAAAGGAATATCGAAATTTTATATTGAATTTTAGAAAATTTATGAGCAAGAAAATGAATTAGATGCATGATTCATTTTAGTTAATTTTAAATTAAAAAAAGCATTTCTTAAATTACTCAATCTTAATCCTCTGAGGGGATTTATTATCTTTGAATATTCTCATCACTGTTAAACATAAAAATCAAATTCTCAACAAACTTCTTAAATTATATGAGAAATATCAGATTAAAAAAGCTATAAGTCAATCTTATTTAATGAATTGCTCCAAGTCAAACCTCTTTATGTTGGCACTTGATTATTATTATTTTGTAAATATATAATTATAAAATAACAATATTAACAAAAATTCAAATATTAAAATGCTATCAGACATACCCGAGAATTATTTCGACTAGACATAAACACTCTATAGTTACAACGAAACTATTTATTCTTTTGAATAAATTGGAATATTCTTTATCGTCATACGATCTATTAGAATTGTACAATCTTTTTAATATTGAGATTTCTAATGTGTTAATTACTAATCTACTACCCTTCAAATTGATCGTAATGTATAAGCCTTTTATGTTGAATTTGTATTATTTTTGTGGAGTAGCGTTATTTGCTTATCTCAGATTCGGAACAGAAGGTACTCAAATACCCTACGATTAAACAGATTCAACAAATGGCAAGTATTTTTATCTCTTTGGAACTAATTCAAATATAAATGTAGAGAATTAATACTACTTAAATTCGAATTATACTGCAATTTTATTGCATGATTGTGATTTTACTCTTTTATTCTTGTTGCTTTTATTGATATTATGTATTCCTTACAAATTTACAGATAAATGGCCTTAATTCTTTCAAGAATTAACAACTTATTACTTAGAAGGGAGTATTTTTGAAATAACTTTAGCAAGTGTGGGTTAGATAACTTAAACCATTTAAAATTAATCAAAAGATCCATTAAATATCATTTTTAGTATCATTGGAGGAGTTTTATTACTATTTAACTTTATTATAATAATGAGACCGTTGATAACATTGAAAGATGAATCTAAGAAGAAATTTTTAAATTATTTTTCAAAAGTCTCATTACTTGATTAAAATAAAACTGTATACTTAATTCATTATTCAATATTTAATTTAAATGAGCTTTTAATGGGCTTATTTCCAATTGCAATAAATAAGTTTATCATAATTTTATACTTTGAAATTGGAATAAATGGGTTATTAATTGTATTACAATTTCTTATGTTATTGAAATGCAAAGATCTTAAGAATAGGTTAATTAACATTACTAATATCATATCATATTGTATTCTAGTTACAACATATGTTCTAGTATAAATTGAAAATTATGAATTTGGGTTTATTGTGATAATTTTATTGTCTATTTATTTCGTACTTAATATCTTAATTACTATATTATAAATAGCAATTGTAAAATCAAACGGATAGAAGGTTGTAATTAAAAAGGTACAGTAAAATGACTAAAATGTAAATTTACAGACAAATATAGAAATGCAATCTGTTACATTATAATTAGATTAGTCACAATAAATCAATTAAACTGTTTAACAATAGTCTAAATTTATGCTAACATCCTAAATATCAAATATAAATCATTCTAAATAATAACCTTCTCAATTTAATAGTCATAATACAAGCTCTGACTTTTTGAAAGAAGAACATCCAATATTGAATAATCAAATATAAAAAGATCTTTTATTAATAAAGAGATCAAAATGTTATGAAACTTCCTAGTTTATCGATAGAGGATAAGTAAAAATGAATAAAATCTTTTTACAATTTAAGTTTTGTGTAAAAGTATTAAATGGTGGACATGAGATAGATTAGAAAATATTAAAACGAAATAATATTGGAAATAAGATAATTGGAGTGCATACATTTACTATAGAATGCTTATAAAATTGTGAGATAGAAGAAATGTAAATAAAAACTTATTATGGTGGTCAATTACTTTAAAGAGATATAAAATTAGTAAAAAAATAAATGTAGCATGGTCAGAGTCTTGAAGTTAGTCATTAGCATTAATTTGAATAGAGTGATACTTGGAATGAAAAATTGGCAATAAAACTAATAATAGATACTAAAATATTCCGATTGTCTATTTGTAACAATGAATTAAAATTAATATAATTATCAACTCTCACTTGGAAGAGCATTTAAAAATTAATTGATAATGGTATTTAAAAATATATAGTTCTTTTCGAACAAAGATTAGAGAGATTTAATTTTGAGAAAATTATTTAGTTTTGTCAACATTACAAATTATATCATTACAAAATAACTTCAGCTGAGTCGGAATATCGAAATCAAGAATTATTCTCAAATTTTGGCAAAATTTAATTGATTATACCTGGAACGCCTTACATTCGACTAATTCTTAGTATTGAATAATAAATCAATCGAGAATATTTAAGTAGTCCTTAATACATAGAATCGAAAATAGATTTAAAAAGGGTTTAGTACATAATTGTTAGTATTTATGCAAAAAGATCATCTCATTAATTGGGATATGCACACAAAAGAGTCAGTGAGTGTTTTGGAAAAGAACTGATTAATTATTTTAATTAATGATATATATATTTAATGTATAGATATGTTTAAATTATTTTATTTGTTTCTCAAAATCATCAGATATTTATGAATAAGTGATTGTAAAATTAACATGTGAATAATATTTAATTATTAATGAGCGAATGATCTATATTAATTTTATAATACCCGTTTTTGAAAAAAATCAGATGAATTGAAAGTATTTGTTATTTAACATAGTTAGAAAGATGGTTGATTAATATTATTTATTTTAGAGATGAAAGCTACAATTGCAATCCTTTTATTGGTGAGTATTGCCTCAGCAACTTCAACTCATGATTAAATTATGGCTTTATTATAAACAGGAACAAAAGCAATGGATGCAATAGACACAGTCTTCGGTTTGTTGAATGATCTCATTCAATCAAATAAAGATGCTTAATTTGCTGCTGATTAAAAGAATGAAACAGATGAATGGGTTGGTGCATAGTAAATTTTATGATCTAATTCTAGAACTATTGAATAATTCACAAAGATCAAGTCTTTGAACTAAAAGCTTTTCTAATAATCAATTGAAAATAGAGCCTAATTTGAATAGGAACTCTAAGACACAAAGAATTATTTAGCTTGGAATGAATAAAGATAAGATGAAATTGCAAGAAAGATATAAGTCTTATTAGATGAATAATGTTTGAGCAATTAACTTTTTGTCAGATCAATCAAATAAAATAGAGAGGCTCTTGAAGTAGTCAGAGTTCTTAAATAAGATGTTGCAGGTTATATCATAAATGGAGATTCATTCGAACTTATTTAAGAAAAAACATAATCTGTTGCTGAAAAATTAAAGGCCTACAGCAACCTCTTCAATGAAAATGAAGTTAAATCTTTCCTTAGTTTGGCTAATAAATAAGAAGAAGGATCTGTAATAAATATGATCCTATTTTTTAGGTTAGCAGAGGTGCAACATTAGCTGAAAGAGTTTTGGCAGTTTTGGAATCACTTGAAGCAAATCTTTAAGCATCTCTTGAGGCTTTGGAAGTCAATGAAATCAATGCTTCATGGGAATTAGCTGGATGGGTATCTTTGAGTGAAGCTGAAGTCTCTAACCTCAAAGTAGAATATGAAAGAAAATAAGTTTATGCTGACAGACTTGCTACTGTAATTGATTTAAATTAATATTTAGCAAATTTAAGCCGCTTTAGCTTAATAAGCAAAATCAAAGATTATTCTTTAAGAATCCTAAGATGCTCTTGATTAAGCTTAATCTGATTTGGAAAATAAGAGAGCTGATTATGCTGAAGCCAAAGCTAAGAGAGATGAAGAAAATGCTATCCTTGAAGAAGTAATCATTATGTTCAAGAAATAAGTTGCATCATGGTCTGGAAGATGATTAACATATTGAAAAACTATAAGACAATCAAATTATCTTTAATATAAAAATCTTAATCATGGTTTTAGACTTCATTCTAGTTTATACGTATTTCTTCAGAAAAGTAACATAACAAATTAATGAGAATTTCTTTAGTTTCTAATTAAGTAAACTTACCTTTAGTTGCATTTATTATTACACAAATTGTTAAATCTGAATCAATCTTTTAATATGACTAATAACCAAATTTACCCTAAGCAAAATTAAATAACCAAATTTATAAGAAATTAAATATTTACTTTATATAATTTAATAAATAAATTCTGGATATTTTCTTGAGAAAACTCTTAAAATTTAAACATAAGAAATACTTTTTAAATTTAACTTTTAAAATAACTTAAAGCACTTAAAAATTAATTCTAATAATCATATTATTCTTTAAGAAAGTAAGTTTACTTTATTTATGCTTTTAAAAATTATTTTGACTTTTATAGAAATATAATATATTTAATCATATTTTCGACTTTTGTTTTGAATGATTTGTCATTTTGATTTAATTAGAACTTAAGGGCGAATATAGTAATTCATTAATTCTTTTAATATTTTTGGAAGTTGTAGGTTCCTTTTAAGAAAAATAATAAATTATACTTTGAGAAAAGAATTTTCCATTAAAGATGGATCCTGGATAACTTTCTGTAGATTTTCAATAACAATTTTTTGAGTTGGTACCATTAAACTTTTTTTGAATTAACTTGTGTTTAATAATTTAGCTTTAGAAATAAAGCTTTCTATTTCAATCAATTATTTCTTTTCAATCGTAAACCACTTGACATCTCTGACTGAAGAAGAGTTCAATGCAAAATTTTGTCTCATATCATAGAAAATTTTAATTTTTTTATTAATTTCAAGCATAATTACAACAAGTTCATAGAATTAAAGAGCTAAAAGTTATAAGATAGTATTACAATCTCTTATTTAGAATTATGAATAGGATTCTATCATTTCAGTGATTTCATTTCTTAAGAAACCGTACTCTAATAAACAATCTTTATAAACTAAATATGCTATATCTTTGATAATAAATGAATTCTGTGTTTTTTAATTAAATGAAAATTTTAGATATGGAATAAAACTTAGCTTAAAGTTTAGCATATTGATTATTTTGAATAGCCAAATAAATTATAATTATCTATTTAATGTGTCATCTTAGTATGGGTATTAATGAAATTTACAGGAATTATATATGTCTGAATTTTAAGTAATTCTCTAAATATAATTGAAATAAATGTTCATCAATTCAGATTCATTTTAATATATTTATTCATAAAGTTATAATTACTAAAGAAAATTAATAAATGATTTACATCTGAAACATTAAGATACATAGAATTTTAAAACTATGTACTAATCATTTATTAATCTGTTATAATCTAACATGTTTAATTTATATTAGTAGTAACAGTTGTTTTTGCTTATGTATTTAATGATATTGGTTTGATCTCTATATTGTCATATAATTTACTTGAATTTATTAACAACACATTATAACTTTGTCTATCAATTAACATTAATCACTGCTCAGAATAATATGCAACGCATAACATTTTTTGAGTTATTCATTTATAGATTCTGGTTGAAACTTAAGTACTTGCTCCAATTTTTTAAAGTCTTTGATTAATAATTTTGCATCACTCAATCTTACTTAAGTAAATTATGGATCAAGTATTGAGAAATCGGAATTTTGGTTTCTTTATTTTGTCTATTAGGCTGGTATTGATGGTTTAGAGAAAATTGATTTAATAAAATTCATTTATTAATTTTAACTACAAAAATAAAATATATAAATATTAGTATCATTTATAAATACAGTCTTTGTTTCGGAGCATAAAAATATTTTCAGTTATAACAGTTATTTTTACTAGAGACTTAGTATATTTTATTAAATAATTACTAATATTGAGCTATATAATTTCAAATATTATAATTAAAACTAATCTATTTTCGAACTCATTTTTGACTCCCCTTCAATCATATAATATCACAAGTAGTTGTTAACTTTTATATATGAGTATAATAAATTTTCCTTTAATATTCTTTAATTCTATTAATTTTTAATTAATAACTATTTCTACATTTATATCTAGATGTTTTTAGTTGAATTTGTTCTATTTGAAATTATAATTAATTTTAGTATCGAGAATAAATATTAATTTTTAATAATAATTATACACAAATACAAATAAAACTGTTTCATATAAAATTATGAGTAAGAAGTCTATTTTGCTTTAAAATATTTTCTTGATTACTGCTATGTCTGACTCTAATTGAAGGCTTATAAAATTTAACAATAAAGCTATCCTAAGGACTGTTTTATTTTATTAACTAGTGAGTATAATTATTAGAAAATCTCTCCATTTTATCATTTATTTTCTTTAAAGGCTAAGTTTTATTTCTTGATCTTTTTGTCAAATCTTTAATTTTCTCTTTTAGTCCATTATCAGTTTATTCAGATTTATCTATTTATTCAGTTGGATTCTTTTTCCTTTGCATAAGTAATTATATCTTCTTTCTAGGCTATCTAATCATTAAATCAATTCTATCAGGAGTTGGACAATGTCCTTTTTCTTAAACTGAATGAGTTTTTTGTCTAACTAAATCAACAATATTATTAGGTGTTAATTTTCCCTACATCGATATATTATTCAATTTATTTTGCATTCCAGTATGAACATCTTAAAATTATGAATAATCAATTCTATTTTTATTTTGAGGCAAAGAATATCTCAATTATCTTTGTTATTAAAATTTCTCTCTGCTGTTAGAACCACCAGTTGAACTTTGTAATTATCGAAATTCCATAGGTTAGTAAATTTGTTATAATTAAGACTAAAAAATTTAATTCTTTTTATTTTATTATTAAGTTTATTACAGTTATTGAGCATTATTTTTCAAAACAGTTTATTAATTAGATGTAAATTTCTTTACTAATAGCCAATAAGCAGCAGTATTTGAGTTATGTTTAACTTTTTAAATTTATTCAATAACCTAGTTGATGTCGTACCCTAATTCGGATAGTTTCTTCATTACAAATTAATCTTTGGTTACTAAAGTTTGTTAAGGTTACATAATCATCTTTTTATAAAATTGGTGTTGTTTTATTTCATCGAATCCAATTCTTAAAGAGGGATCTTTAGTCAATAATTATTTTAAGAGATCTTATGCTGCAGGTGAAATATTTTTTGGTTTCTCATAATCTTCATATTTTATCATTTCGTAAAGTTTCTTTGTATTTTCATGTTCAAACGGCAAATAACCACAAAGCATAGCATATAAAATGATGCCACAACTCCAAATATCACTTTTTTAACCTCCATACAACTTACCATCTTATTATTATAATATTAATACATAACATTTCAGGTGCAGCATAGCATGGTGATCCACATGCTGTTTTTAATTGATCGTTATCTTTATATATATTACTCAATCCAAAATCAGCCACCTTCAAATTTCTTTGTTCATCCAGTAATAAATTCTCAGGCTTTAAATCTCTATGTACAATCTTTTAAGAATGCAAATATTCAACTGCATCGATCAACTGAATAAAAAATCGAGTAGCAGCAAGTTCGGATAACCTAATTAAATATTACTTATTACTGATTCTTCTTCACTATATAATCAAATAATTCTCCTCCTTTTGCATATTCCATCACTAAATATAGATTTGTTTCTGATTCCAATATCTGCTATTTTATTTTAATAATACTTCATAGAGCTTTATTACATTCTAATGTTCAACTTTACGTAATATAGCAATCTCCCTTTATACTCTAACAAAATCTGCATCACTCTCTATTTTCTTTTTCTCCAATATCTTTACAGCCACCTTAAATCTAAATTCAATTTTACATATTCATCGCAAATTACATGATATCCTAATTTTACTTTACCGAAAGTTCCTTTCCCTAATGTGCGATCTCTAAAATTATTATCTTTGTACCTAAAACATAATTTTAGATCTATTTTGTTTATTCATTGTTAGACATAATTTATTTAAAACTATACAAAATAAATATTATAAAATGCAATTCACACTTATTATTTTGCATACCAATCTTAGAAATCAAATAAAGAATCATCTTATCCAAATTCATGATCTAAATTACAATATTATGAAATATCTATTGAAATATTCAATTATTATTTTAACATTGTAAGCTTATCTATTTTAATAACTTATTTAATTATAATTTAAGTGTTAATAGTGTATATATAATATCTAAATTTAATATTCTATCAGGAGAAAAATTTTAAAATTATAATAAATGACATTAGATGATTATTAATTAACAAATAATGTTAAAATAAATATTATTGATAAATGTATGGTAGCAAATTCAAAATGCTAATATATAGCTCTACTTAGAAACTTTAATCAATAAATTGCTATACTTCCTATAATTATTACAAAATTGATTAATACAAGCATTTGAATAAATAATTAGGAAAACTTACACAATGTTTAAGTAATCATAAAACGATTCAAATTACTATTATTTATTGATTTGCTTATGAGTTTTGGGGTTATAAATAATATTTAAAGTTTACTATAACTATATATTTGCTTTTTTTTTTTATTTAATTGTTAGTGGCATTTTGACCCCAAATAATTTTATAGTAATTATGAACCATTCATGTGTGCATATAAATTTAAAACAGAGCTTAGTTAACTTGGATAATTAAAGCTAATAATATAGCAATAAACATAACAAGAAAATGAAAATAAGGTTGAAAATATCAAACGAATATATATATTTAGAATATGTGCAAATAATGTAAATCACTTACGAGCCTTACGTCTCTTTCTCTTAAGTCTTCGCATTCTCTTCTTTCGCCACTTTTCTCTCATTATTTATTTAATTTTAATATTAATATATTGGAAGATTTAAATTAAGTTTTAAATTGCTTCTTAAATTAAATCGTTAAATCTCACTAAATTATCAATAAAGTGATCTTTTGTTAGAATAGATTGGGCTAGAAATATATTGAAATCAAAATAGATAGATTTCATTATAAAAATACAACATCATCATCAGTAAGCTTATTGTTACTATCCTCAAGTTAATTACTAAAATCGACATATTCAGGTGTGAAATTAGAGAGGAAGATAAAGAAATTATCTTATTTTTATTTAATTTATTTTATCTATATTTTATTAATTAAATAATTTTACATCTCTCCAAAATTATAGTAATTCAATTTAATTGCGAATATAAAAGGAAAGTCCCATGGATGTATCTACATGATTTTGGTTTAATAAATGAATATATTTGCAACTATAAGAGTTTCGATTAAACATTTTATTCTCTATTATTTAATCTTTACTTTCTGCTTCTTACACATAGTGTGGATCTAAATAAATATAATGATCATTTATTTTTCCAAGTATGTAAAATGCCCGTTTTGGTGTACCTCCTACTATACCTTAGAAATATGGTAGTTCCATTAATTCATCTATTACTTTTAAATATTTTTAATTAGGCTCATCTAAACCGATTCTGGTTAAAACAAATATTGCCAAACTATTTTTGCAGTTGAGTTAACACTTTTCTAATTATTCTTCTAAATCTGAGTCATTTTTAAATTTAGTTTCAAACATAGTATTCATTAATTAATCAAGAAAGAGACAAGAATCATTGAAAACAGACAATTTAAGATTTTCTGAAGCTAAAATTGAATTATTAAATTAATGAGTACCTCTGATAGGAATAGTATTGTGTAATTGCTCAATGAGAAATAAAATATAGTTAGGTTTATACCAATCTCCTGGTTCTAAATTGAATTCTTTTTTAGCTAAATAGGCTATTTTTTAAATGCTGAATGGACATATGAAATTATGTATTTATGTTTTATCCTTCTTACTCAATTACTCTATAAATTCTTTATTTTCTGATTAATCATTATCAGCAAAGGCTAACAATATGTTATCAACATCCTCATCTCTTTTATCTCCATGATTTTTTAAATGTTTTTTAAGCATTTAAGCCATGGCCATTTAACCTACTCTAAGCATGCAACCCCATCCAGTATCTGAAATGTAATTAGATTCTTAAAAATTAAACTATTAAATTACAATATAAAGGGGGAAAATTTCTTCTATAAGTAATCCAAATGGTATTCTATACTAATTGTTTAATTTTATTGATGCGATCCTTATATAATTAATGAATTTACTTCAATTTCATTATTATCAATATCAATTCGATTTCCTAATATATAGATTGGATGACCTGGAGGTACATTCTTGTTATTTAAATATGCATTTAAAATGTATTTCAAATTATAACTATATAGTTAAGGTTGCACTTACATCCAATCAATTATTACTTCTTTATAATTTTCTTATCTCTAATCCATTTTATAAATTAATAACTATATTATTATTAAAAAAATAAATAAATCATTTCTATCTTTGTTTCTATTCAATTGTTTATTATTTAAATACAGATCAAGTTCTAATGTCAAAATAATAATAATAAAATATCTAAATTCAATCTCTGTAATTAGATAGTGAATACATAAATTTATTGTTAATATTTAATTAATTATGGCTAATTGGAGTTTAAAAAAGTATTTGGAATTGGCCAAAGGCTTCTAAGGACGTGCTAGAAATACTTCTAAAATAATGATGAATAGAGTATAGAAATCCTTATAATATGCATATGTGAGCAGAAGACTTAGACCAAGAAATTTAAGTAAGTCAATTATCATGAATAGGACGTGAGTGGATTTAGGCTATCAATGCTGGAGTGAGAGAACATAGAATAAGTTATAGTCATTTTATTTTTGGATTAAATCATTCCAATATTTAATTAGATAGAAAAATATTAGCAAATCTTGCTATCAACGAACCTTATTCTTTCAAAGCTGTTGTAGATGAAGTTAAAATATAAAATAGCATGAAAGTATAAATAGTTTATGAATGCAAAGGAAAAACCCCACGATTAAGTGTCACTTGACTAAGCATTTGAAAGAGGCTTAATTGCTAACAATGTGACTTAAACTTGGTATAAGAGAGGTATTAAAGAAGGACATAAATTATATGGTCTTTAAAGAGAATTTACAGAAGAAGAACTTAAAAAATTCGAAAAAGGTGGATGAATAAAATTAGCACATAAAAAAATAAAAAATATTATCAAAATTAAAATTATCTGATTCTTATCTACTATTATAAAATTAGTCAAAGAAGATTTTTCTATATTTGAAATAGAAAAATTAAACATCAACTCTAAGATACTTTCTTATTTGTTTTGTATATTCTTTTTTTATTAAAACTTTAATTATTAAAAATTCATTGATAAGTGATTTCATATATGTAATTAAACTATTATTTAGAAATAGAAAGAATTATAATTACTTTAAAAGTATATAACAAAGAATTTAATTGTGATTAGAATAAAATTAATATTGAATATAATAAGTACTAAATATTACGAAACATTTGTTAAATAATAGATCAAATTGTTTCATCTGTTAGAGTATTATTTAAGCGCTAATTTGATAAAGAAATTTTGGCCTGATGAAGTGTGTCTTTTTGTCTTTAACTTCTGTTCATATATTTTTAACTCATTTCTACAGTTAATGTATTTCTCATTGTTAATCTTGTTGATTCATTTGCCTTTTAATTTTTTCCAACAATCACAGAATTACTTGTTTTGCCATGTTTATTCATATTTCTATTTGTTTATTATCTTCTTAAAGTTTATGATTATGATAAATTCAAGGACTAATCTAATCTGCTAGTAGACAAATTAATTTTCTTAATTGGTAATATTTAATTCAAAATAAAATCCACTTTAGATATTCTTTATTGTCTGTAGGTTAGATGGGTATTTTCATCTTTCAAGCCTGGATGAAACTCAAAATGTAAATTATTAACATTTTAGTCTACTCTATATAAACAATCTTCATGACTTATTTAAACCAATTCATTTTAAAGTTATAAAATAACCATTAATTTTTAACATTCGTCTAATTAATCCATTTTGGTTTATTATTCTTATTATTTTGGTAAAATTTAATCTCTAATTTTCTAAAGATTCTTAATTTATTATTGTGCGAATGATGCATCATTTTAAATATCAGATTTTATTTTAGTAATTTATCCTTATAATAATTCAATATCTCTTTTAATATAGTTTAGATCAAGCAATTCTTTATCTGGTTATACTATTTTAGTGTCATTTTAAATTGTATCTATTTTAGAATTATATTTATTCAATTATGTCTTGGTCTATAAAAAAAAGAACTCTAATCTTTCATGTTACTTCTTGACTTTATCAATTAGCTATTTTAAATCTTTATCTTGTTGTTAGTATTAAAATTAACAATTTTTTTAACCTTCTAATAATTTCTCAATTTATTGTTTTATTTCTATTAAATCTAAATTGTCAGTAACTTTTGATACAGATGACTTTTTTTAAAATGATTAATATTCGATCTAACCATCAATCCTACTATTAGATCTAATTGATTTATTATTTCCAGTAACATGAATACTGGTTATATTTATACCTAATGGAGATTCCACATCTGTTGTATCTTTCAAAATCTTACTTTTTCTTTATGGATTTTAATTATTTTAATTAGATGGAACTTATAATTTATGCTATTTAGTTTAAACATCATCTATTTCTTGTTTACTTTATTTTTAGTTTAATTGATTTTATTTTACTTCATTGTCGAGAGAAGTTATGTTTTGAATAATATTAGGAACCAACTAATTTTATAAAGACTACAATTCTTCCATAAAATGGTTATCCATTATCAAAATCTATTCATCTAAATATTGTTTTTATATATTTGTATTTCTATTTAAAATTTACATGATATCGCTCTCACATTTATCTTTATATTATTCAAAAATTTCATCATATTTCACAAGATTCTTTTTGTAATTCTATTTCATACTTGCAAAATCAAATTTAAACTATTCCACAACTTTTTAAACTGTATGGAAAGTTTCGCTCCAATCGTCATACTTTTATTCAAATAATGATCTTAGATTATTTATAGATTTTAATATTTCACAATTTTTATCTTCAATTTCTACTCTTAGATCTTTTATTTATCCTTAAAAAGAAGAATATTATCTTTAAACATCATCTCTTTAATATTAAAATCCATCAATTTACTATTGCATCTATGTAACAGTTCTATTATTTTAACTCAAGATTTGTTGGTATTTAAATTAAATTGTATTAAGTTCACATTTAAGTTAATCGCCTTATTATTTTTAAGATTTTTCATAATCTTCTTTCAGAATAGCTTATTCTTTAAATTATTCAAACTATTCACTTATTCCTTATACTTAAATATTGAGATCATTTTATTATGTAAATGTTTACTAAAATTAATCAGCTTTTTCTTAAATTTTATTCAGTTTCTCCATCACATCTTACATTTTAGAATCAATTTTTTCAACTGAAAATCTATTTCCTTCAGTTTCTTCTCTTTAAGTAGTTATTAATTGATTAACTCTCTTTTATAAATGATCAATATTTGTTATATAAGTCTAATGGACAAAATTTTAATCACCTTTCAACTATTATTGTTGTTGTTGTAATTCTTTAAGTTTTTCTGATCTCTCATTTAATTATTGACTATAATGTTCAATTCTATCCATCAAATTTGTAAAAGTTTAATTTTAAGTTTAAATTGCTAAGGTTTGTTTTTCTTCCTTAATTAATTTAAAGTGATACCAAAGATGTTATTGTTGCTTATAGTTCATTAATGTTTTTTAAGTACATTTAATCTTGAAGCTGTCTTTGCTATTATTATTAATTAATAATCGAAATAGCTTAAGTATGTTTGCTTATGGCTGAATCAATATTGGTATAATCTTGTTACATGTTTAAGATTCTACATTTATCGTAATGTTTACCTATTCTAAAGGGGATTTAAGAGTTCTAAAGTAACTTTTCTGGCAAGAACTTCAATCAAATATTGCTAATTTTAATCCATATGTGTTTTTAACAAATAAAATTTTTATATATATAATTTATTCATTAGATTTAATTCATTTTTATCAAAAAAATGATATTTATTCTAATAATTGAGTAAAGATTTATATAAATATTCTTGAAATATATTGAGCACTTTTAATTGTTGATCTTTTGGGCAAACCATAACATAATTTTAATGATTTCAATAAAAATAAGTTTCCAATTTCCAATTTGCAATTTAGATTGATTATATGATTAACTAATTTTCATAAAAAATGATTATAACTATTTGTGAAAGTAAACAAATATTATTTTTTTAATTGAAAAATGTAAAATTAGATTGATTAAGGCTTACTTTAGGAACATGAATAAAATAATGGTATAAATAGGGAATTAATTAATAGTTGATGTCATGGCAAATGAGAACATTGATAAACATAAATAACCTACTCAAATATTTGAGATGGGAAAGGAATACTTTAAACAATGCCATCGGCTATTAGCAATATATACAGCACTAAAATTTATTGCTGCTATTACTTTAGTATTTGATAAATCAGAAATAATAGATTATTTTAAGAGAATCATTATATAGAGACGAAATTCTACAAAAAAATTACAATGAAGTCTTTAATGATGCTTACTTAGAAATTTGGATATAAATCTCATGTATCAATTCTTTTTAAATTTAGGTGCTCATAGTTTATTTGCTTTTGTCTATTACATTCAATTATTGATGAAAATAGATAATGAAGTTAAATGCGCTTAAATTGTTGAAGATATTGGGCAAATGATAGTTATAGATATTCCAGAAGGTTATAGCAACTAAGAGATATAAGCACTCATAAATGAATAAGTTCAGATATAGAATCAAGAAATGATTTAAAGATTAGAAATAGATGGGTAGATAGAAGAATCAAGAAGAATCAGTCTTATTGCTACAGAAATTAAAGTTTTAAATTCATAATATCAAAGAAAAGCCTTTTGTAAAATGAGAAACCATTAAATTTCTTAGGAAAAGGATGCTTTATCTTATTTTAGTTTATCTAATTATGGGGATTGATATTCTATTTCCGTTCTAATAATCCAGATAATGTTAATAAAGATGTTAAATTTTATTCTTTATACAAAGGATATTTATTTTCAGTAAAAAGTTCAACATTATATAGGTTGTATTTTGTGGAATATATTAGTATTTAGAAATTTACATAATAACTTTATTAGTTTTAATCTTTCTTCCAATTCTTCTTTTTTATAGTCTATACGATTGGATAAAGAATTATTTTTAGAAAAGAAGAGAAAGAAGAAGAATCGATGATTCATTAAAAGAAAGTATGTATAGTTTACAAGAAACAGCTGAAGGTAATCTTGTTATCTATTAATTAACATAGGAGATAATGAATGTGCAATTTGTATGGTTTAATATGAAGAAAAAGATAAAATTGCCATACTTCCTTGTTCAAATAAACATAGATTTCATTCAACATGCGTTAGATCATGGTTAGAAGTAAATAGTAAATGCCCTTTATGCAGAAGCGATGTATTTGAAATACCAGATGAAATTTTCTGATTAATTTAATCATATTATTCGCACTTTTATTGCCATTTTTTCTATAATTTAAAATTAGATATATTTATCAAAGAAACAAGGCATACCAATAAATTTACTGTTAATAAAATACAAAATTAAGTAAATCTGTGCAGAAAAACACTTTATGTTGAAATGATATTTTCAATAATGCAAGTTTATCTCTTTTATTTATTCAATATTTAAAAGAATTATAGTTATTTTAATTTAAGTTAGAAGAATGATAAATCTGAATGAAGAATAAAAAATATAACAAAACAAGCTATTTAATATTTTTGGATAACATACTAAATAAGCTTTTATAATCTTCATAATGAATGCACTTTTAAGAGTTTAAGAAAACGATACATTTTTTATGTCTATAACCTTGTATTTGACCATCATAATGTTTGTGTTTAATTGTGTAGCAGCAGTATTTTTACTGTGTTTTAAGAGAGAATTTCCAAAAGTAGAATATTTCCTAATATATACAATGAACGTATTTATGTTTATAACCCTTCTTGTTTATTCACTAAATTACTTTATTTAAAAAAAAGATTAGGACCATTTACTTTAGTTGTATATTAAGACTTATATCATGATACTGTTAGGGAAGGTATGATATTATTATAAATATATAAAAGGAAATCGAAATACTGATAATAAAAATATTTCCACTTGAATTAACGAATAGATCAGTTAATTGTTTTACATCATGTATTATTGGTATGATGATTTTGTCTCATGGAGACAAATATGAATGTTAAAATAAGTACTCGATGGTTCTCTTATCTCTTCTACTGACAAATATTCTGACCTCAATATTTAATCTAATTTTCACTCTGATATTATTTAATTAAAATAGATCATAAAAAGAATTAAGAAACTTTGCTGAGTAATTATAATCAGAATTATATATAGTTTACTGTTAACAGTTTTATTTTTAGTTCATATTGTATAATATGTACTTGTCTTTATTAAGACAAATGATATAGTAGAAGAAGAATGTTAATGTTTGAGTTTCATATTTAAATTTTAAAAATATGTTGCACCAATAAACTTCCTTTCATTCTCATTTGTCATTTATTAAGAGTTACGTTACTTCAAAGAAGCTATTAAATACTAAGAAATGATTGAGAAGAATAGTTAACATAATAATATGTGTAAATAAAATAAATTAATAAATTTTAGATAGTGCAGGCATATAAAATTAATCAACAATAAAGTAAGGAGTACGACATTCTATTAAAAGTCTTAGTTCAGTAGTTAATCCAATGGAGGCTAGTTAGAGTAATTCTTAAGCTCCAAATTTTGGAACGTATGTTTATTAAGTTAATTAGAGTGAGAAACAAGGATAATAATTAGAAAAATTAGGTACTAGTTAATTTGGAGCATCTTAACACAATTAGGGTATGTTGCATTCATGGGCTAATGTACAAAATCCTAATCCATTTGGCACTACAGTGAAAGAATAGTAAGATAGTAATGAAAATCAAAAAAGGGGGAGCAAATCTGTTGATGAAAGTTTAATTAGATAGGAAGAATCTTAAATTCCAGAAAATTTATCTCAAGTTAATAATCCTATGGAATCTGGTAGTGTTGTTACTATTCATTGATATATTTAATTAAATGAATAATTAAAATAATTCCAATTTCAATGAAGTCAGTTTCTCATCCGAAGACTTCGGTTTTGATGAAAAATAACTGTCAATTCATTCTAAATAAGATCTAAATTTTACTTTTTCAGAAAAAAAATAGTTTGCTCAATAAAATATTGAGACTTAATTTGATGAATAAGAGGATTTTATATAATAACTCAATCTTCTTCTAACTCCTCATAAGTGTCCAAAAATTGCATAAGTTGAGATAGAATTAGAATAATTGAATGTTCAAATTAATAATTTGAAAATCTTTGACTCCTCAAATTATTAAAAATCAATCTAAAAAATCAAATCAACCGAAAAAGTTATTTCTTAGGTTATTGATAAATATTTTGTAAATCTAATCTCACAATATTAAGTTATTACCAATGATTTGTTATAAACTTCCTTACAGCCCCTTAAAAAATTAATTTTTAGACTTAGAAATGAACTACATTTATATGATGAATCTTAATTTTAAGAAGTATTGGATAGATAGCATATCATTAATAAAGAATATGATTTATTAAAAAACTAATTACCCAAGGATATTTGTCTCTAAATTAACAATAAATCTTTATATGAGATCAAAGATTCTTTATAAAAATTGATATCTTTAAAATTTAAAGGTATTTTATCTATTTATATGCCAAAGATGAATTTAAAATTATTCCCAATTACTTTAGTGGGTTTAAATAATAAAGGAAAAGTTTAGTTACTATAAAAAGTAAATCAAATTAATTCAAGATTTAAGAAATGCAAAATTCTATACATACATTTAGAAACAATATACTCTATTCATCAAATATTGATGAAATTGATAAAATTAAAGAGCAACAATTAGAACTATCACAAAATTAATTTAATTTAGTTTATGTTACAATTGTTAATTCAAATAGAAATTTATATTTTATTGGCTAATTATTACAAAATTCTTAAAATTCACATAGAATAATAAGTGAATCATTTAATAAATATGATTAAACAAAGAATCAATTAGAGAAATTATAAGATCTACCATGTAAATCTTACGGGGGATAAGCAATTAAATAAGGAAATTCAATATACTATTGGGGAGGATATGTATAATCAGAGAATCAATAATTAGGTAGTAAAAAAGGATTTGTGTAAAATTAAGTTTTATTTATGATAGTTATTCAATTGATACTGATTAATGGGAATAAATTGAATCAATGAAATATCCAAGAATTAAAGGTCAATGTTGTTCTATCGACAATAAAATATATTTAATTGGTGGTATGATGAATCAATATGTTGCAAATAATTTAATTGAAATCTATGATTCTTCTCTTATGAAATTCGCTGAAACAATCGAATTAATTAATTAATTTGTATTTATTTGCCTTAGAAATAGTCCTATGTTCCTCAATTACTTGGATATGCTATACCCATCACTAATTAAGAGATTTTAGTAATTGGTGGATAAAATAGCTTTGGAAATGATTGCGGTGCTTAATTGATCAATATTCTCTTAAAGACTGTATAAAAAAATAGTTATTCTAATCTTTAAAAGATATTAAATGTAAATTGCACTTAGCCAATTGTAATTATGTATATAACAGAATTTAGATCTATAATAAATAGATATATCTATTTAATTCAGAGGATAAAAAAATTGAGTTTATTCAAATAAATTCTGATACTTTGCAAGTAAAAAATATTATACAAATATAATGAAATTAAAGATTTATATTATCATTATTATTAAAATATTCTTTTTACTTTTCTGACATCTCCTACAAAAATATCTTTTGGAAATTTATGCTTTGATTTATCTAAACATTGCCTATTATATTGAAGTCCAAAAGAAAACTGCATGATTTATTCTTAGTTTAAATGCTCAGATTTGCTATAAGATTTTTATACATCTAAAGTTCTTTATTAAAGTGGAGTCAGATTTCTCTTTTTAGTTGTCTCATTTGTGTATTCAAGGGATTTCTGTAAATCTCTTGTGGCAATTGGAGAATCTTCACTTGAAGAACATTTGGCTTTCTATTCTAATTTTAGATTACTTTTTAAATTATTTTTTTTTTAGGTGAAGTTGTTTATTCTTTCAGTCTTGGGAAATATGCAGTAGACTAATTTGCCTTTTGACTAAAACTATGAAAATCTATGTTTGGCTAAACCACTTCAGTTTTAACTCTCTATTTTGAAGCTGATCTCTCATTAAAATAGGGTACTTCAATAGATCTATTAACTAAATTAAACTAAGTATTAACATCCAAAGAATCTAAATTTTGTTGAAGAATTTTGATTTACCTTAAAATAGTAAAGAACTTTTAATGTTAGCATTTTTGTTAGACTGTACTTTTAAGATAGCTAAAAATCCTGATTATTGCACCTTTTTTCGATTTTTATTTCCAGTTAGACTTGGTCGATAATAATGATTATTATTCATATATTTATAATATAATATTGTATTAAGTTGATTAATAAACTTTTACGGTCAAATGTATATTTAATTTATAAATGCATTCTTGCTTTAATGTAGTGGAAAGACAATAATATACATTTTCAATACTACTTATTCTATGGTTTCAAAATAGAATTTCTGCCATTATGTTAATATCTATTAAAAACCAAAAAAAAAAGAAAATTTTCAGTTAATAAATAAAATCTAATACATTTTATTCTTTATAAAGTGATTTGCAGAGAATATCACTAGAAATCATAATATCATTAAACACTTAAAAAAGTGGATGTACAATTAAATGTAAGATTTTCGTAACAGATCTATTGATTTTATTATCATTTTATTTTAATTATTAATAAAACATGAGGTCCAAATTAGAAAACATTTAATTCTTTCATAATAAGAATAATAATACATTGATTAAACAATATTGCTCATATGAGTCAAGTATCAAATAATTACTTTTATCTTCATATCTCCAAATTGCTAAGATATTTTAATTCATAAAACAATGTTTGTTTATGGATTTTAAGAACCATTAATTGTTAAAAACAACTTTTAAAGTTTCTACTTAGACAAAATAATAAAATAGTATGAGTTGCTCATTTGTAGATTTTAGGATTAGACCGATGGAAAATTGATTTGCAAATTATAGCATAGTGTAAAGGAAATACCTTTAAAATAGATATGTATCATAACTAAATCTTTTGAATTATTTTATTAAGGCAAGAAAAAGTTTAAGGTTTGAATACAAGTTAGTTGAATTAATTAAATATGATAATATAATTTATTTATGTAAGAACTTATCTAAAAAACAAAACTTTAAATTATCTTGGATTCTATCCAAACTCCTGATTACTTAAAACTAATTCAAGAAACAGAATAAATCCACTAAAATATAATCATTACTTTAAATTCAATCCAAATAAAAGACATTCAGGTATTATATTTATTATATCGATTTCCTTTAGGATTTCTTTTTTATACTAAAGCCAACTTAATAACTTTATAATTGTGTATGTGGTATACTTTGTATTGTTTCAGGCTTAGATAAAGCCATCTCAACTGATTATTTGTTCCTATAAACAAGGGAATGGGTTCCAAGTTAAAGTTTATTTTGTAAAAATTATGAGTCGATTTCCTTAATACTTACTAATATTCAATAGAATTCTCATAAAAAGAAAATCAATATCACTAATATTAAAGAAGCAGTCAAATACTATCCATAAACTGTTGCAATTGACGATCCATAAACAGTAACAGACAAACTAGAATTAATACTTAAATATGCTATTGATTACTATGATTCATTCCATAAAATCTTAAAATTGAATAAAAACTTTGAGTTATAAAGAAGAACATCTTCAAAAAGTAATTAAGATTAATTAAAAACTTATATGTTAGCAAAATTAAGTAGTAATTTTAATTAAGATGAATCACAAGAATTTGTTGATGAACATACTTAAACTTAATAAGAAGATAAATAATAATAATCATAATCAACTGCTAATTAAACTCCTTTAAAAATTTTAAATCGTTTTAAAGATTTCAATTCTTATACTAAAAATATTTCGTGTAATACTAAAATATCAATAAGTCCTTCTACCCCTAAATATCGTATTTTAAAAAAATATTCTTCATTATAAAAATCTCCTGCTTTTATCAATTAATAAGAATCTTTTAATTTAACAAATGAATTTCTTAATTTTTAAGAAAATGGTAGTGCAAAAAGTATTCAACCTTTAAATCCATCAATGAACTCTTCAAGAAGTTAGTAAAAAGATAAAGTTTAAACAAATTCATTAAATGTATAAAAGAAAGCTACTTCTCCTCCTACAGGAAAATCTCCAAGACAGTTAATTAAAAAAGAAGTTCATGTATTAGCATAGGATTCCCCAAATTTAATATAAATTGCTGAAAAAATACAAAATAATGATCCTAATATAGAATAATAGCTTAAAAATGAAATATAAAATGCTCTTAAATAAATTAAAAAACTTGATGGAGTGAAAAACCATCTGTTATGGGAAGATAATAGATAAGTATATATAAATTAATATTATTTCTTAGTGCAAATCATAATTATAGAAAGTTGATTCTAAAATCGAATAATAACAAACATAATAACATAAATAAATTATTGATGATATTAAATAAATTTAAAGTTAGAAGAAAGACCAGATCAAAAAGAAATTTGAAAAAGCATAAACATTTAAAACAGAACCAAATGATTTCAAAGCAAAGAGAATATTAAGTCTTTACAAGGAATTGGAAAGAACAATTGAACAAAAAAATTAAGTTTACAAAGATGCATAATGGATAGAGTAATAGGTATATACAAAAAATTTAGGAATTTAAAAATAATGAAATATCTAAACAAATATTTTAAATAATAAATTATCAATGGCTAAGTCTAAGAACGCTACCAGTCATCATAATGCCCGTAAACATCACAGAAATGGTATCAAAAAGCTTCCAAATCAAAGATATAAATCATTGAGAGGAGTAATTGTTAATACTAATCAAAGTGCAATTAAAGATTTGCAAAAAATAGAAGATTTGCCATTAAGAACGATCCTTCCATCAAAAAGAATAAGAGTGTTGAAACAAGATTAGCCAAAAGAAAGGGAAATAAGAATATACATTGATCATGACGTACATATAAATATATCATACATTAAATGGCTTATTATTTATTTATCTATATATATTATCAATCAATTGGTTTCATAATAAAATATTATATGCATAATTACTTTGTTCTGGTCATTCTTGTCATAAAGAATGATGAAGTAAATATATATTATACCCAATTATATTATTTTTTATTATATCGAATTTATTTTTCTTCTTGTAATAAAATAAATCAATGTTATTTTATAACACAATCTTTCATTCTTAATTTCAAATAGACTTCATTTTAGTCTAAAAATATTAGAATATTGCTAATTAAGAAACAAATATTTACGTGTAGATTTTAATATAGTGCATATTATTTTGTTATGCGTAAACCAAATTTAATCTTTTCATCAGAGAAAATAAAAACTTAAAATTTTGATAAAATAGGCTCAAATAATTATACATATAAAAGAGTTCGATTAAATCTCAAAATTCTATGGATTGAATATAAGAAAAATTATTTAATTATTATTAGATTTTACTTAATCTAGATAGAATTTAGTATTCAATAAGCTTCAGTTTAAATTGCGTTATAAAAAAATAGATTTGTGTTGAACTAAAGAATTAATAGCTATTTTAAAAAATGCTTTTTTTATGTTACCTTTTTTAGCTTTCAAAATCAATTGGATTTTTTAATTAAAGCTTTTGTTGAAATAAATTAATTGCATATCTTCATTCGAAACTTTATTAAATATAATCAATACAGAGATGTAATTTTCTAAATTTCGAATAAATCAGAATGTTTTATAATACATTTAAGATTATTCTTAATTAGAGAAATATTTTAATAAATTTTAATTATTAACATTTAAAACACTTCTTTTAGAAAATATTTTATTATAAATATGCATTAAATTTCACAAATGTTAACTTTTAGTCTAATTTTTAAAATTTTAAAACTTCGTTTCTCTTTTAGCAAAGTAAGTAATAAATCTTATATTTTATTTAATTGTAACATTTTTCATTCAAATAATTAATACTTTAATCTTATTTTTAGAAATTTAATCTTTAAGGATTTGAAATTGATTATATGAGACTTAAAAATTTAAATTAGTAAGAATAACACTATTATTATAGATCAAAACATTAAATATTTAAATTTATTACTTTGTTTAACAAAAATTGAAATATCTTGTATTTTTAATACATTAACAATTAAGTTTAGCAAAGCTTATATTTTTTTATTTTATTTCTTATTATATTTCAACGAAAGTGAGATAAGTTTTTCAAAAGATCCTTATTATCATTTTTTTAATTTAAATATTTCTTAAATTATAATAACAATTATATATTAATATATATATTAAAATAATTATGTAAGAAAGATAACCTTTGGGAGAAAATAATACCATAAGAATTGGATTGAATAATCAAATAGAGAGAAAGGAAGATGATTAGGAGTCAGATTAATCAAAAGAAGATATTAATAATTCATAATCCAAAGACTCTGAAAATTAAAATTAAGCAGAATTGTTAATAAAGATGATCAAAAATTCAGTGTACATTTATGCATACTTCACCATAAGCATGAAAATTTTAAACTTGTTCAAAACAAAGTACAAATTTATTTGGAATATGTATGAGCATATAAAAAAATGATATCAATTATCAATATAGATATTTAGTCAAAATAATCAGTTATCAGATTCATCATTAAATTCTT
Source organism: Paramecium sexaurelia (assembly GCA_000733375.1). NCBI lineage: Eukaryota > Ciliophora > Oligohymenophorea > Peniculida > Parameciidae > Paramecium > Paramecium sexaurelia. The sequence goes on from JPFM01000024.1 coordinate 340,192, forward strand.
CTAAATTGTTTAAACTATTTCCTCTATAATCATCATTTTCATCTATTAAAATCTCCATTTCTTTATTTAAATTTTACAATTTTGGTATTACTTCTTATAATTCATGTTTCCAAATAACCCTAAATAAAATTTAGAATTTTACTAATGAGTATAGACTTCTTCTTCATCTTTTTATTAAAACATAAATGCTGGATGATTAAACTTTTTTGTAAAGGAAGTGGAGATTTTATATTTTTCAATGTTTACATCATATACTAGATCCGAAGCTAATAAAATATCAATGATATCAAGGCAAGGCTATTATAATTTTTATTCAATTAGTTTCATCTTTTCATTTATAATTTATTAGTAGTCAACTTTACTAACATCTTCTTATTTTCCATTTTATTCATTTTTTTCTATATCTACATTTAAATTAGGTCCTTTTTCCTAAGGAAGTTAATTTTTAATAGTAGATTTTATTTCTTAATATTAGTACTTATTTTTAGGTTGCTTTATTTCTTAACCCTCTACAAGTTCAGTTTTCAGCTAAAATTTAGTAGTATTTTCATAGACAATCTCTTATTAAATTTATAATTCTTCTTAACATATTGAGGGTTTTCTTTAATTTACGTTTATATTTTCTGTTAATTATTATTTAGGCTAATATTATTATGATTTTTTTTCTGATGAAATTGGATTAGTTTATGGATTAGGCCTTGTATTTGTAGATTAATTATTATCCCAAATGTCTATGGCATCTCTTTATTCAATTTTTTGTAATTATGGATTGTTTTTTTATATTTTATTATTTTATTCTATCTACATAGGCTCTTTTTATTAAATTTCTATATCTTAAAACTTTTCAATAACCTAGTCAAAGATTTATTAATTTTCTATTTATTAATCTTAGTTATTTTATTCCTACTTGCTAATTTAAGATACGTCTAATTATTAAGTTTCATCAAGAGATTTTTCACTTAAGGTTTCTAAATTTTATTCTTAAGGAAGCTCTAAGTTAACAATAGCTTGTTTTTAGGTTATTGTTTCCCCTGTTATTTTTCTTGAGTGAACTTTTCCTTTTTATTTTTCATTCCCCTAAGCTTTCTTATGCGTATTTTATACAAAGTGATCATTTTAAATTACTTCAACTTAATGATTATAATCAGGCTAAGTATTATCTTAAAATTATTGTTAATTTTATATTGCCTAAGTAGTCTATTAATTATTCTTTTTCTATCTTATTTCTTTATTATGAAATTACTGAGAAGAGGAAATATCTTGTAGTTCTGATTAACTAGATTATTAGGATTTATGATTGTTAATATCTTATACAATTTCATTTTATTATTATTATGATTATAATTATTACTATTATTTTTTTGGTTTTACTTTTCTTTAGGATATTTTTCTATCGCGAACCTACTCATTGTTCCAATTAGATTATTTTGGAGTCTCTTCTTTTGTATAAACAGGTTCTGTTTTCACTACCTCATCAATATAAGGTGAAAGATCTTCTTGTTATTCTTCATTGATTTGGCTTTACATTTATGGTGTTGATATTCTAGATTGTTAAATTTCTTAGATTATCTAATCAGCCAAAAGATCCAATTTATTATTAAAGGAGGGAATTTATGGTTCTTCTTTTTTACAGTAAAACTCATTGTAATCGCTCATTTAAATTTGATAACTTTATGGAAGTTTGATCGTATAGGCTTAAAGTTTAATCCTATTGACAATATCTTAATATTAATCTATCATAGTTTGCATTCTAATAGAAATGTTTTTGATTACTTTAAATCATAATTAAATCTATCATCTTTTAGAAAATTCTCCATTTATTTAAGCAATCTCTGTTAAATTAATTCGCTTGATATAATTTATCTTGAAACAATCTTATTATTATTTATTACAAGTATTTCTGTGGCTTTCATTGATTTAACTAAAATAATAATAAGTTATACTTACATTCAGTACGAATAGTGTATTTATTCGAACAAAGAGATTTATTAACTTACTCTTCATTATTGGTAGATTGAAATGACTCCAATTCATGCAATGATGAAGTTATTTTACTTCCAATCATGTTTGTTTTGTAATTATTTTTTTGTAGAAAGGCATCTACTTTCTTTTTAAAATCGGCAACCATAAGTTTAGTCTACAATTCGTTATATTTAGTGATATTACTCTCTTGATTGCTAAAAGTAACAATCAATACTTACTCTTAAAGTTTACTCAATTCTTTGAACTCTTTTACATTATAGATGGTAGAATGGTGATAAAAGTTCTTGCTATCCTCTTTTTTATGTGACAGAGCTTACTTAGAGAATAATAAGCATATATACCAACTTCGGTTTTACTAAATTCTTCTTAGCTCTAGAGGTAATCATTTCCTAAGAGAGACTAACCTATAACTCTCTCTGTACTTGAAAATTTGACTGCCTGTGGCATTAAGCGAGGGCAATCTACGATATCTATACGGGTTGATTCTCAAGTATTCTACTCTAAATTGTTGATTCATTTTAATAATTTTATTATAACTTAAATTACAAATATATTATGATTTTTAAGATTTTTAAATATTCTTTACTCTTTTACAAATGGTAATAATTTGTTATTTTCGAGTAGAAATTAAAATTTTATTTGTATGATGAATAAAAGTAAATTATTCACAATTACCAAGGAGTTTTACCTTTATTATTTACCATTACTTAGGCTCCATAAGATACTAAAAGATCAGCTACAATAAAATTGCCATATTGAAAAGCTTTATGGAGAGCAGTATCTCCTTATATCTTGAAAATTATTATTAAAATTGTACATTTTATAAATTTACAGAGGCTCCTTTAGATAAAATTAATTCACATATATCTAGATTACCTCCTTAGGCAGCCAACATTAAATATGTATTACCATTTGAAATACGTTCATCTATTCTTAAATTTGGATTATTATTAAATAGCTCAAGAAGCTATGATTAAATTAATTCAAATATACCTCATTATATTTGTTTTCTTAAATTAATATTTCAGCTAATTAATTTGCTCTTTAATTTGATCTCTTAAATTATTCTACTACTAAAGTTCTTGTTTTTAAAGAATTTTTAGTCATTGATGTTCTTAGAGATAAATTTATTGCTAAAGATGTTCTTTTTGATCTTGGAGTATTAATGGAAGCCATATCAGGTTAAGAAATAGTTTTTGAATGATGTGTAGAATATTGTTATAGATTATTTGAATTACTAATATTATCATCATAAGATGGTGGACTAGCTCTCAATCTTATTTTATTATTTTCAAGTTATGGTTTTATTAATACAGGTAATAATTAGCCTTCTCTTGGAGTTCTCATTGTACTTATTTAAGAGTGATCACTTCTTGGAGATATTTCTTAAGTAATAGAAGGCTAATGTTTAGTTTTTTTCATAATTGATTCAAAATTTAATTTTTTTGGTCTAAGCTATTATTTTTATTGCTATTATATTGATTTAATCATGTTTGTATTTTGATTTTCATGAGGTTCTTCAAATTCAAGCATTGTAATGTTGTCTTTCAAATTTAAAATTTCATGAGTGTCCTCAAATATACCATCTAATATTTCGTAATAATTATTATAATATCTAGCAGCAATACAAATTTGATCTAGAGTTTTAAATTTTAAATGACGAATAAAATATTACGGATTCTAGTGAGTAAGTTCAAAAGAGATTTCCTCCTAATATGTGAGTAAATGATTTTATGTTTCATTATCAAGCTTATTTACTATAAATTAAAGATAGGATTTGAAAAGTTTAAATTTCTTATTGCATAATATTATTCTAAGAGCTTTATTTTCATTTTCTCTATAATCATCTTCTACAATTTTAAATTCTAATTGTTAAGTTATTAGTTTTAATAATTAATTCTTTTAATTAAAAAAGAATGTTGGATTTGAGATTAAATTCTTCTATTTTATAACAATATCCTCGAGAAATATTGAGTTTGGATATATATCATAGAAATGTTAATAAGTCCATTCGATTTAATTTTGTAAATACATTTTATAAAAACTTCTAATCTTAAATCATAGTAAAAATACCTTGAATGTGAAAATAGGTCTTGTATTATAGTTTTCAAAGGCGCCCAAAATTTTTAATAGATTTTTCGCTTTAAATTAATTGCCGTAATCCTATTAAGTATTTTACACATTTCCCAAACGGCGAATAAATTAATAAGATGTTTCTTTTTCTTCAAAAGTAACAGTAACATTAAAAAATAGTATTGTGGAGTTTTCATTTAGATTTATGCTTTTATTTGATCTATTCTAATATATACATTTTTTAAAGCTAGTTTTGATTGTTTATTAAATTTTTTTTGAAAATTAACTTAGATCTTCTTTAACTGGTATTTGAGTATTAAATTTAAGTTTTGATTAAAAGATTTTAGGTCTTGAAATTTTATTCTTCATTTGCATTGAAATTAATGGAAATTCAAGTTCATAATCTTTATTCATTTTAAGTAATGAAAAAGTGGTTTAAATTTTACGAATAGGGATTATAGTTCGAAATCTAGCTATCTATTATTCTTAGTTTGTTTATAAATTTTAATAATCGTTATGAGTAGATAGGGATTTGAATGAGAATTGTTATCTCATTATTAATTAAAATTATGACAACAATAAATGAAATGAAAGATGCTCTGAAAGAAACTCTAGAATCAAGAGGAGTTTTATCTTAATTAAGAGCTAGAATAAGAGCAGAAATATTTAACGCTTTGAATGAAGACCCAGAAGATAAACCTAAACTCTCTATGGGTATTTTTGGAATTTGAATTAGAAAATATGATTATTAATGATTTAATTAGAGAATACATGGAATATAATCATTATAGTTAAACAATAAGTGTATTTAGTTCAGAAGCAGGAATGCCTTAAGAAATGCTTGATAGAGGATTTATAACAAAAAAATTGAAGATAGTTGAAGATAATAATTCTAAATAAACTCCACTTTTATATGGTAAATATAATTTTAATTATTCAATAGGTCTTGTATTTGGAATGAAGAAAGTCATAAATAATTAAGAAGTTTAAAATGAACCATAAACAGGACCAAAATATAGGAATGTTTATCCTGAATCTGGATAAGTTGTTGAATCAAATAATGAATATGAATTTTAAGGAGGAAGAAGAAACATTTCTGATTAAATTTTTAAATGAAATCATAATAATTATTATTAATTTTTAACAAAAAATTCAAAAAAGCATGTCCAAGAAAGGTATTGATTGGGTGAACACTTTAAAAAAGTTTGTTGATTCAAAACAATAAAGAACTGCATAAGAAATTGATGATGAAACTGATTAACTATTTCTTGATTATATTGAATAAGCAAGAAAGAAAGTATAATTAACTGTCTAATTTAATAGGAACAAGAAGAAGATCCAAGTTATAAAAAAATACCTAAATTTTTTCAGAAAGCCTCTGTTACAAATGAAAATTAATTAAGTTTCAGAGTTAGATAAGAAGCAAGAACAAGGTTTTTGAATCATAAAACTGGTGAAATATTAGATAAAGAAGATCTAGAAAAATTATGGACAGAGCTTAAAAATAATATATCACCTCCTGATGATAAAAAGGAAAGAATTAATTATAATTCATTTTTAACAATTGCTTCGTTATTACCTATTAAATGTAGACATTTTTTTAGCGCATCAACTTTTTTAAAATTTGATAGAGATGAATATGGTAGAATAGATATTGTTGCATTCTTTCACTCAATAGTAAGAAAAGTCAATTTATTTCAAACTAGAATATAAATAAGTCTTTATGATTCTATTGGGTATTTGATCATATATAATTATATAGAAATGGATATTTAAGAGAAAAGGATTTAGAAAATTATATTTTTGAATTAATACCAACATTTCCTTAGTTAGAGAAGTTAGATGTATGATCAATTACTTATATCATCTTTTAGTAAAACTTTTATCCTTTTTATGTCATTACAGCTGTTAGAAAATTCTTCTTCTTTTTGGATTCTAAAAGAACAGGAAGAATTTATATCAAAGATATGCTAACATCTCCAATATTAGCTGAACTTTATGAATTAAGATAGGAGAAATTGACCTTAGAAGAATTAGGCTAAAATTGGTTTTCTAAATAATCTGCTTTAAAAGTTTATGAAAGATATTTGAAATTAGATAATGATCATAATGGTTTATTATCTAAATAAGAATTATCAAAATATTCATGGGGATTAACAGAAATTTTTATTGATAGAGTATTTGAAGAATATCAAACATTTGAAGGAGAAATGGATTATAAGACATTTTTAGGTATAATATTTTATTAAGATTATTAGATTTTGTACTTGCTATGGAAAATAAGAAGAGTTAATAAGCAATCTAATATTTTTGGAGAATTTTAAATGTATATCATAAACCTGCTATTGATTCTTTTGTTATTAATATGTTTTTCAGACCAATTATTTAAAAATTAGAACACAAAGTAATTATTAATTTTTTAAATAAAAGGATAAATTTGGTTTTAATGTAGAAGATGTTAAAGATGAAATATTTGATATGGCTAAACCAGCAATGCCTACTGCAATTACTTTGAGCGATTTATAAAATTGCGGTCAAGGAGATATAATTATAAGTATGCTAATAGATGCAAAAGCTTTCTATGAATATGATTAAAGAGAAAGTGGTTAATTACTTGAAGTTGATGATTATGAAGAATTTTGATTATTTATTTCAATATTTCAATTAAAATACATTTGAAACTTTATAAATCTATTTGATTTTATAATACGTAAAAAATATATATTTAATAAAAAATAATCTATTTATTTAAGAGAAAATATAAAGTTAATATAATGATAAAATTTTATAATATTATAATATTAAGTTTTTTATCATTAGTAATCATTAATAATTAATGATTTTCTCCAATATATAACTGTTATAACCTAATTTTAATAAAAATGATTTTAATAATCTAATATATAAAAGTAAGTTAGATTTTAAAGTAAATGGATATGTTGTTATGAGAAATTTATAAAACTTAAATTACAATCATATTATTTTAATTCTAAATTAGATCATATAAATAAATATTAATAATTTGATGGATACAAAGAAAAAGGGTATAATCAAAGGTTCTAAAAAGGAAACATAGATTCAAAGATAAGATAAATTTAAAACTAATATAACTTAAGGATCCAAAAAACATAGAATTACTTTTATAGATGAGATTGATAAATAACACTCACTCGTTTAAATATATGAAGTGGAAAATTGGAAAATCTATAATGTTGAAGGACCGGCTTAAGAAACAAAACAATCATGCGGATGCGTTATAATTTGAAATTATATCATAAATTCACTTCCACATTTCTCATTTAACTTAGTATTAGGAACATAGTTTATATAAAATTAGGAATTTTAATTTGAAATGGTCTCTTTATTTGTTAATTAAAACATCAGTACATTCTTTAGTAAATCATAAATGTTAACCAAAACTTTCATCAATCATCTCAATCTGAAGTTTTGGTTTTTGTGTTAAATAAGAATATATATACATACATTATTCATGAAGACTTATTATTTAGTGGTATGTGAACAGTTTTTTGAAAGCTAATTATTTAAAGCTTTTGTAATAACTAGCTCTTTTCTAAAAAATAGAGTAAAATGTTTAAGTAATTCTTAAAAAATAGAATAATAAATTTTAATAATAAAATAAGAGTTCTACTTTTTCAATAAAACAATAGGCATGAAATCTGATAAATTTTGCAAAAAATATATTTTTGTTTTTGTTGCTTAAATGAAATTAATTAATAATTTTAATCAATAATTTACTTAAAGTAATTATAATATAAATGAATAAATATGAAGTATTAGGAGTAGTGGGAGAAGGTGCATATGGAGTAGTTTTAAAATGCAAAAACAAAGAGACTAATGAAATCGGTACATATTTGTTGTAATAATTAGTGGCAATAAAGAAATTTAAGGAAACAGAAGATAATGAGATAGTGAAAAAGAGCATATAAAGAGAAGTAAAGGTGCTAAGATTATTGAGACATCTAAATATAGTAGAATTAAAGGAAGCTTTTAAAAGGTTGAGAGTTAAAATTATTTTTAGAAAGGGAAGAATATATTTGGTATTTGAGTATGTGGAAAGAAATCTATTAGAAGTATTAGAAGCATCACCTTCAGGTTTAGAAGTATATAATTAAATTAATTATAGCCTTTGTATATCAAAAAAACAATCTTTTAACTTTTGAAGGCTATATATTGTTGTCATCAGCATGATATAGTGCATCGAGATATAAAACCAGAGAATTTGCTAATAAGTAATGCGAATGTGTTGAAATTATGCGATTTCGGATTTGCAAGAGTAAAAATAAACATAATATTTAGTCATTGACAGCATAAACTTAAGATCTTACTGATTATGTAGCAACCAGATGGTATAGAGCTCCAGAGTTATTATTAAGTTATTCTAATTATGATAAAGGTGTTGATATGTGGTAATAATATTATATATTTAAATTAAAGGGCTATCGGATGTTTATTGTGTGAATTAACTGATGGTAATCCTTTGTTTCCAGGAGAAAATGAAATGGATTAACTATATTTAATTTAAAAAATGTTAGGACCACTGACCCCTAGTCAATAAGAAACATTTTCAAAAAATCAAAGATTTTTAGGAATGAAATTTCCTGAAATCTCAAAACCAGAAACATTGGAATAAAGGTAGCTATATAATTTAAACAGAATAGATATTTATGTAAATTGCCAAAAAGAGCAATAAATTTTGTAAAAGGTTTACTAAAAATGGAACCGTCAGAACGATTGACATGCAGATAAGCTTTAAAACATTAATATTTCGAAGATTTACCAGAGGCAATTGAATTCATGAAAGAATTGGATTTATAAAATGAATAAGAGAAAAGATAAGTAAGTGCAGGAGTTAATAGAACAGCCCAATCACCCACTAGTTAATAAAATGTCATAAGGACTAAAGTATTAATATTATAATCATTACAGACTTCATTTAAAGTACCAAATTATTTAGGATAACAATTAAATATGTAAAGTACTGCTTATGCTTACAATATTTAATAATAAGATTAAGTTTAGTAGTAATAATCATAATAATAAACAATGAAGAAAACGGTATAATGGTTTATTAATTATTAGTAGTCTATTGACAAATTGATACCTTAATATAAAGATACAAAAGTAGGATTTGTTTCCGATTCTAACAAAATAAAGATTTCAGGTTCATAATTTAGTCAATAATAATTTGCTATAGCTAAACAACCTTAATCAATTAAGATTTAAAATTTAAATATCATTTACAATTCTAACACTTTTAACTCATCATAAAAAAAGGGAGGTGCTTAAACTAAAAAATGAATATTATTTAATTTTTGAGATTAGGATAATTTAATTAAAATGAGTAGAGGAAGTCAAGGTCATGAATTCTATATCACACTCTTCTCCCCTGAAGGTAGATTATACTAGGTAGAATATGCCTTTAAAGCTGTTAAAACAAGTGGATTAACATCAATAGGAGTCAAAGGAACAGACACAGTTTGTTTGATTACAGAAAAAAGAGTGCCAGATAAATTAATTGATGAGAAGTCTGTTACAAATCTATTCAATATATCAGAAAAGATTGGTGCTTTAACAACAGGTATTCCATCTGATGCAAGAGCATTGGTAACAAGAATGAGATATGAAGCAGGAGAATTTAGATTGAAAAATGGTATTAGAATATTATTATTCATTCTTTTAGGTTATTATTGTCCAGTTGATGTATTATCAAAGAGAATAGCTGATTTAGCATAAACTAATACTCAATATTATTAAATGAGATCATATGGTGTTGAGACGATCTTATGTTAATATGATGATGAATTAGGACCATTACTTTATAAGCTTGACCCATCAGGACATTATAGTGGTTATAAGGCAACTGCTAGTGGAGTCAAAGAATAAGAAGCAATCAATTATTTAGAAAAACAAATCAAGAAAAAGGCAGATTTAAATTATGATGAGACCATTATGCTAGCTATATAAACATTATAAAATGTAAATTCTAATTTTATTCAAAGGTCATTTCATAAGACTTTAAACCAACTGATATTGAGGTTGGAATCGTGAGTAAATAAGATAAGAAATTCCATAAATTAACAAATGAACAAGTTGATCATTATTTGAATTTAATAGCCAATAGGGATTGAACAAATCTATCAAATATTATGCCATAAATTAATATATCAAATTTTATATGTCATTAACAAGATTATTCATGGTTACTATCATTTTTATATTTGAAATTATTCCCAATCACTTTTATTTTGTTAATTTTTAATATTATTTAATAAACCATTAAATTTCTAATGTACTCCTATTTCTTCTTACATTGAGATTAATCATCTTTTAATTTGTAATTTTCAATGGTCTTGATCTAAGGAAAAGATTTAAAATAACTGTTTCTAAGAACTTAATCTTTCGCGTATTATTAAATACTTGACAATTTAGTAACCTTTACAACAACATTCTTTCTTACTATTCTTTTAATTACATATGATTTAGTTGTTATTTATTATAACCTTCATTACTATATAATAACAAATTTTATTCTAGAAATTTCAATTTAAGTTCTATTAGCTTTCTACTATGATATGTTCTTTTTATTCATAAAAGGTTTTATTGTATTATTTCTTGAAATATAATTATAAATTCTAGTCGGAACATACCAATTTATAAAATATAAGTAACTTAAATTTAATATATATAATTTATTTATATTTTTCATGATACTTTAAAATTAGTAAATGATAAATATCTTTTGATTGTAGTTATGAGTGAAAAAAAAAATAAATGAAGTAATTCTTTATATTTAACCAATCAATCAACTTAAGGGTAAATTCCGCTTTCCTATATAGTGAAGGCAGCATCATCCAAAGCAACTCGATGAGATATGTCTATTCTAAAATGTCTAACCATTCCTTTTTTTTCTACCTAAATTCTTTCATCAATCATTTCTGACCACTTAAAACCAAGACTGGGATATAATTTATTATTTTATGTTGATGAAACAACATTATTCACAAATAAAACAGCAATATTATGTTTTTTGGCTAATTTTCTTAAATGACTTGAGAATTTTCTTAATACTGATGACTTTTGCATCTAATTCAATGTTAATTACACTTCCTGTAAATAGGTTGTAATATTATCAATAATGATTAATTTGAATTAATATTATTCTAATAAAGTTGGTAATTGCTCATATATGTATTCATCCATAAATTTAGGATTATTAAGATGTTAAATAATACATTTGTTAAATAAATTAGTAAACTTATCTTTTGATTTTTTCCCTACTCTATATTCTAATTCCAATAATAAAAGTAAATTTACATAATAGTTGATTAAAACGATCTTATTGTAATTATTTAGCTGTACTGATGTAGATCACTTTAGAACTCTTATAATTTATTATTGTGTTAATCATCAAAGTCATGCATACATGGGTCTTACCGCAACCTGCTTCACCATATATTTCAGTTAAAATCCCAGTTTAAATTCCACCACTTATTACTTGAATATGAGTACTTTAAGATTTCATCAAATATTGGGATTATAGAGAGATGTTCAAATTTACTCTCAATTTCCAATAATTATTACAAATTCATTTTTATTTTAATATTAAAGCAATCCTTTAATTTTATTGATATCATTATTACCTTTTACCGAAAGGAGGAATCCTAAACTACCCTTTCATTCATAAATCAAAAGTCATACAAATTTTCAACTCAGATATCTATTTTGACATTAGCTAAATAATTGTTAAATACTTCAAATCAAAAATTGAAATTAATTAACACATAAAATTTTACTATTTTAGAAATAAAATTCTTTTTATATAAATTTAAATCTCTTATCTCTCTTCAGATTCATTATCAAATCCATCTAAATGAATTGATATTAATTTAACTTATTAAAATCTTCTTAGTTTCTCTAAACTTTATCATTTATTTTCTATCTTTTTTTTTGAAAAATAAGATTTTTAAAAATATTTATCTTTACATATAAACAAATTAAAAGTTTTTCAAAATTAGATTCAAAATTTACACAACGTTTAAGATGTTACTATAATGTGAGAAATATTTAGATATCACATTTGATCAATGTAATAGAGTTTGATAATCTATTGTTGATAAACTTAATTTAAATTGTTTCTCTTTGTAATAGTTTAATTGTAAACAAAAGGATTGATAAATAATTCATAAATTAATTATAATATTAACGATACTGATATTTATTTGTATGTATATACTCAAATCCAATGAATGAAGTGGGCATCTTTATGGTATGGATCAGCTAATCTTTCCAATGGTTGATTGAATGTACCATCCTTTTTTTATTATATATATTGATTACCCAATGAGCAATATGAGTTGGACGACCATGCCATTTCTTAAGAATATGTAAACACCAATTAGTATCATTATATAATAAGTGAGCTGGTTATTTGGCTCTCCAAGCAAGAGATTCTGATATTCTATTCTAAAATGTTGGCATTTCCAAAAAGTTTAATGCACTGCAAACATTATGATATTGATTTATATCTTTGCTATAAGATATTTATTGTGGTTTACTTTGTAAATCTATCTGATTATGTAGAAATCACAATTTTTCCATGATATGGAAGAATTGAAGTAAAATGATCACTTAATTTGGCTAAAAATATCCACATAACAAAAACTCTTGCATAAAAATTACGTAGTGGTAACTAATTTCAAACTTATCTTATACTTCTCTTAAAACCAAATAGCCTAAACCAAATCCTGACAACCATTTAGTAACAGTCCATTCTCTCCAATAAGTGTGATTTGGTTTTATGAAAATGTATTTGTTAACAAACTCTTCGCATGTGTATGATTAAAATGGTCTGGCTAACTATTTTTTGTTTTATTAAGAATTACTTTAGATAAATCCTTTTTATATCTTTCACTTGCTTATAAGAAGAATTCCTTTTTACTCCTATTGAATACAGGAGAAAAGTTTTCATCATCAAAATCTAATGATTTCAATTCAATGTTAGCAATCATTCTATCATCATATGCATCCTTATATTATCATATTATTTATCTACTTATTCTTCTTATGTTGGATGCCACAATTTTGCTTTTCCTTATACAATAGGCATAAATAAATTATTAATAAAATAATTATATGATTTTCTTCAAAATAATTCAAGTGAATAAGTATTTATTCAATCCATACAAATGGACATTTTATTGATACAATTTTATTTAAATAATTAACAAATTTATTCTTATGTTAGATATTATTCATAAAAAAGTAAAGTTGGATATTGAATAAATCTACAATGACAAATCCTGTAGAACACCAAATCATTAAAGAGAAAATGAATCTTAATCGACAAAATTGTATTAAGATATAATAAATGATCTTCCTATTTCAGGAGAATGTGACTATTCATTGTCTTTAGATTAAGAAATCATTAATTTACTAAAATATTCTTAGTATTATGGAATGCAAATTTTATCTAAAGTCGTTGACTCTACAATCCTTATAGAAAAACTAAGACTTAAACAGTTGTAATTGAAAAAAGAATTGATGATTTATTTCTTATAAAATGTTAGAAATCAGTCACCTTTTTTACACGACTTAATATATTTAGAAGCGGCTAATCTAGATAAAGATATCAGATCGGCTGCTATTGAATGCATGAGCAGACTTAAAATTACAGATGATTAAGAAATCCTTAATTTAATTAGAAAACCTAAGGATAGCTTAGAATTATTATAAAATCATGCAAAAGGACTTCTTATATCGATATTAGAAGATTAATATTATATTATTAGAATTAATGCTATTCGCACTATTATGAATTTTAATAAACAATCAACTATTTTTGCTAATCATGTATTAGAAATATTAATTAATATGCTTAATGATGAAAGTGATTTAGTAAGAATAGAGGCTATCTAAGTGTTATTAAATTATCCTAAAATTGAATTTAATAGAGGAGATTCAAATGCTATTAAATTCAATTTAAATGAATAAAATTTTAAATTAAGAAAAGCCATCTATGATCTTATTGGATAATCCATATTTCCCGAAACTCTTCATGAAATTTTTGAATCAAGTAATTATTTCTATTTTAATTATAGTTTGCTTGAATCTTTAAAAATTCCCATAAGATTTTATTTATATTGCAAATTCCATCAGATAACTAGCTCTCAAAAATCCTAATATTTTGCAAATACCTGATATTATTAAAAAAGAAAGACTAACGTAAGAGCCTAATATCTATACAGAATCCTAAGAATACATTGTAAGAATGATTTATGCATATCATACTATCAGGAAAGATACTGATCCATTCTATTTCCCAAAACATTTTGCTTATTTCTCTGATAAATATCCAGAACTATTCTAATCAAATAAAGTTACTCCAGATGAATTTTATGCCTTTAAATTGTATAATGAATATTAACAATTGATGAAAGAAGTCTTCAACTCCCTTAAAATTTATAGATTACAGGAATGCAAATAAATCTATTAAGAATTATGCGCTAAATATGAATTTGATTAATAGATCCTCCCTCCACCTCCTTTAGAATATAATCATGAATTTAGAGTTCCTAATTGGAAAATTCCTAAATTTTAAAGCAGATCTTTTAAGTTCATATTACCTTTGGAAGGAACTAGTTTTAGAGTATTCCCTGAATTTCCATTAACATTTATCATATAGGGGGAATTTAGAAATTTGAAAATGCCCATATCTAAAAATTATGCTATCTAACTAGAATTTATGGATGGAACAAACGAACTCTATAAGATATCTTCAATTGAGGACAATATTATTAAAGCTACTATAGAAATGTAAAGAAAAGTATAAGACTTTTCTTAGCCAGCTAAAATACTTTTTGTTCAATTAGCAGATGGATTGCAATTAGGCAGCCCTATAAATATTTATCTATAAATCTGATTTTGTTTATATAAATAGATTTATAAATATTAATATAAAGATTTCATTTTATTACTAATAAAAAATAACATATTATAGATTTAAGTTAATATAGATTACTTATTTAAAAATTTAAATTATAAAATTGCATTTTTTACTTATAATACTGGTTAATTTTGAAAAATGTAGAAAATTTAAATCATATATCTGATCTCTAAACTCTTTTTCAAACATTTCTAAGCCTGCTTATTGGAAGAATATCAAAATTATCAAAAAAGAATTTTAAAATTTTGGCTGTCTAAATATTAATGAGCCATTTAAACAAAGTCACTAAAATTCATATGGTAATAAAGTTTAATCAGAGAATTGATATTTTTAGGTATAGTTAATTATTTATACAAATAATTTCCATAATTCTTACTAGATTGAAATTTATGAAAGAGATAATAATAATTGGTTTAATAGAATTAATTTCATAAATATATAAATTTCAAATCAATCTTTATTTTAGAATACTTATCTCTCGTCCGTAATTGCAAATTAATCATTTTCATTAATTACTATTATATAAGTGCAAAAAAAACTTAAATTAAATATATTTAATGAAAGAAATATAAATATATTGTGATGTTCATTAAAATATTTATTGACAAATTATGTATTTAATAATATAAAAAAATAGTAATTATATATTAGAGTGTTCCAAAACAATTTTATTTTAAAAATTTAAATACATATCTCTTAAATTAAATACTGAGTTATGCTGATACTGAAATTTAAGGATTAAATTTACTTTAAGCTGAGCATATGTTAATTTAAGTTAAATTTTATAATATAAGTTACTTTACTTTGATTAATAATGCTATTATATTTATTACAAAAAGACCCAGAAGAAAGATGCCGTAAAGATCATTAAGCAATAGAAGATTAATTGATTTGTTTAAAATATTATGATCTATTACATACCTAAACAAAAACAAAACTTTATAAAGCCTTACTTCGAGTAATGGCATAAAATGCAGTTTTGACAAAATTTGAGGCTGGTAATTTATATGAAAATATTATGAAGGTTCAGTGATTTGGAAGTTTAATGATCGATAAGATAAAATTATGATCTTATATTCAGGTTAAATATAAGGGTATTAAGAAATCTCAGAAGAGGAAATGGATGAAAAGAGAAAAAGTCTAATGAAGCAATACAAATCAGATATTTTTATTGAAAGACCTGGCAGAAGAGTTACCCCAACATACTAGCAAAATGGTTAATTAACTTTGACAATTAATGATCAACCTAGATTACGAAGAGCATAAGTTTGTGAAATGCCACAAAAAATAGAATTGAAAAGAACAAACAGCATTCGACATAATCGTTTTCCTTAATTACCATCATAATATTTATAAGCTTTGAATATAGAATTAGATTAACTTTTAAATGGCTTTAAACTACATAATGAATCATACTTATAATATTTATTAAACCAGTGCATTTGTAATACAAAAAAAACTCATTTATTTGGAGAAGGAGAATTATTAAATAATGATCCTATTTTGAAAAAATAAAATACTTTGCTCTTTGCTCTAACTGATTGCGTAATAATTTAGATGAACTTAAGTGATTATTAAAATGTAGAGAATTAAATGAAAACTTAAAAATAGTTGAAAATCTATAGACAATTAAAGGCTGGGTTTGTAAGTGAAATTACCGAATCAGAGAATGAAATACATTAATTAGTCAAATCCTTAATGAATAAATTTCAAAAATTTACATATAATCCTAACAATACAGTCTATTAGAAAGGATAATAATTTACATATATCTTTGTTTTAGTTTCTGGAGAATGCTAAATTAACGATGATCATAATGCTTTGGCTCGTGTTAATTAAGGATGTTTATTAGGAGAGGAATCATTTGATAATAATCAGTATTAATACAAATGTATTACTACAACTAAATGTAAAATATTTGGAGTCAAAATTACTGACATAAATTAATTATGTTAACGATACAACTGGTTTAAATAATAATTAATAAATAAAAAGCAAATGAAATCTAATTGGCTAAATAGTAGACTTATTGATTAAAAGAACAGAAAAAGAATAGAATCTAATAATCTAAATTTTCAATTTCATATCGAAATTAATAAAAAACCAAATATTCGATAATATAAATTCAAAACTCATAGACCTACTTATTCTTAAAATATCTTCGATAAAAATTAATATTAAGAAATAATGTCTTTCAGAGGATAATTTAGAAATTTAAGTTCTTAAAGAGTAAAAATTAAGTAATCAAAATAACCTTAATCCTAACCTAGTTTTTCTAAAGAATTTAGTAACGATGTCGAAATTTTACCTATGCTAATGAATTTAGATAAATAATAAAGTAATAGTCTAAAAGAATTACTTAAAAAAGGCAAAATTAGGCCTTATAAACAACCAAATTAAAAGCCCTCTACAGCATAAAACATGTTATCTATTCCTTGTAAAGAATCCACTTTAAAAATTTTAAAACGTATACAATAATAAATAGGTTGATTGATTAGATTATATATATTAAAATATAAATTCATTTGATAGTGAATTTAAAAATCATCTAAACATAAAAGTCTCAAAGAAGTATTTTTACTATTATCTAATTTATAACCTTTTATTTTAATCAAAAACGAAATTAAATAATGATATAAATAAAATTGGATTTTATAAAATAGTTTTTTTTAACTTGATATATGTTGAGAGATTTCAATGAAATTATAAATATTAATTAAATACTAAAGTAAAATATTTAAAGATGAACAATATTGATGTTCTATTTTATTCAAGAAATGTAACAATATTAATTATGTCTATATTTTCATTTTCATTCATTGAATTACTCATGCTAAGTATTTGGAGCTCTATCTACTTTTGCAGAATTCAGAGCTAATACTTTCTCTTCCTTAGGTTCAGGAACAGGTAAAGCTTTAGGATCATATGGCCATTTTTCTATCATTTCTTAAGGATTTTGTACATAACTTCCTTATCCAAAATTGACTTTTAATCCATAAAATTTACCCTAAGAATATATAAGAAATATACATAAAAGAGAGGATGGGATTAATCTTTGATAACATTTAAATAGAAAGCATTGGGAACAGCATGTTTGACTGCAAATATTTATTCTGAAGGTCCTTTGACGCCTAAAACATAAGCTCTTGCTTTTCCTTAAGTATATCCAAAATAAACATAGGTCCATTAATACGGAATTAAATCAAATGTATGTGAAACAGGTTCGAAAGTTGGATCTTTGAGAGTATATGTGCATGCAACTAATTACTCAACTTTAGTGAAAACTGCTAAAGTTCTATCTCCAATATATCTTTCATCAGAACCTTCATTATTTGTAGTTAATCTTACAAGGCCTCTTAAATCATCTACCATTTCAGGCTATAGAACTCCATTTTGCATCCAAAATCCATAACCATACTCTAAAAGTCCAACTTTATCAGTGAAAGCAAATGAAAATTTATCTTTTTTATCATTAATATCATCAGGTACTGTTGTATCAATAATATTAACAGGCCATTTAAAGTCTTCTGCATCAAGTGCTGGTACTGGTAATTTGCGATGAAGTTTTAAAACCATATCAACAATTTTTTAACTTTCATTTATGAAAGCTCCAGTTCCTAAAAAGATTCTTGGGTCAAATAACCAACCATGGAATCCCTTTCTTCCAAATTCTTTTGCACCCATTACGAATTTTGCGTACCCTGTTAAAGCTCTATGTTAAACTTACAGCTCAACATGCTATGCTTTTTATTATTCTCTAAATAAAACCATTCCATAAAACTGTCCATTTTTGTAAGCAGCATAAATATAAGTCCAACTTCCTTCTAATTCTATATATGGTAATTTGGCATCTAAAGCATTTGATGGTTTATTAATATCATAAGTGCTGAATTCATAACTACCTAAAGTTAAGTATGCAGCCAGTACTCTATCTCCCAATTCGCTCTTGTCCTAGTCTTATTTATTAGATGAGAATCTAAAAATGTTATGCTGTGGTTATCTTTCTGTAAGTGTACTAGGGAAAGAAATCAACCATCTAGTCCATAATCCGATTGAATATTCATCTACTGATTCAACTTCTTAACTAAATTCTTAAATTACTGCTTATTCTGTTTAAACAATTTATTCTTCTTTTTTGAACCACATATATTTCTAATTGGTAGCTAATGCGCTATAATTTGGTAATAAATCTTCATATCCTCTTTTCTGTATGCTGATAAATGCTCCAAATCCATAAGATGCAACCCATTTTTAAATTTCTCCTTAAAATCTTTTTGTAAATGGATCTTTAGCCACATACAATCCAATATAGTGTGGAACAAAATGTTAGACTCCTTTGAATATTAAGGGTTTGTCTTCATCAAATAAATGAACAAGTGCATGCACTTCCTTCAGATCTTCATTATAACCCATATATATATAAATCCAGGCTCTCTTATTATGACCCAAAGGAACATTTTCCTCTAAAAATTTCGCTTCGTTCCAATCTTTGAGTCCACTTAATGTGTAAGTTGATAATTTTATTGAATCAACACAAATTGATGCAAATAATGTTCTATCTCCTTAAGATCTCTTATCATTTAAATGTTCTCGATCATTATTTGTAACTCTAAACAAAACTTAACAATCATTAGCATTTTAACCAACTACTTCTGATGCTTTAAACCATCCACTTATACCGTATTCACCAACTGTTGACCATGTTTCTCCTTTTAATTCTGTTCCTCCTATTTCATCTGTTACACTTTCCAATTTACCTATTAATTCTTACTATCCATGTTTTTCTTTGTGAATAAACCCAACTGTTAAGGATTAATCTAATGCATATGAATTATCAATAGTTTTTTTAACTTCCTCTGCCAAGCTTAAGAAAGAACCTGGTCCAAAACTGACCACTATCTTACTCATAATACCTTAGAATGATGGAATTTCTGGTTCTCCTCCAATATGCAATATCACAAAATCTCCTAGAGGTTTATGTAAAAGATCTTAATTCTTTGCTGATTACATATTTTAACCATCAAAAACAAAGAAGGTTGCAACTTATTTAGATCTTATATATCCCATATAAATATAATGCCATTATCCTTCAATTCTATCATTTGGGATTTAATGTAATTCATTTGGAGCATCATCATTTAAATCATATGTTGAGAATTAAAATCCATTTTATATAATATGAGAAGCCAAAATTCTATCTCCCAATGCTACTTTTCCTACTTCTAATTTTTCGTTGTAAGTTAATCTAACTATTTACATTTCTAATGGCAATCTATATAATCTTTCTGGCCAAGCTTACAAAAATCTACACCAGAAGCCAATACTGTATTCTTACATAGATTCTATGGGCTTATCTGGTTCATCATTAAATCTGATTTTCTGAGATTATCCAAGTATCAATTTCTCACTTCTTTCCCACTTATGCATTTTTTCTTAAGAAAATAATTTTGGCGCTAAAATATACACTGGTAATTAAAGGAAATTATCATTTCTAAAAGATCCATCTCCAAAGTTAACTGTAAGTTGTGCTAATCTACTACTAAAGTTCTCTAATAGCCCATCTCTTCCTACAAATAGCAGATATTTAGATGCCACAGCATGTAAAATAGGTTCAAGACCTTTATTTTCATGAGTATCTGCTCTGAGATAATATTAAATCTTTCTATCTTTCTTTGAATAAGCAAAATAAGCAAAAGTCCAAATCTCCAGTTGCTACCTAGGGATATTACATTCAAATTAACTATTTAAAGTTGATTCTTATAATGTATATGTACTAAATAATGCTGTTCCAATATGAGCAAGCATTAATACTTTATCACCAATTTATTTAGCATCATCTTCTCCTTTATTAGATGTTAGCCTGTAAATAACTTAGTTCGGCTTAGTAGCAGTCTTAAACCATCTAAACCATAATTGAACTGAATATTCCCTTGCTTCTTATTCTATGATGATTGGATTTTCTATTTTTAAATTTGTAGCATCTTGTTTTCCAACTAAAACTTCAAATTATTTTGGATTTGAAATAATATTAGGTTTTGGATCTTTATTTTTAATTCTTGCCAAAATTCCTTGTTTATTGTCAACAAATGCTCCAGGTCCAAGATTAAATCTCACAGTTGTAATCTAACCATTAAAATTCGGATAAAATTTGCCTGCATGACCAATAGTTAATTATAAATAATTTTAAAGCAGATTATGAAGAACATCCATTTAAATACCAGCTGTAATATCGTTATAAGATGTAAATGCAACTGCATGTCCAACTGTTTGTGATATACGTTTATAACTGAAATAAATGTAAGTCCATTCGCTTTCTGATTCAATAATATATGGGATATTTCCATTAACATTGTTTGATTAAGGTTATACATTGTAAGTTGAAAAATGATGAACTCCTTTGCCTTGCAATATCAAAAGCACTCTATCTCCAGGTTATTCAAAGTCTTTATATTCTTTTTATGTTGTTAATCTTGCCAAACCCATCCATTAAGGTTATTAATATAAAATAGTTTTCTTTGAATAGTGTTAGAATCTAGCCCAAAATCCATAACCATATTCACTAACACCATAAAGATGTAATTTATCACTTTGTTCAAATTGGACATGTAATGGAACATCTTTTTCATTAACTCCACATTCAAGTACTTGCTCCTCATGATGGGCTTCTTATCCTGCCTATTCTAATTTAACATGATCAGTTCCGCTAATAAATCCAAAATGCACTTTTATATTTTCATCTGATTCAAAATTACCTTCTCTATAGGAGCCTTCGCCTATATTTATTACCCATGTCTTCATTGATCCTAAAAATTTCTATTCTTCAGAGGAAATGATGATTGAAAAAACTGCTACATAAAAATGAGTCACCTAATCTTAGTTAAATTTAGCATCTGTAAATGTAAATTTAACATATCCAAATGTTTTTTTCATTGTTTAAGAATAACCATAATAAATATATGTCCATTGATCCCAATATTCTCCTAATTACTAATCTTGAGTTACAATTCCTGAGCAATCATCTCCCTTACATGAATAAGTGTTAAATGTGAACGATTAATCAGATCTCAATATTTATAGAGTTTATTCAAATTTACCATTTAAATCAGTTAGTTTCTTTTGAGCCATAGAAGCAACATGGGATATTTTTCCTAATTTTTATGCTCCACTCCATTTTACCCATCCAGAAATACTATATTCTTTTATACCTTAAAATTTGTCAAATTAAAACTTTTCACTAGGCTAATCAACTTGAGTTCCAATCAATTATTAAGTTTACCTACTTATTGGACGAATTTGAGCTTTATCTGGAAGTGTATTTTAAGTGTACAATTTCAAATCATCTGCACTATTAATGAAAGATCCTGGACCGATAGAACATTGAATCTTGCATAATTAGCCGTTGAATAAAGGAGCTGAACTTTTTCCGACCACAAATTCAGCATACTCCAACAGAAACTCATGTAAAATGTCAAATACAATCTCTTTAATTTCTCCCTCTAATCCAAATTATACATATCCTTTAGCAACACCCTTATCAGCAAATCTTTTGTAACCAAAGTAAACATAATTCCAAGATCCTTCTATGTTGCTGTACTCAATTTCATCTTTTACTTTATATGTATAGAACTCATATGCTTCCTTACTTAGAGTAACTGCTAGAGTTTGATCTTTATCTGTTGTAGGTCTTGTATTTGCCCGTTTTAATTTTCCATCAACTTGCTCAACTAAATAAGGTGCAGTACCAAATCTTGCTATATTATGTACTGCTCCTCTTGAGGCTAAGAACTTAGGTAATGTCTATAACCATCTTGTCCATAATCCAAATGAATATTCACTTTAACCATTCAGCCTCATTTTACTGTCATCATGCAATAAGATTTTGTCAACTATTGGTTATTCAGCATCATATTGAGAGTCTCTAACTAAATTTGGATCCTAAACATCATCCTTATATTAAATTGGTTTCACAAGTTGATAAACTCCAACTACTCCATCACCATAGAAAAATTACTAACCAAAATCAAGGCTTGATCTAAATGCCCCAGGTCCTAAATAAATTCCTACATATCCAATTTTTCCATTAAATGATGATATTTATTCATCTCCACCTATTGTAAAATGCAATTTTGTGACTAATTTGTGTTAAATTGGATCAAAAGTAACTTCGTCTGCCATACCTGGCCTTATTAATGCTCCATACGCTTTTATTTTATCATTATCATATCCAAAATATGCATAAGTCCAAATCAAATTAGGAGATTCTATATTCTTTGAAATATAAGATGTGCCTTTTGCTTTATTGCCTTAAATTGTGTAAGTGTTAAAATACACTGTACTCTTAGCTCCTCCACCATAAGTGTAATGTATTTCTAATGCTCTATCTCCTAAAACACCCTTATTTGGTTATTTTTTAACAGTGGATCTTAAATTAAATATTTAGAATGTATTTTATTCATCAACTTTTAAATCATCAATCCATCTAAACCAACCTGCTATGCTATACTCTTCTATAATTAAAGAGGATTCTTATGGATTCAATTCTTAAGAATTTCCTTTCTCATTTGCGTTAAACTATTTTGGAGTTGTTAAAACTTCTAAGTCAGTGAGACTGTTCACTGCTTACGGAGGATTACTAATATTCTTAATTAATTAATTTAATTTTTCTTCTGAATCAATAAAAGCTGGTGCATCTATATCGTAGAATATATTAGCAAATTATCCATTAAATCCTTAGTATGATAGGTGTTTGCCTCCTATAATTAATTTGAAATAAGTGGGAGGTACATGTAAACATGATATTTCTATTTTTAAGACTTTTCCATTATTTCCATAACCCAAAACAAAACCTATAGCTGCTTTTTTTGCTAAGCTGTAAGAGAAAGTTATGAAATACCACATGCTCTCTAGTTCTTCATTTAAAGCAACTACTGAATCTTTTACTTTTTTTCTATCACCATGATCGTAAGTAGAAAAAACAAACGTATTTTCCAATAAAAAGATAGAAAGGGTTCTATCTCCATAAAAGGTAAAGTCCTTATAATTTTGGTTAGATGTCAATCTTGAAATGAAATAATAAGTCTAAGCTTAGCGTGAATGCAACTTTGGAGTATTTTCTGTGTATCTTAACCAAAATCCATATCCATACTCATCTGAATCTTAAAGCATTTCTCGATCAGCAAATTCATACTGTTCAGCTGCTTCTCCATCAAATACACTCTAAACATATTTAGTTGAAACAGGCAAAACTATTTTTTCTTATGATGGTCTTGTATTTACTTTGTGTTTGGGAGGAATGAATTAGGTAGGCTCATTAGGATTATATTCATCCCTTATTGTGTGTATTTTTAGTGATTTTTCTTTATCGATTTCTTTAATTTTTTATTTATTCTCAATATTCTTTGTATCTTCAATCTTAGTTTTTTATTCTTTAATTATTTCATTAACAATCTAATCCGTTTTACTGAGTTCATCTTTATTATTCGCTTATTAATTTTATTTTTCATTCAGTAAATCATTTTATTGTTCTTTCTGTTCTTATATTTTTAATAACTGGTCAGCAGTTGATTACTATTTCTATTAGTTACCTTATTATGATTCTTCTTGATTATTCTTCTTTTAAGATTACTTTTAATCCTCCTGATTTATACCTATTTATTTGCTGCTTTCTTCTGAATTTTCATCTATATTCTCATCATTTTCAGATGAAATTATTAAATCATCATAGGTTGATATAATTAATGATCTTTAGTTTTATGTTTTTTAAACTTCAGAAGATAATTTGAATGCATTATCAGTAGGATCAAATTCATAATATAAAATTTTATCATCAAATTCTTCGTAATAGACATAATTTTCTTCATTTTCTGAGTTTTTGTAAGAATTATCTTGATTTTCTACTTATACTGATGTATCCGAACCTGAATTGAATAACAGTTTTTTTGTAATAGTTTTTGATGAGGCCTCATCATTATATGGATTCTAGTTAGTAGCTCCATCTGCAGTTTAATTATCATTTTCTATTTTAGTCTCTTCATGATGTTAAATATCGCCTTCTTCTTTCGGTTGATGATCTTTATAAACTACTTATGATTGATTTTTTTTTTGTCCTGTTTATTAACTATTTTAAGGTAATTGTTAAGAATCACTTTATTTCTATACAGTCTATTTAGCTGGCATTTAAGCTTTCAGCTTTGTATTACTTTATTTAATAATGACTTCTTCTTTCACTTCTTCTTATTACGGTTGTTATTTTTTCGCATTTTCTTCCTTTCCTTCTTAATATTGTTAATTTGGTCTTGAAGATTGTAATTAAGGGTTTCCTTTCTTAACGACTGTCTCTTCTTTCACTTCTTCTTATTATGGTTAATATTTTTTCGCATTTTCTTCCTTTCCTTCTTATTAGTCTGAATTTGGTCTTTTAGATTGTAATTGAGGGTTACCTTTCTTAACGACTGCCTCTTCTTTCACTTCTTCTTATTATGGTTAATATTTTTTCGCATTTTCTTCTTTTCCTTCTTAATATTGTTAATTTGGTCTTGAAGATTGTAATTAAGGGTTTCCTTTCTTAACGACTGTCTCTTCTTTCACTTCTTCTTATTATGGTTAATATTTTTTCGCATTTTCTTCCTTTCCTTCTTAATATTGTTAATTTGGTCTTGAAGATTGTAATTAAGGGTTTCCTTTCTTAACGACTGCCTCTTCTTTCACTTCTTCTTATTATGGTTGTTATTTTCTTACATTTTCTTCTTTTCCTTCTTAATATTGTTAATTTGGTCTTGAAGATTGTAATTGAGGACCGCCTTTCTTAACTATTACCTCTTCTTTCACTTCTTCTTATTATGGTTGTTATTTTCTTACATTTTCTTCCTTTCCTTCTTATTATTATTAATTTGGTCTTTAAGATTTTAATTGAGGACTGCCTTTCTTAACTACTACCTCTTCTTTCACTTCTTCATATTATGGTTGTTAATTTCTTACATTTTCTTCCTTTCCTTCTTATTATTATTAATTTGGTCTTTAAGATTTTAATTGAGGACTTCCTTTCTTAACTACTACCTCTTCTTTCACTTCTTCATATTATGGTTGCTAATTTCTTACATTTTCTTCCTTTCCTTATTATTATTCTTAATTTCTACTAGGTTTTTAAGATTTTAATTAAGAGCTACTTCTCTTAGTAATAACCTCATCTTCTATTTCTCGTTCTTCTGATAATTACTCATCAGTTATTTCTTCTTTATTATCTGGTTCAATATGCACTTCTTAATCTTCTTCATCTTAAGTTTCCTCTTAAACCACTTCGTCTTAATGTTCTTCTTCTTCTGATTCTTCTTCACTTTCCTATTCATATTATTATTTATATTCTATTTCCTCTTCAAGGTTTTGATTAATAGGTGTGTCATCTTCTTCTCCTTATGGGCAAACTTGATCATCATAAGGATTGGAGACTACGTCCTATTAATAACCACTTTTATCAGTAATTTTGGAATGACTTAACTATTTATAATTTGGATTTGATTAATAAGGTTGGTCTTAGTTGGCTGCTTATTAATGAACAGTTTAATTATCAAATTATGGATCATTTGACTCAGGTTAATCATATCTACCAGGAGGTAATCTAGTTGAAGGTTGTCTTTATTCTTTTGGACTTCCTTAATAATTTGGGTTTGATTAAAAAGGTTTGTCTTAGTTGGCTGCTTATTAATGAACAGTTTAATTATCAAATTATGGATTACTTGATTCAGGTTAATCATATCTACCAGGAGGTAATCTAGTTGAAGGTTGTCTTTATTCTTTTGGACTTCCTTAATAATTTGGGTTTGATTAAAAAGGTTTGTCTTAGTTAGCTGCTTATTAATGAACAGTTTAATTATCAAATTATGGATTACTTGACTCAGGTTAATCATATCTACCAGGAGGTAATCTAGTTGAAGGTTGTCTTTATTCTTTTGGACTTCCTTAATAATTTG
The DNA here is from genome assembly GCA_000733375.1 of Paramecium sexaurelia. Classification (NCBI taxonomy): domain Eukaryota; phylum Ciliophora; class Oligohymenophorea; order Peniculida; family Parameciidae; genus Paramecium; species Paramecium sexaurelia. The sequence continues at coordinate 367,177 of JPFM01000024.1, forward strand.
GGTTTGATTAATACGGTTGGTCTTAGTTGGCTGCTTATTAATGAACAGTTTAATTATCAAATTATGGATTACTTGACTCAGGCTAATCATATCTACCTGGAGGTAATCTTGTCGATTATTCTTTAAAATTATTCATATTTTGGTTTGACATTAGGCTGGCTTAATCTAGATATTCTTCCCTTTGTTAAATGGGAAAATCATTAATAACTAAAGTCGCATTATCATCTATATTATCTTAAGCTAAATATTATTTTTTTTAATAATTTGGATTTGATTAAAAAGGTTTGTCTTAGTTAGCTGCTTATTAATGAACAGTTTAATTATCAAATTATGGATTACTTGACTCAGGTTAATCATATCTACCAGGAGGTAATCTAGTTGAAGGTTGTCTTTATTCTTTTGGACTTCCTTAATAATTTGGATTTGATTAAAAAAGGTTTGTCTTAGTTAGCTGCTTATTAATGAACAGTTTAATTATCAAATTATGGATTACTTGACTCAGGCTAATCATATCTACCTGGAGGTAATCTAGTTGAAGGTTGTCTTTATTCTTTTGGACTTCCTTAATAATTTGGATTTGATTAAAAAGGTTTGTCTTAGTTAGCTGCTTATTAATGAACAGTTTAATTATCAAATTATGGATTACTTGACTCAGGCTAATCATATCTACCTGGAGGTAATCTAGTTGAAGGTTGTCTTTATTCTTTTGGACTTCCTTAATAATTTGGATTTGATTAAAAAGGTTTGTCTTAGTTAGCTGCTTATTAATGAACAGTTTAATTATCAAATTATGGATCATTTGATTCAGCTAAATCAGATCTTCCTGGATTTAATCTTGTCGAACCTTAATATGTTTTTGGGTATTATCCATCACAAACCGATTTCTTATTTTAAAGTTGCGCAATTTTTTTTTATAATTCCTGACTATTTTTATATTTGTAGCTCTAATTCAAATAATATTAAAGTTATTGCTCTATATTAAATAAATTTTTTATAATTATGTTTGCTTTTGACACTCTTTCATTTTAGGTATTTACTTAAGAAAACTCTCTCATTTGATGTAATATTTCATCAATAGTCAATTTAGCCCAATCTCTTTCGACTTAAGCTAAAGACATTTCTGTAACTGATGATGAAAGCCTTTAACTAATATGTATAAACATATCTTTATGAAATATACAGAAATTATTACCTTTCTAAATTCCTTCAATATGTTTTGCCTTTTCCACTAATTTAACAATTTATTCAATTATTTATAGATCCTGCTATAATTTTTATTAATGATCGATAATATCAATCCATTTATAGAGCTCTTGGATGACAAAATCGTAGAATTTTGGTTCCATTTCACAATCAAATCGATCCACACTTAGATGGAAAGCTTCTTCCAACTTTAATTCTTAATATAATTCTTATTTTTACCTCTTCCTATGGTCATATTATCACTAATTTTAGTTTAGTTGGCAACAGCAACTAATAGGAGGGTTAGAATCAATTTTTTCATAAAAAAATTTATAATCCGTTTTTATGTTAATTTTTGCAGACAAGAGGTAAATTAGGTCAGAAGTTAAAAATAACTTCGCCTTATTTTCATCTAAAGTTGAAAAATTTTGTTTGCTTTAACAATAATACAAATTTTTTTTTTATAAACAGCATATTTAATTTATTTAAAATGTATTTAGATTTATGAACAATAATTTTTTTTTTAGAATAGAAATGAGAGATATCTTTTATTACTATAAATATTAATAACTAGATTTAATAACAATATAATTATTATTTATTAACAGTAAAATATATAATATTTATTTTGTTTACCAAAAATAATAAAAACCTGAATTTATTAAAGAAATGGTGATTTTTCTCGAACTATACCGTTGAATAAAATCTATGTTATCTAAAATTTAATTTTTGTTATTAAGCTAAGGGAATGTGGATGGTTAAAAAGGAATTCCTTATTTTAAGTTGATATTATTCTTAATAAACAACATGAATTGAATCATTAAACTATAAGAATATATTGGATCTTCTAAAAATATTCTTAGATACCAGAATGAGATTCGATATTTCAAAACACAAAATTTTTACATTTTCCTAATATTGAATTAGATAATAAATTAATTATTCTTGTGGCAATATCTAGCCTTTTTTTTTAAATGAGAGACTTCAAGATTATTTTTTGTTTCGAAAGCAAACCTTTGATTAAATATCATTAATTTAGCCTTCTAATTTCTCTCTAAATTTTCTAATTGCCAAAGTTTCTCTGAGGGATGAAATTATGATTGATTATTTTTGGCTCTAACTTAAGTTTCATCCTTTTTTATAAAGACTATTGGATTTTCTGTGACAAGATAAACAAACACATCTCAGCAATCTAGTTCTTCAAACTACTGTAGAATGCCTTAAAACTTTTAAGTAAAACCTTGTTATAGTAAGTTCGAGACCTCAGAACTACATAAATCAATGAGTGTTAAATTTCCATAACAACTTAGAAATTGTTCATTCATTAATTGAATACTAAAGAAGAAAATTTTCAGTAATCTTTCCGTTATCTTTTTCATCTTTTATGACCCTCATCAATATATAAAATTAGCATCATTTTATTTGTAAAATGTTGGGGCTAGAATTTATGATTTATCTCTAAACAAAAATTCACCATTGTTTCTTAATTTTTATGTTAATATTGAAATATTTGTTTGAATTTTCAAATTGAAATAAAATCTTAAAAAATTGAGTGGCAGTTTATTATATTCAATTTCAAGCATTAAAACTGTGAATAACAAGCGAAATAATTTTCTAAATTAATTCTATGTTTATTCAAAATCAGTGATTAGTATGATAAAAATTATAAAATTGAGTCCAGATGAATAATTATAGTAAAAAAAATTATCCAAAAAAAAAGATTCTTCAGATTTTCTTACATTAATGTTCTCGACCCTCATTAGTTTGTGATAGGAATATTGTCAAGCCAGTAACAAATTTTTATTGTATTTGAAAAAAATGCTTCTCTTTAGACTATTCTAAAGCTAATTAATTAATTAATCATCTTCAAATTGATTAATAGTTTCCATTCATTGAAAGAAATTATTTTTACCTGCTTTTAAGAAAAATTGTTTCGGTAGGTATCATTGGTCAAATTGTTGATGCTCTTAATGAGTTTAGAAATGCTGTAGTTGACTCTATTAATGCTTAAACAGCTGCTAAAGCTGACGCTTAGTAAGAACATGAAGAATATCTTGAATAATTGGATGCCGAATTTGCTGAATTCTAAAAGTAAATTAACAGAGTTAATGTTGATTTGACTGCAACATATGGTATTGAGGCTTTGATAAATTTAGAAAAAATCGATTAGTTAAGTGAATTTAGAGATTAAAGAGAAGCTGATAAAAAATAATATACTGCAGAATTTGAACTAGAAAATAACACTTATGTTGAAGAAACTGACATTTACACTAACTTAGAGAATGAACTTACCATAGAATTAGGAATTAGTGAGTAAGCTCAATCAGTTGAATAAAGTGCAGACTTCAAAAAAATTTTAATTTGAGAGGAATAATCTTAATTTTCTTTTATATTGATTTAATTATGCTCATAAAAAACTAACTTATTAATTTTCGATTAATAAGAATTTTACATTAATAAATTAAAGTTAACTTTAGCTTCTTAGATTCTTAGATGTAATAAAACTTGGTGTTATTTTTAGATGTATATTTAGAATAATAATAATAAAAAATATGATTAAATGATATACATTCAAAATTTATATTTTTGATTTGTTATGAGATAAAAATTTTCAAAATTAGGGATTAATATTTAAATCAATATTATTGCTTCCAAGATGTAAATATATTATTGAAAATATAATTTAGAAACAGTTTATAACTGTCTCATTAATGATAGAAATTATAAGATGAAAACTTTAACAAAAGAGAAACTATTACGATGACTAAAAGAAAATTAAGTTGATTTAAAATTTGAGTTGATTTGTAATTAATTTAAAAGATTCTAGTTAAAAAATATATGAAAAACCTTTTAAATCAAAAAATTATATATTATTCAATAATGAAAATATTCAATTATAAATTTAGATTAATTTTGACTAAAGGAATATACATTTATTCTAATAAGTAACAAATAATATTAATCATCTCTATTTTGTGAGAGTATTTTATAAATAATTCCAGTACTTTTATTATGAATCATTCCAATTATGAATTTCCTTGTTAAGGGATTCCCCTTCATTATAATTTAATAAGATTTCTTGTTCAGGATCAATATTTTTAACTGCATAAATAGCCAATTGAAATTAACCTAATAAAGATAATATTTTATTTTTACCACACGTAAACATTTGTGTTGTTCGACAATTATTTAAATTTTAGCTGTTATGATTGATAAATCTACTTTCATTTCCGCAAAAACGACTGTCTAAGGAATATTTTTCATCACTCAATTAATAATTATAAAAAGAGAATGTATCATCAAACTGATCTCTTATTTCATCCTCATCATCAATTAAAACTTCACCTATGTATAAAATAATCAATTCTCCTTTCATAATAAATGATTTTGAAAACAGGCCAAGTCCATTACAAACTGTAGATCTTGCTAAAAGGGTGGGTTAAAAATTTTTTATTAAAATTTAAGTGTTGGAACATATAGAATTAGAATCAATAGTACAGCATTTACAAAGTAAAGGATCACATTCAATATTATCTTTTCGACATGTACATCTGCCATCTGAAGAGCACCTATCTTTGCAGTTGCAACCCCTAAACTTCTTAATGCATTAATTTGTAGAGCAATCACAATATTTTGAGCAAAATATTTCACATCTACATTATTCACATTAAAAATCTTATTTATGACAACACGATATATATAGAGATGCAGATTTGTATGGATTATTAATCAAAGCATCCTAATCTCTCATTCTTTAGATTTAAGTTATCTTGTTAATATAGTCATCTCTTAGTTCATTATATTAAAGTTTAGCTAATAAGAAGATTGATAAACAATCTATATTATGAATTTTAGCTATAATACAAGGATCTTGGTCAATTTTAACTTTTTTTTGTAAATCAATAAGTTTTTGAGATAAGATTATTCTTTTTTACTGATTGTAATTGGATGGGTTTTTATAGCATGCATTACTGCATATATATTTCATATGAAATTGTAAAACATCATTTACCCATATAACTTTCTTGCCATTTACTTTGTAATTTAAGGCCTAGCAATAATCTAGTAGATTTCTAAGTTGAGCCAATTTATTATTAAATTAGCAATTGCATTAAGAAGAAAATTTTAAGCAGGAATTACACAGAAATGCCTATTCTTTATCAATATATTCATTAGTCTAGTAAGATTTGTATGAAAGTTATTAAATTTTTTATAGATTGAACTGTTAGATGCAATATATCCTTTAAAAAATTGTTGGTTTAATTTATTCAAATTATTAATTTTATAGTTAAAGAAAAATTAAAGCTAAAGAATATAAGTTAATCTTCAAAAAGAGATTCTTATTTGATAATCTCTCTTATAAAAGTCTTTATAAGTCTTCTAAATCTAAATGAGAGATATTCTAATTCTCTACAATAAATAGATATAGTGAATATTTTTAGACTAAACAAATAAAAGAGTATTTACTTATGTCTAAATTATGTAGAGCATATTTTGAATTCAGTTGGATCATTTCAATTATTCCATCTTATGATCTCCAAACATCTCTTGGTATTTTTAGAATTTCTAATTTATATTATTCCCTTAAATTTGTAGTAAAATTGTATTTAAAATTGATATCTTAAACTTCTAATCTCTAATAATAGTATAAAATATACTTTTATGTTTTAATCAATCTTAAGGTAAGGTGTATATTAATGAGTAGATTATGGAGAAATATTGTGAGATATAAGATTCTGGTCAAAGTTTAATATTAAAAAAATTTAAGCATCAAATGGCAGATTTGATTTTTAAACTGTTTAAACTTACCGATTCAAAGGTATCCATTCTGATTTAGGGTGTTTCAAAAGCTTTACATTTTTTTTATTTATCTTTAAAAACTAACAAAACCTAGACTAATTTTTACCTAATCAATTTACAGCTTCAACAAAAATTTAATATTTTGCTCAATTTACTGTAATGATTCATCACCATTAGGTTTAAACTAAAATATTTTTGATAAATTTAGAGTTTCTTTTTGTTTAAGATTATAGTTCCAAAATGAATTTATTTCTTCTGTTTTGTAATCTAATGGAGAATTTGATATTGTATTTTTAGGAGTGTTTGCCAAATTTTTGGTCTCTTAATCTTTTTCCATTATTTTTAAGAGAAAATTTTATCTTAGCTTAAATTTTCTAGGTTTATTATTTAAGTTTAATTTTTCATAATTTATTAAGCTTTTGCGCAAATTATTAAAAGCATTTTATAATAAATGAAAAATGAATATAACTATTTTTAATAATTGAATTTATATTCATATTAAAAATGTCTCAGTCACAAAATAAATTAAAATAAACCCAATTCAATCTATGATTTTTAAAAACCAAGCATTAGAACAATATTTGATTGAATTATCTTTTAATATCCTAAATAATAAAAATTATCCTTTTAATATTAATCTTATGAAAGGAAAAAGAATACTTAACTCTTATTTTTTGTTTTTAATCAACCATTTTGACGATGAAGTTTTATTGAGATATAATCTATTTGCCTAGAAAGTTATCATTTACAAATCTGAAAATAAAAATATTTGAATAAATTTGTCCATATAGAGTTTAGATTAATGAAGCAATCCTTTTATTAATAATTTTATTTGATAATTTATTATTTTTGTTAGATAATAAATATTGCTTTGAATGTTATATTTATCTTTTAGAAAATGCTTTATAAATATTTAATAATTATAAGTATCATATACTTTATTCAAATAAAGTACCTCTTTTTACTACAAGGTAATATTTAAAACTCTTTTGGTAATCTTAGTTTATGATCTTGAGACTTTGGGCTATAGAAAGTAAATTTATATTATTCGTCATTAATCCTTGATTATTTCAATAAAGGCATTAAAATTTTCTTTTACTATTTGATTTCTTAATTTGGTTCTGTATTTAAAATAGTGTCTTTTATCTTTCCTACCAATTCTTTAGATGGAGATACTAATTCTTTTATTACTATTTATTTTCGAGAACTGAATTTACGAAATTAAAGACTCTCTTTAAAATATTTATTGATATGTTAAGATTGAAGTGATTTACTTGTTGCGGAAGTAGTTAAGACTAAAGATATATCAAAATATAAATACTGTTTTAGTCAGAATATTAATTTCTTCTCAATGTTTACTTAGGAATGAAAAAAGCATTTTCTTAGAGTAGCTAATCAGAATTCTATTGAATGTTTTCATTATAAATTGATTCCTGATTTTTAAATTACGAGGGGAGCAACAATTTATTTATTGTAAAATTAGACATAGATTTTCGATTATTCTTTATCCTTGTTCCAATAGATGTCGAATTCATCAACACTTTTCGAGACTTTTTAGAATTAAATATAAATTATATCAAATAAAAAGGCTTATAAATAAAGAAACAAAAAATATGATTTTAAATAATGTAAAGATGAAAATATCCAATCCCTACTGCTTTTATAAAATATCTCTATATTTAACAAAAAATAAGATAAATCTTTTATTTTATAAAACAGATAATAATATTAAATTATCGATGTTATCAAATAATAACAGAGAGTCATACAAAATATTTTCTTTTTTTTGGTGCAACTTAAAACACTTTAGGAAGTTTACATACATTTGTCCTCTGATTTGGTTCTGGACTAAAGAAAGTAAAGAGCATTTTATCATCTTTACTCTCTCTTTCTCTTGTGTAAATAGGTTTTTAAATTTTATTGATTTGTTTCTTATCATTATTTCGAACATTATTTAGAGTATTTATTCTGCTAGATCGTATTGGTTCCAATTCTTCTATTTGTTGTAATCTATTAATGATTAAATCTTGCACAGAGCTTTTATGAATCAACTTTTAATTTTCTTCTAAAAGTTCTTTAATTTTGGCTTAAAATTGTGCTTCTGATTAAGCAGGCAGGTCTATTAAATATTGTAATGGGTATTACTTGAATACGATAGCGCAGATGAAGTCCAAATCTATGGTGATTTAGGTGACAATTATCTTGAAGGAGTCTGAATTGTTGATTCAGTCGAATAAATACTTTAAGTTTTTCCATTCTTCAACTAAAATTAGTTTTTGTGTCTCATTAATATGTTGATGGAAGAAGTAAATGTCTTCTTTAATCTTGAATTATTTTTATATACAAAACACAAATATTGAAATTAAAATATCTCAAATTAATTAATTACGATTATCAGATAATATATCTTTTTTTGTTGGGAGCTATCTAAAATTCCTTTGGAAGTCTTACACGCTTGTAATTCCTCTCAGAATTTTAAAAAGTAAATCCATAAGGACTATCGTTCAATTTATAATCAAATTCTTTTTTTAGTTCAATTTTATGAAGTTATTTAGACTGGTTCATATTAATCTTGTCTTGGGATTTGCTTTCCTTAGAATCATTACATTTTGTAATGAAATTTGTTCTTTTTTTGGTTAATTTCAATTAATTGATAAGTCTTTCTTTTTCATAATTTTATTTTTTGAGTTGAACGTTTTCATAGATCAATTATTAAAGAAGTTAGGTTTAGTTTAAGCAATCTTGAATTTTAAGTGACTTTTCTTGATCTTCAGTTAAATTTAGGAATTTTGATATTTTTGCTTTTTTTATATTTAAAGCCTTAAATAAATAGGATTCATTGTAAATTGACTCAAATTTACTTCCATTAGAACGTATTGATCTGGTACTTTAACAAGTTGTCTAGTATAAATAATTAATTGTATTCAGTTCTCCTTAATCGGAATTGTTAGGATTCACAAGCTTGGCACTAAATTATCTTTTCATCATGCAATAGATTTAATGGAATGAGTTTAAAAGAATTAATAAATGAAATTTCAATGTGTAATTTGAAATCAAAGTGTTTAAATAAATTAAATTTGAATACAATCTAGTGTTGATTAATTTTAATTGTAATTGAAATTTTTTGGGAGTATGATAAAAATTCTTTTAAATAGAATTCCATAATGATTACAAAAAATTATACCTAACAACTAGTATAATATAATAATATATTTTATTATAAAAAGAAGAGTATAATAAAGTTCAATATGTTTAATAGTTACCAGTATGATAAGTAATTGGCATTTACAAAAGAAATAGATAAAGTAAAGAGGGACTACATAAAGCAAAGGGAGAATCGTAAAGGTATTTATAAGAAATTAATTAGACCTTAATCAAAGATTGTCAAAAAATTATAAGAAAAGGATAGAAAATTTTGTTATAAATATGCTAGAGAACCCTATTGTTTGTAATGAATACAAGCCTCCAGAGGCATATTAATTTAGAGATGAAGATCCAACAAAAAATTTGGGGGATCCATAAATATATGTTAAAGGATTTAAGCATGAAAAAGATAGAATATAAGAAGCATAGGAGAAAAATAACAATTTGGATTTCTTGCCAAATTTAAAAGCAGGACATTATTGTTTTAGAGAAAGAGATCCTTCAAAAGACATAAAAAGAGATGTTTTTAGATATAGAGATAAAACTGCTTTAGCAAGAATTGAATAATTTTTGAAAGATCATACATAATCTCAAGTAGAGAATATGAAACTTGATCATAAGAAGATTCTTAATTTGGAACATTTTTCAGAAGGAATGTCTTCTTTAGAAAGAAAAGCATATTTATCAAGATTAATAGCAAAGAATTTACTTCCTTCATTACACAACAAAACACATTTCCAAGCTGCATAAACAATGTATAATAATTTACCATGTAAAAATGTATATATTAATAAACAGTAACTTTAATGGAACATGCAAGATCACTTCCTTAGGTACATACATAAGAGGATAGCAGAAGGAAGTCTCCTATATCTCAAGAAAAATAAAAAGTCATATAATATGAAGCCTAAAATAAGTAGGAGGATAATGGTATTTAGCCAAAATAAGGAAATGAAACAGAGACATTTAATCCTGTTGAGACTTCTAAATAAATATTAAAGAAATGTAATGTAATTAAAGAAAGGAACATAAAAGTAAGAAAGCAATATTAAAATTATTAGGCTCCTGTCATTCATTCTGGTTCTGGTCATTTAATTTCTACTCTTGATAAATCAATTTCTGAAATTTATAAGGAGCTATATAAAGTTGATATAGGATAATCTAAATTGCGATGAAAATAATTTTTATATAAAAATATATATATATTTAATATGTGGGAAATCAAAATAAAAAGAGAGAAAACTTTGCCTGAACCAACTGGTTATAAAAAAGCATTTGATGATTGTTAAGGATAGGAATTGAGAGAAGATTTAGAGAAAGTAATTTAATTAATATAAGCATTTAGAAAGCCATGGGTATAGCAAAAGGAGGATTTGGAAACATCTTTATGATAATGTTTACATTATATATGACAGGAAATATGATGAATATTTTTACAATAGTGATCATAGGATAATTTTTGTGGTAAGCTATTTCAACAATAGCAAAAATGGATCAAGCATTTTCATTATTGGAGAATAGAGGAATTTCGTTATTTTTTTATAAATTGATTTATTTATCTGCTGGATTATTGTAACTTGGGGTTGTGCTTTATAAATTATATAATATTGGTTTGCTTCCATTAAACAGTGCTGATTGGATTGATTTAGTTCCTTTGCATCATGTAAATATAATTATGATTGTAATTAGTAAGATGAGATTGTTGTACCCTATAGCTATAATTGATTTTATGTTATTACACATATATATACAATTAAAATGTATTTGTTATTTAAGTTTAATAAATTTTCCTTTTCTGACACATCCATATATGAATTGCTAAAACTTCAAATGCACTTAGCAAATAGAATACAACTCTATCATAAGTGGCACCTAAGTAACTTGTGATAACTGTTCGAATGCATTTTATTGTTCAACCAAATGCAGAGATTTCGATTGGTATATAGTGATTACATTTAATATAGGAAGGGATGTCATTAATCAGTTTGTAGTGGTTTATTTGAAAAAGTTCCAAAGTTAACTGTAAGTTAATTAGATGATTAAATCAAACAAATAGGACAAGGTAGTTTTGGAATAGTATACTTAAAATAACTGAATGGATATAATTTTGCGATAAAAAAAATAAATAAAAATCTAGCTTACCGAGAACTTAAAATACATAAATAATTGAAGCATAAACATATCATTTAATTATTATAGTTTATTGAAAAAGATGATTACATCTATTTAATTTTAGAATATGCAAGTATTTATTAAATTTCCATTTATATAGAAAATGGTCATATAAGAACAAATATGCAAATAGATCCAAAAAAGATAATATATCAATTATGCTAAGCAATTCAATATCTTCACAATAAAGGAATAATACATAGAGATATTAAACCAAAAAATGTGTTATTAAGTGATAATAATAATGTTAAGTTATGCGATTTTGGATTAGCTACTTATAAAGATGTAATTAGCAACTTTTCTGGAACATATGAATTTATGGCACCTGAAATTTTACGAAACTATCCTTAATCGTTTTCTGTAGACATTTGGAGTTTAGGTTGTCTCTTATATTGGATGCTCGAAAAAAAGTCAATAGTATAAGGTATTTCAGAACCTTTATAAATTTGAAAGGTAATGAAGCAGAGATGATTGAATAAATCATTAATTTCACAGAGCCTAAATTTACAATTACTGATATCTATGCAAAGGACTTAATAATGAAGATGCTTAATCCAGAACCTGAAAATAGAATCACCTTAAACGAAATAATGAAGCATCCTTATTTTCATATAGACTTTCAAAATAACTAAAAAATTGAAGAAATCTCTAACTCATGTTCTGATGAAACCTCAATAAGTTATCATCCATAATAAATTTGTCCAAAAATTCAGAACGATGACAGAAATCTCTTTTAAAGATTAACCAGTTTATTCTCCTGCATGGCTCGAGATAAATGATATTAGGAACTCAAAAAATAGAGTTATAATATATATATTTTGATATTAAATAACATATAAATCATCATCTTTGTATTTTCTATTTTTTTAATAATGTATTTTATAGATCTAATTGAATTTACTTAATATTATTTAAGTTTCAAATTCCAAAACAATCAAATTTGTTTTCACTTAATAAAATTTTATCAATATTTTAAAATTTAAATCATTTAAATAATATATCATGAAATACCCTTAATATAACCTAAAATCCCCTTAGAGTTTGTTTTTTTAATTTTATGTAAATTTAAATAGAAAATTAAATGTAAAGTGATAAATATTAAGAAATGTAACAAATAACTTAATTGGTGTAATATGTATTAATTTTATAAAATATAGGTGAGTCATTCTTATTCCTAATTTGTTCTGACGATTGTGTTTATAAATTTTGATCAGAATATTGTGTTTTAAGGTTTTCATATAGCAATTCAAGCAAGATAGAATTGTATGTAAAAATTTTATAAAATAATTTTTTATGATTACTAACTTTATAATTTTAGTATATTTAGCATCATGGACATTATTCATTCTTTTGATAATACTGATAGGATACATTTTAGATAAATCGTATAAATTAGCGTCGATATCTCCTTTACCTAATAACAAAAATCCTGCTGAAACAACATTTGCAATCCAACCAATAACTTCTAAAATATAAAGTTAGACTCGAACATAATAATTAACAAGGTTTGAAAACAATGAGTTAGAAGATTTTTTCAATAATCCTGGAGATAATTCGCCTAATTTGAATTAAGATGATTAATTTTATAGTAATGGAGAAAAAAATATCACAGAATAAACCTCTCCTGTTCGTTTAGCAATTGATCCAAAACAAGTGTCATCTCCAAGATTAAATAGAACACCTTAAAGATCTAATACATTAAGAAAGACAATTTTAAGAAAACCAACTATTGGAACGTATGAAGGAATGGAAACTGTATAGACTACAAATAGAAGAAGTTTAAGAGCAGCCGGAAAATAATTATCATAAATTTAAAGTGATAGAAGTAGTATAGGTGATTTTACACCTAGATCAACAAATTAAAAATAATAATAATATAATTAACCAAGAACTTCGCAGTTTAGCGTTCTTGGGAAAGCTGAAGCAATAAAATTAGATTCAAATTATCAAATACCAAAACCAGAAAATGATCTTTATGTATAAATTAACATTAAAATAGAAATGTCATTAATTTAGTAAAATATTTTATTCACATAAAGAAGGGATTTCAAGAATTTTTATGATCTTAACAATATATTTTCGGTAATTAATTTGCTTGGATGTATGTGGATTATTAATTTATAATTTATCGAATCTGAATTTTTGGATCATTATTGGTATAACAACTAGCATAAGTTTATTATTAAAAATTAGTGATTATTATACAATTAAAGGTATTGTTCATCACCATAACATATTGAAATATTTTTTAATAGTTTTTTGGATTTCAAGTATTGGAATAATGATTTGGCTAATTATTTTTTTAAGTCCTGATAATTTATAATGGTTTATTTAATATCTACCTAGTTTACTATTGGATTTAATAGTAATTGATCCATTTAAATACTTTATGATCAAATATTGTTTGTAAGAACCAAAGAAAATCAGAGAACCTAAATCAAAGGTAGATGTCCTAAAAGTTATGCAATAAATTAAATGATTGTATTCATATTATTCGTATTGTACTGTGTATAATTATAGATAATATATGTGAAGATAGTAGTTTATAGATAAAGTCTAAAGAGTATGTTTTATTATTATCTAAATATAATACATCCTTATAAAGACTTGTCCATAAAGCTATTTACCAAAGTTAATGCTAATAATTTAGGATTTGTTTAAAATATTATTAATTCATATATCACCGTTTCATCTTCTCCATGATCTATAAATGTTAGATGATAATTACTTTTGAATAGGACCTTTACTAATCTTTAGAATTCCACTAGTTTATCTATCATTATTATTTTTATTGTTCTATCCAACTAATTTTGCAGACAATCTTCTCAACTAATATATTATATATAAAAATACATACACTTTTATCATCTCCATTAACAGTCACTATTTGACCATCAACTTTTGAAACAAATAATTCAGCATTATCTTATTTAAAAAATTTAATCAAACCAATGCCTTCAGGCTATATTCAAAATATTTAATAACATTACCTTGACATTTCCAAAATTATCTCTTTCTAATTTACACATTTCCATAGGTCCATATTAAGAGCAAAAATCCTTAAATATTTAATTTAAATTGTTTACTCTTAATCCAGCCTCTATCTGTTGTGGATCTAGACCTCTAACAATAACATTTGGTCTTGGTCCTTTAGAGATAAATTCTCTATCTCTATCTTATTCTCTATCATTTTGTCTTTATTCTTCTCTATTACGAACTCTTTCATCATCTCTCTCTCTAACTCTTTCTCTATCTCTTTCTCTTTCTCTATCTCTATCTCTACCTCTTTCTCTTTCTCTTATTCTATCTCTTCCTCTTTCTCTTTCTTATTATCTAGGTCTATTTTAGATTCTATTTAATCTTTATCTTCTAGCTTTTCCAGTTGGTATTCTTCTAAATCTGTTTTATCTTTATTGTCCCTGTAATGTTTTCAAAATGATATACTTGCTATTATTATTGCCCTTATTGTATTTATCTTTATTTCCATTAAGGTCTAGTTCTTCTGTTTGGTTAGAATCTATCTCCTCTTCTTCCTCTTCCTCTTCCCCTTCTATTAAATTAGTTATTATTTTTATTTTTATTTCCTTTCTATCCTTTTTCAAGATTCACAAATTCCAACTCACCCATTTTAATATTTAATTAATAATTTCTCTATATATATTTCAACACGCATTTATAATTAAAATTTTTTATCAATCATCATCAATATAAAAATCCAATCTTGAGTTTGTAAATTTTAAAGAATATAACCAATACGAGAAATGTTATGTAACATAAACAGCATTTTTTAATTTTTCTGCATTGCTGCCAAATATTTGAAAGTTTTTTTCTATTGCTTCTAATCCCATATATTATTAAGGTAAAAATGTCAAAATGAATTCATTAGCAATTAAGAGCATATGTTCTCCAGTTTAGATTTCACAAAATTCTTAATTTTACATAGCCTCTATTTATATTTTTAAAATTTCAACCTTCTTTGATTTCTATTTATTAATTATCTTTACTATTGAACACTGTTTAGAAATTTTCTAATGCTTAAGAACCCAAAGAATTCAAACATTTTCTTAAAAATACTATAAATATAGCCATCTTTAAAAATAAAATCTTCAAATTACTTCTTTATACGCTTCAACACTTAACTTTGGGCCTATTTCTGTTAAAAAGTATGCTAAAATCTTATTAATATTTGTTTTTCTTAAAGATTTATCTTTATCAATGGGTTCATTAGCAAGTAGATCAATATCTTATGTATTAACCTTAAAATTAAAAATACTTGTTACTTTTTCAGTAGTAAGATCTTTGATCAAATCATATATTCCCTAATAATCTGAACAATTTGTAAAAACATTTGAAGGAAAATTTTAAAGAAGAAATGCTTAAGTCTCAACTTCACTCTAAAATTTTTCTAATTATCTAAAACTCCCTAAGCTATCCAAAAATATTAAAAGCTCTTCTAATGTCTCTTCCGGTTCATTCATACTCTCAGATTATCCATCATCAGATTTATTACTTTTTTTATCTTAATCATCTGACTTATACTATATTAGAAATATATACTCTTCTTGGTCTACCTCTACCTGGCTTTTAATTTGCATTATTGGGCAATTAAGTTCCATTAGGAGCCACTGAATCATGTTTCTATCTTTACATAATATATCAATACTACTTTAGATGAGTATATAAGGCAGCGTAACTAAGATAGCTTTTACCACAACCACAAGAATAATCTCTGTTATTTGAATCTTTTCTTCTCCTTCTTAATTTTGCTTAAACTGAATTCTCTTCTCGATTCGCTGAATTTTATTAATCCATAAATTATTTAATATATTTAATCTATTCAATCAATTATATTATAAATATTAATAGTTATAAAAATATCAATCATCAATATGATAATAATTTACAAATTTCGAATAGGAATGTAAAATTATGCTTACACTCACAAAAATGTAATAGTTTATTCAAATTGTTCTTAAATTAAATTTTTTTTAATTTGGATCACTAATCATATATAAAATAGTAAAAGAAATTCAAATTAAATATTCTTACATAAATTAAAGACAATCTTCAAATTTTAATCAAAAACCACTTGTATACACAATAAATGTATAAAGCAATAATAATTTACTAAAATTGAATTATAAGGGTTCTTGTTTCCTAGAAAATTTCTTATAAAATTTACATTTTAATTGCTATTCAAAGATAAGCGTTTTTGGGCAGGATTTATAAAATTCTTGACTTAAAATAAATAATTAAGATTCACTTACTAAATTACAAATATTTTGTTAAGGCCATATTATGTTTGAACATCTAAAAAATAAATAGTCGTAAATAATAAAATTTTATAATTGAAGTGATCAATAAAATAACAAATATTATTATTTATCCATTATTTAGATTGATAGTAGTTTTCTTGTTTTTATATATTTGGATAATGCAATGAAATTCTATTTTAAAAATAAATATCTTCAATTTAAATTTTGGTAATTAATAAATAAAATAAACTTTCAATAAGATATTTTTTATTGTTATAAACTAGATTAGAGATTTTCTTTAATTTGATCATTATAAATAATAATGAAATAAAAAGTCAAAATCTTTTTTCAGCTAATGCTTATTATCTCCAACTTTCGCTGAATTCATTAATATTAGCCATAAATTCATCTTAATATCCAATTGGTGCTTTTTTTGGATCTTTCAATGGGTTTAAATTTAGAGCTAAGCCTATTGCTTTTTTTCCATTCTTTATTATTATTGATTGAGGATCAACTAATTTAATGAAATATAATGATACCAAATGGAATAGAATCATCTGAGCTATATTTTTAAGATTCATCTAAAAATTCAGATTATTCTTATTTTAATTTACATGTTTCAACATTATCTTAACATTTTTTCAACATTTTTCGAGGATCAACACCATGAGATCTAAGTGTATTCATAATAGAAATAAAATTTTCTTCATTTTTAATTTTGAGTTATTTCTGTTAATCTTCAATAACAGATTTGAATTTATCTAACTGAGAATTCATTTCTTAGATTTGCGATTTGAATGAATTATTTTATCGATGAAGAGATTCAATTTCTTTCTTTTATGTCTGAATATCATTACGAATAGATTATGCTAGGATTATAAAAAGTTTTTTTAAATCTGAAAAAATTGATATTTTTAAGGATTACTCTTTGATTTCCATCTTATCAAGTAAATCCTGAAATGATTTAAGAGAAACTTGATTCTTGAGATTCTAACATTCAGCAAAGAGAAAGTTTTCAAGAATTTTGAACATAGGCTTAGGGGAAACCTCTTTTTCAGGAATTGTAAATGATGAAGCCTCTTAACAAGTATTATATTTTTAAACTTTTTAATTAACTTTCTCACTAACTTTTTCTTTAAGAGTACTAATCAAATAACTAGTAGAGATGTTAGAATGCGATCCTCTTAAAACTGTCAAAGTAATTACATAAATTTACTTTCATCTAATAATTTTTATTTAATATCTGCTCCTGCTTTGGATTAAAGTCGTTGATGTAAATTTGAGTTATAATTACATGATTTATTTAATTTCTATTTGCTTGTCAAATTCAAAAGATCTTTATTAGATGTTTGATGGCTATTAGGATGAGAGTACATCTCTCTAGAATAATCATTTGGAGTTTACTTTTTGTTAACATATTAGAATTACATTTTTACGTTATCGATAGATTTTGGAAATCAATTAATCCATATGAGTAGTTCTATTCATTTTATATTTTTATATTTTTATTAATTATATGTTAAATAGCTCAATCTATTCTTCTCCAAATAAAAAAAAAATATAGAAGTAAACTATGATGATGTCATAAATAAACAGAACTTAAAGTAGATATTAATATTACATATATTGAATATCCCAAAATCAATTAAGACTAATTTTATTATATGATAGGCTAGCTAACTTAATTGTATATGGATGAACATAAAAATTTAAAAAGGAAAAATTTGAAGAGAAATTGAATTTAATAAATTAAAAGATCCAAAAAACCTTATTAAATGACCAATGTAGATTATAACAATCATAGGAACAATCAAATAAAATCGAAGAAACGTTAAGAAATGATTGAATTATTAGAAATGCAAAATAAAATTAATTTTTATATTAATAGACTAATTTCTAAAACTTTCTTTAAAATAATTTAAAAGAGAAGGAAAAAGATATTTAGGAGAATTTATAAAAAAGTAAATTGTATAGTAAATTTGTTGAAATGAGAATAAAAAAGATGTTCGATGAATAATTTCTCAAAATAAGATTATATGAGAGTATATAAGATTATAATAGAAAAGAATGTAAAGAGTAATATGAAATATTATGTAAGAGTCAATATCTTAGTTAAGATATGAGAAATGAAAATAGAGTAGGTATTATTGATGTATAATATTGATAGAGAAATGGTTTATGTGGAATTTGTTAGAAGAATAGGAGAATAAGTATTTTAAGTGTCAGGAACATTGAATTAAGAAAAAATATACAGATCTGAATATTGAAATAGAATGGAGTTGAAGATTTAAGAGGGTAATAATATTCTAAATTTATTATTGGGAGAAGGAAAGATTTAATGAGAGGAGACAGAAAGAACAATGATTAGATTATTAAAGGAAACATGTAATTGGGGTGGAGAATTCCCTGTGAAAAAATGATTGATGTATAAAAATTGATTATAATCATAATTTTTGACTAAATTAAATCAATAATCATCTTCATCAATTTCATTCTCTCTTTCTTCTTGTTCAATGACCCGTTATTTCAAGATGTAAAATAATCTATCTTCTCCTTTTTTCTCTTCTTCTCCTATTAGTTATTAATTTCTTCTAAATCTAGAATGTCTTTTATGAAAACATACCCTCTTAATGATATAATTGGTGTAGATTCGCAATCAGTTTAATATGCTCTTTTAGATTTTTTTTAGTTTTGAATCAACTCTAAGAAATATTTTTGATCGATTTCTGAAACCACACTATAATCTGGTGATCTAGGTATATTTTCTTCAGTGTTTTCTATTGAATCATCATCAAATTGTTTGTTAATTTTTTTGTTTAATTTCTTTTAGCTTTTTTTCTTTTAAATTAAAGTATTCATACCAGATCTTATATAACATCAATATATTGTGTATTATTTTCGTCCAGATTTTTTTAACTTGAAGCTTTTTTTTTAATTTTTTTTTCATTCTTTTCAGGTTCAATTTGTTTCTCTTCCTTTTATTATTTATTTAAAAGATATAAACAAGAAAGTAAACTTATGCCAAACAATATTTAAGGAGTAGAGTCTTTAATAATTGAAGCAGATAAGGATATTTTCTGCTGAAAAGCTTAGAACATTGTTTGCATTTTATTATTAATTATAAAAAAAGATGCTATCAATTTCTTAGACGTAAAAATCATTATAAGTTCATTCATAAAAACAATTACATAGATAAAACTTGTATTCTAGAAATAGAACTCTTGACAATGTGGAGGCAAATAAATTGAGAGCCAAATATATTATACATGATAAGGAAAGTTTATATGAGGAAATTCAGAAATTAAAACAAGAGAACAATCAATTGAAATTAACATTGAGATAGTTTCAATCATAAATTTAATATTTTAAAAGAGAAGTGTAATCTATATCAAAAGATGAAGGAACGCCCACCAAAAGTTACTCCAGATTGAAACAAGGGTATTTAGAAAAAATTACAAGACTAGAAGTATTTATATGTTTCTTATGACATTATAGGATGAAAATATTAAGCTACAATAAAGATTATCAGAATAACAAACATATATAGGACAACTACAAAGTCCATTAAAGAAAAACAATGTTGAAAACTTATGTATGTCATTAAGTGAAGACAACATGAAGTTAACTTAATTAATTTAATAACAAGAATAATCAGTTAGTTAAGCTCAAGTATAAGAATAAATTAATTTAGTTATAATATAATAAGATGAATGTAAAATATAATGCAATATTAAATAATTATAAATAATTGAAAAACCTAAATGCTTAATTGCTATTAGAAATAGCAGAATTAAAAAAGAAGGATACATTATTTCTTGAAAGACCTCAACAGAAGGACAACAAAAAGGTTGAAGAATAGTTATAGTTAGATTTTGATTAAGCTTTAGTAGACTTAAGGAATGAAAGATAGAAGAATAAATAGTTGGAAAACATGATGCAGAAGATGCAAGCAGAAAATCAAGAATAAATAGATAATTTAGAGAAGAAGCTAACTGATTAAAAAAGATAATATGAAACATTGTAGAGAGAATATGATTTAGAGAAAATTTAAAAGTATCAACCCAAAAGAACAATATTAATAAAGAATAATGGTCCATAATAACCTGAAGAATAGGTGTAATAATAGGAAGAAAATGAATTATAAAAGAAAAAGATAATCAATGTAGATAAAAATGAAATTATGACAATAGCTAGATAAGTTAAATTAAATCTTATTGGATTAAAGATATCTTTATAAGAAGTTGAATAATATTTATTGACTCATGAAAATTTAACATAACATCAATTAAAGTAGAATTTATCAAATAGAATCTTTGGCTTACAATCATTAGAATAAATTGAGATGGCAGCAATATACTTAGCTGATGTTGAAAACGAAATAGAAACAACAACAAGTGCTAGAGTTAGAAGTATATTTAAGACTTTAATGGAAAATTATTAAATTTTGACTACCTAATAATTAAACAATATAAATTAATAAATTATGAAAAAGAAAAATGAAATATCAGATATATTAATAAAGAAATATCCAGACATATATACAAATGGATATATAAGTATTGATGTAACAATTTTCTAATATAAATTAGATTTATTTAGAAGTATTACAATAAGTAGAAATAGTATTAAATAAATTAGAAATTGATCATTTTTATGCTCTAATAACAAGATAGAATAGATAATAAAGAATTCTACTCTAGTAAATTCATGGACCATTTGATGTAAACTAAAATGATGATGAAGAAGAACAAGATTAATAATAACATTAAAATAATAATGAACGTGAGCAACCAAAAGATTTGAAATAATCTTAAAGTCATGAGAATGTTCATCATAAAAGATAAGAATCCGAATTACTTAAGTCAAATGAAAATGAAAAAGATTAAAAAAACAGTTTAATCTAAAAAGAATTAAAAATTACAATAGAAAACAAAGAGAATAATAGATGTGAAAATTAAGAACAATTAAAAGAAGAAAAGCAATTAATAGATGATGACAAAAATTCAATTTAGGATGCTCAGAATGTTGATCCAGATGAGAATGTGATTGATTCGAAAGAATTAAGAAAATAAAGTTAACCTGATTTATAATAATTTTGAATTTAAATAAATGGATAACCGATTAGAGAGAAATGTAAATAAACTTATTGATCGTTATAAAAAAACAACATAATAGATTGATTAAATTATGCAATATGAACCAAGTCCTTAATAGCCAGCCACCTATTTTATAGGAAGATCAAGGCCAAGTAAAATTAATGATAATGAGTAAACAATACATTCTTCAATTAGTGATGATTCTTTTAGAGAGCAACGTGGATAAAGCGGTTCTTTAGAACAGATTAGTAGATTGCGAGAGACATTAAATGCTAAGGAAATATAAGAAAAAGAAAAATATGAAAGAGTTCGAATATTAAATTAAGAATTAAAAGTATTTTTCTATTTAATCAGATAACTTTAAAAGACTATATCAATATAAATAAAGAATTAGAAAATAAGCTTTAGATCAAAGAAAAATAAATTAAATCTCTCGAATCTGAAAATAGATTGTTATAAGATTAATTAAATAAAGGAGACTTTACCAATAAGGAAGTAAAACTTAAAGTTGACAATCAAGATAAACATTTAGAAGAACTATAATAATAAAATCATGTACTTCGTTTAAAATTGCAAGATAAAAAATAAAAGTTAACTAACTCTTTAGAATAATTGAAACAAGCAGAAAATTTATTTGAGTAATAAGGATAAAACTTTAGTAAAGAATTAGATAGATTATAATAATTATGTGAAGAATTTTCTAATGAAATGTAATCTAAATCATTAACGTTATTATTAGAAAAAATTAAGAAGAATAAAATAAAGAATTGAAGTCTGAATTAGATCAATCTAAAAATCAATTAGCAAATAGAGATGAACAAATAAGATATTTTGAATAATTTTATTAGGATATATAATATAGAGATAAAGATTAGTAGTAATAAATTGAATACTTGAATCAGGAACTTAATTATTTTAAATCATAATTCGATTAAGCTAATTATAAATACGAAGAAATTCAAAATTAATTAATAAAATCTGAGAAACAGTAATAGCGTTTAATATCAAATTAAGAAGCAGATATCGAGAAAAAATTATCATAGTAAAAGATTAAGTTGGATAAAAAAAAATTAAAGATTAATGATCAAAAATCTTTAATTGAAATTTTAAATACAAGACTTTAAGATCTTCAAAAATTACTAGAAAATGAAGAGAAAAATAGCCAAATAATTCAATCAGACTAAAAAAAATTATAAGATATTAACAATTAAATGAATACATTAATAGATAATTTATAAGCCAAATTGCACAATGCAGAGAATACAATTCAAGATCTTACTCAAGAAATTTCAGATTAAAAATAGTTATTCTAACAAAAATAATTGAAGGCTGAAGAACTTGAACTTATTACAAGATAGGACTTTAGAAGTATAGAATAAGTAATATAATTAACTATTTTAAGTTAAAAAATTAAGTTTTAAATTTATAAGAATAATTAAAAATGTCACAATAATAATGTAGAGAACTAGATAATATATTACAATTAAAATAATATGAAAATGATTAAACTATGGATGAAATAGAAATTAAAATAGATCATCTAGTCAAATCATTAGCTTCTTCAAAAGAAGAAATAAAACTGCATAAAGTTCGTGAAAATGAATATAAGTAAAAAATTAAACTTCAGGATGAAGAAATATTAAAATTAACACAAAAATCTGCAAAATATAAATAATAAATTGAATAAAGCACATATTCATTAAAACAAGTAATTATAATAATTGATATTATATTATAGATAGAAGAAAAAGTCAAATTCTATGAAAACGAAAGAGAAATTAAGAATAAATAAGATGTTTAAGTGAAATAAGATCAAATTACCACCTAAAATAAATTAAGAGTTTTAGAAGATATTCATTCCTTAATAAAAATGCATAAAAAATGTTGATCAAAGTTTTATTTATAACAACTAGTTTTAGTTTATAATAAATTTTCGATTCTTTACCTATATAGAAATATAAATTTTTATTATATTTAATAAAATTATAACCAATAAAATGAAATTATTGTTATTTTGAATTAAATTATAAATAATACCCTTAAGAAACCAATAAATAATTATTAAAATTATCATTTGTATAAGTATGATATAATTAAAAGTTTTTTTTCTAAAATCTAAAATTGATTCAAAATAAAATTTAATCTTAATTGGATATTCTTTAAATCTTATTAAATTAATAAATATAAATAAATATAATGATTAGAATTATAACCAATTTTTAAATAATTTAGACTTTGTTTTAAATATCATGCTAATATAGAGATTTATGAATTTTGTATACTTTAAATAGTTGCATTTTAAAATTATAATATACTTAACTTTAATTTTTTTTAAAAAACTACCTATGTGTTGGTTAAAATCTTTTGTAATATTTAAAATTAGGTTTAATATAATAATAAATGCTATACTAAAAGCAATAGAATACAATTAAAAAAATTCATAGTTATTGATATCATCTTTAAATTTGAACTCTATAATAGAATCTAATTTGAAAAATTGAGTATAATAGTAGGCTAAAATATTTTAAGATCTATAATATTATCAATATATCTGATGGATTATAAAAATTTATATGTTACCTCAATAGACACTTCACCATAATCAAATACAACATATCCATTTACCCGTGATTCATATTATGCACATTGGATTTATAATTAGATATAATTTATCAATTTAAAAGGGAGTAATTAATTTTTGTACCTTCATGATGCAAAATCTTTGAAGTTAAGCATGTTTAAGTATTTTAAAGAACAATTTGATAAATTTACATTCCCATTTTTCTAATATTTTAATTGAATATTATTTATTTTCAATTTTAATGGATAATTGAGTGCTAATTTTTAAACGATTAAGATGAATATATATATTATATAGTTAGTAAATTATTTATTTCAGGATATTGAATGTTTGTAATTGACTAAAAAGTGGTTTATAAATTGAACTATTTATTTAAATATTTGTCTTTAATTTATTACAAAATATTAATTATGTCCGAATTTGAGAGTGTTACTTAATTTTGACTGGTAATAGTAACTGAAAGAAATGATTTATTGATTAATTTATTAGTAGGAAGTTTATTTA
Source organism: Paramecium sexaurelia (assembly GCA_000733375.1). NCBI lineage: Eukaryota > Ciliophora > Oligohymenophorea > Peniculida > Parameciidae > Paramecium > Paramecium sexaurelia. Next base: position 391,911 of record JPFM01000024.1, read on the forward strand.
TATTGTTTATAATCCAATATAATTTATGATAATCACATCCCCATCATATTATTAATAAATAATAATAATAATAATGTTATAATAATCACAATAAATTGATTACTTATATATTCCAACTAGTAAGAACTTATAATAATAACTTAAATCGGCAACCTTTTGGACTGTTGGAAATATGTAAGCCACTTATTTAATCAAATCATAACTCCATAATAGAACCAAGAATAGAAATTATGAATTTGCTTTAACTAATAATGGGTATTTTATTAAATTTGGTACTTAAAACACAAAATATTGTGATCTGTTGAATAATCTTTACATTCTTAGTTATACTAATTAATATTTCAGTATTAGATCTCATGATAGATTAAAGGAATACGAGGGTCATAATGAAAAACAAACAAAGATTTGGGTTGAATATCTAACAAGGTTTTGCATTATAAGAGGTGAAGTTTATAAAAGGTTTAAGTTTATCAATTAAATTAGTAATGGAAACTATTCAAAAGTATAGTAATTTAAATTATTAATTTAAGGGATATTTAATAGAAGACAATAAGAATCGTTAATATGTTTGTAAATCATTTTAAAAGACAGATTTATAGTCAGTTATAAAACTTAGAGATTCTGTCATAGGCGAAATCTTGTTATTGAGATAAGTAAATCATCCAAATATCATTAAACTTTTTGAAATTCATGAAGATTCCAAAAACATTTATATGATTTATGAATGGGCTAAAGGAGAATTGTTCTAAGAATTTCAAAAAGTAAAGTCTAATAAATCTCGTTTTACCGAATAATAAGTCAGTCATATAATGAGATAAATCTTTTTAGGTTTAAGTTATATTCATTCTTTAAATATAATGCATAGAGATATTAAGTTAGAAAATATTTTGTTAAAAGATTAAAGCTCTATATTGATTGCGGATTTTGGTTTGGCTGCTAAAAAACTGCCTAAATTTGAATATAAAAAATATGGTACTCCTGGCTATATAGCACCTGAAGTGTTAAATATTAAAGTTTATAATGAAAAAATTGATGTTTTTAGTGCTGGTGTAGTAGCTTACATATTATTAACACAAAAACCAGTATTTTCAGGATCCACAATTAGTGCTATATTAAATTAAAATACATCTGGAAAAATTGATTTTGATAATCCAGAATTTATTAATTTAAGTAAAGATGCTCAATACTTTTTACGAAAAGTATTATCTTTACAAGAAGAATAGCGTCCATCTGCTGCTGATGTTTTAGAGTCTTCTTTTTTAAAAAAATAATTCTAGTTAAATGAGATTGGCAGTCCAGTTAAACTTAATTTAGATGTAATTTAAAAAAAAATCTAATTATTAGATTAGATTGAGTTATCTAGGTTCAAGTGTATTACCTTAATAAATTAATTTATCTAAAGCTAAGAGAAAATCTATGAGACAATATATTTTATTAAAATAGGCAATTATTACTGAAAAACAAAAATCATAATTAATGCAATAAATTAATGAATAGTAAAATGAAGAAGAAGAAAATGAACGTTTAATAGTTTAGGAAAGTGTTAAAAATGTATAAAAATTAATTGTTATTAAAGATAGCTGGTTCATTTTATACAGAAAAATAATAAGGATAAAAAAAAATAGAGTATTCAGATGGTGATTCTTCTGGTGAAAGTATGAATGGATCCTCATCTGAAAGCGAAGATGATTCTAATTTATTTTTGGAAGAAGATGCATTTTAGAATTTATCATCTAAAATAACTTAATTAGGTGGTTTATAAATTAAAATTAAGAGATGATTAATTTGAAATATTAATAGTTTTTTTCTGTATATAAATATTTTCCTAAATTCAAATTATATATGCAAATTCTAAATAATATATTTAAATCCATAAATTATAAATTGTTCATCTATAAAAATCATAATTTTTTCTTCTTTTTCTTCATTAGATTTACCATATTTTTTTCCCAATTAGGAGGCAACTTTGGCTATTATTTTTCATTATCAGGCAGATTAGTCACTGCACATTCTAATCGCTTTTCAAAATCTTTAATTTCATCAATTCCTTATTCACATTAACTATATGTAAGCCAATTAGTCATCAAATCTTAATGAGTTGTAATTTTTGGTTTAAAATATTAAAATATTGGAAAACAAAGTTGTGATTCAACAGACTGATTAAATTTATAAATTCTGCATATTTCTCTTAATGCCAAATTTATCTTATTATCTTAAAATATTCTATCCTAAAATTTTTGTCGATGGTAATCTTGAATCTAGAAAGCTATTATTAATTATTACTTTTAAACTATTGCTCATTTGCTAATATTTACTTAATTCAAATCCAATATTTTACATTCTTATCCAATGATTGTTAACTTACTCTAAATAATATTTTGCACTATCATAATCATTATAACTATATTAGTAAAAATTGCTATGTACTGTCTAAATGTCAAAAAATTATTACATCTAAATACTATTATGCATATTTTTCCATTTGACTCATGAAATCATCATTTGAACATTAATCTAATTTATCTTTGAAATTCTCATAACATTCACCTTAAAAATATATGTCTTTAAATGCTTAATTCACTTATTTCATTTATAATATTAAAGTAATAATGAAATCTCATGCCAGAATACTGTTAGATAAAATGAATTGTTGTTAAATAAACATTAAATCGCATTAAAAACCTTCAACCTAATTTAAGTTAATGGTTTTGAGATATCACTGGAGCCTAGCAATCAATAAACTTCAAAAAATTATAATGAAAAGATGTTAATAACCTCTATTGAATCTTTAGGAAGAAAGCTTTCATATGAAAAAATCTAGATCCTAATAGCCAAGTCTCTTGTTTGATAATAAAAGGTTTTCGCATCTTCGATATCATTCACAATTTAAGTAAGATTAACCAGAATCTAAGAGTGAAGAAGATAACTCAACAAGAAGACAAGAAGAACTTGAAACAACTTAGAAGAATAGCAATATAAATGAAAAAGAGCCTTAAGTTGACAAACCTATAATTTTAAAAAGTTAAAACGCTATTAAAGAATCAGCGTATTTTAGGACATAAAGTAGTTTAGATTAATTGAAATTTAATGAAGAATTCTTGGATTTGTTTAAAAAGTAGAAGGAAGCATGCTAATTTGGTTATCTATGTAAATGTTTAAAAAAAATAACTTTAGCTTAAGATAAAGTAAAAGAACAAGAAATGCTGATAAAAAAAATAATAGACAGTAGACCTAGCAAACCAATACCAGATATTAAAACCTTTCTTTCTCTTATAAAGAAACCTCAGGTTGAAATTGAATAAAGCAAGCCAATTTAATAATAGGAATTTGTACTACATTTAATGTTTGGAATATTTTTATTAATTATTGTGAGTTTATTTATCTTGATTTGATATAATTACTAAACAATAATTAAAAGTAAATTAAATCAATCATTTTCTAATAAATTAAAGATTAGCAGGATTATGTGTTTGAATTGATAAAAAATACTCGTATGCTTCTTCTAATTCCTTTTCTGCTGTAACTTTGAATTAGCCATGCTAATCAATTATAATGTCAAGAGTCAGAAATCTAGTTAGATATTTTATGCATCTAGCTAATTGAACGAATTAGAATCCAAAAACTAATTCTGTAAATGGTTTATAAATATGTTGAAAATCTAAAATGTCTCTATCTTAGAGTTTATTTTCAACTATTCTTTGATAAGTGCTTCCACTATGTTGCTTAAGTAAGACAAGATAAAGAAGAGATGCAACGATTTCTCTATTTGAGAATTGATATAATTTAACATCTAGAATAGCACAATCAAGTAAGGCCATATAATGTCTAAACAAAGTATATGAAATCTAAGTAGGCTGTTTCATTTAAAGTTTTGGTTGAGGATAGTAAATATCCCACTATGACAAATACCAAGTACTCCAAAGATAGAGAGTAGGAGGATTGATCAACCATTTTAATTAAGTGAGCATATGTTATTCTTTCTCTATAATTTATTATTCTGTGAAGCTATAATTACTGGCTTATGAGAAATCATTAATTTTTGGAGGATATATTTCCTATATATAAAATCACGATTTACTTCTATTTTGCATGCAATAGATAAACTAGCTAATCCTATTAATTAAAATTCTTATTTAGAAATTTAAATTTTAGACATATATCTATCTAAATTATGTACACATAAATGAAAGGTTTCTCTTTTTAAGGTGAATTCTTTACAGACCTCACTTATCCAATCAAATAAGATTGATCTCATTAATGGAGTGATATTTTTTTGATGATCAAAAAAACAAGGATTTATTTTATATTCTTATTCTTTTTGATATAACAATCTGAGAGTACATTCATCAAAAATACTTTCTTGGTTATCATTAATTTCTATTTATTCTTCACAAACAATGTCTATTTTTTTTAATTTAGTTCTCTGTTATTATGATGTTCTTTTTATAAGTTGACTAATTTATTTTCTTATATCCTCAGTGTTAGTATTTTAAGGTGTTTTAGCCTTCTATGTTTCATTAATATTAATGTTTTCTTTATTCTTGAAAGTTCCAATGGAAGCCTTTCTTATAGTGATTTACTTAGGTGAAGGATCTAGAAAAGCAATTGCACTTAAATTTTTTCTTCTGGCATCTTATATTATTAATCGACTTTGTAGTGGTTGCTTCATTCAAATTTAAATAACGAAAATAAACATAATTTACTTATGTATATTTTAATCACTCAGATTGAACTATTCTACTCTCTGGCTTAATCCAAATGAGTTAGTTATCCTTCGAATATGGTGAAGTGCATAAACCAACGTAACTAGATGATCTTCCTAATTTACAGGAACTAGCAGCATTTATTGAAGGAGCTGGTCTATAAGGATCAACTCTGTTTGGCTTTACATACTCATAAATTATATATTACATAATCAAAAAAGCAAACTGTATACTATAAGAATTTATCTTTAATTGGAGTCAAAACTCTTCCACATCCAACTTGAAATAACATTGATTATATTAATTATTAAGCTGAATCTAAAGATTACATCCATTCATTTAATACGAATTCAGGATCCCATTCCCATTTTGAAGTATGAACTATAGTTTTATGAATCATAAATGATGTTAACCCTTTCAACTTGCTATTAAATGAGAATCCTTACATTTCTGCAGAAAATAGGATATTCTGGACATGTTTCACTACATATTGAAGCATTTTTAGCCATATCTTTCGACCATGATATCATATGCATATCTGCAGCAAATTGTATTTGACCTTTATGATTTGCTCTTCTCCCAGTGGCTACTTCATTACGAATACGATTCAATAATTGTTCAAATTATGAAGCTTATTTAGAACTTACACCTTATGCAGTAATATTGCATTTCTTGTCTGGCAATTCTAAACTTAAACTTATTGATATCAATATTACTTAAATTAACATAATTATAATACCTAACATTATTTAGAATTTATTATATAATTTCAATATTCTAATTTTACTTTCAATTCAATATCCACTCTTACATGGCTTTCAGAAGCATATATTGGAGTTGGCTCATTTTAATCTTTTCTTTTAACTTCCTCTGCCTCAGGCTCATAACCATTTGTAACTGAGCTTCCATAAGAATCCAAATATTTGAATTTTTCAATTTTTACAAATTTCATGTTTAAAGAATCTGCAACTGATATTGCTTTTCTCTTTGCATCATTTATGGCAAGTTTTAATGCTTCATCATTTGCTGATTATATTTCTTCTGAATTATTTGAATAAGTAACTTCATCTATTCTATTCAAACCTGCATTCACACCAACTGTTATTATTTTTCCAATTAATTGCATATTTTTGGTAGTTACATATAACTAATTTGTAACAGTATAACCAATTAACTTTTACTCACTACTTGAATAATCATATCGAATTTATAATTAAAATATCCCTGTTTGAATTTCGTAGTTAGAATATGCTAAATCATATTTTATTGATTAAACAGCACTTGTAACTAATTTATTTGCCTTTTCTAGCGCTACACTTGCATCTTTATCTAAAACTTCAATAGCAAAATTCACTGTTCCTATAGAAGGGACCAAATCAACTATTCCTGCTCCAGGAATCTTTATTGAAAATCCTTTATGATGATCTTCATCTTTCATAATTTTTGATTTTTCAATTGATATTTAATCTCTTCTTATAGATTTTGCAGTAATTTACAAGAATGTAATAAAAACAATCAGCATTCAATTCAAATTGTAAAAATTATTAAACAATTAACAATATTTATAGTTTAAATAATTAATATATAATATAATTATCATAATTATTACATAAGTTTAATAAAATCTTCCTTGTTAATCATGCCCTTCTAATCAGAATCACATTTTCTTAGTACTTATTCCCAATGAGTCTCATCTATTATAATTCCTCCAAGAACATCCTCAAGATTTTACTTTTTTATCAAGCCATCATTATCTAAATCAAATTATTTAAAGGCCTCTTCTAATTTATTCGTTTTCACTTATAATTCTTCTTTTATCATTATGCTTAAAAATGCATTGTATTCAATCGACCCAGTCTTATTAAAATCGCATTACTCCATTATCCTATCCACTTGTTTCTCAATTTCAGTCTCATCTAATTTTGACTACTTTAAACCGAAAATTAAATCCTCTCTATTTATTTTGCCATCTCCATCCTTATCCAGGGCCTAAAAATTGCCTTAAATTTTCTCCTTATCTTCAGGGGTAAGAACCTGAAAAGTTATAAACTATCTTATTAATTCTTATATAATATGAGATTACTAAAAATAGAATTCTTAATATTTACATAAAACTATTATAAACGAGTTAAAGCCATAGAATCTATGGTTTTATTTATATGTCCTTGTAGCCAAGGGTCTAAATAAGCTTCTTCAGCCGATACTCTCTTATCAGGATTATAAGTCATAAGTTTTTTAACAAATGCTTTAGCTTCTTACGATATATTTATCCAATCATTTTTATCAAATGCCCATTTATTACATTCAATCAATATTTAAGTAGCTCTTGCATCACTACCATTAAATGGAAGATATCCACACAATAATGTGTATAAAATTACTCCACATGACCAAATATCACATTTTTCAGTGTATTATTATTTAAAAACCTCTGGGGCGGTGTAATGAGGCTGTAAAATGATAAAATTTTATAATTACAGTTCCTAATTTAGAAGTTAGATATTTTTCTTGAATGATTTTTCGGGAAGTGCCAAAATCAATAACTTTTAAAATTGGTTTTTCTGCATCCACATTAAGCATAAGGTTTTCTAATTTTAAATCTCGATGAACTATCTTTGCTTTATGGCAATATTACAAAGCAGATAAAAGTTATCTCATATAATATGCTGCTTCTGCTTCAGAAAAAGTATTTTAGGCCTGAATCTTTTTTACAAGCTCTCCTCCTTGTATAAGTCTAAATATAATTTGAAAGAGTGAATACTCAGTAATTAAATAATAATTTTAAGCATCTTCGAATAGTTCATAAAGTTTAACAATGTTTGGATGATCTAACTTTCGAAGTATATTGACTTCTGCAAACATTTTCTATTTTTCTTCATTTATTATCTTTTTCTTTGCTAAAGTTTTTAATGCTCTAATCTATCCGCTTTACTTATGAGTTGCTTTTATAACTTATCCAAATGCTCCTACTCCAAGAACATCACCCAAAGTGTAATAATTATCAATCTAACCATTTTTTAAATTGATGTAAAGATCAGTTCCATATTTAAAACTGTTACCAGTGTGTCTGCGACCTGGACTGCTCGGCCAATGCTTAGGCTTTAAGGCCAAATCATCTTTCTGTTTTTTAGATGCACATATTCCCATTTTGTAAAAAATAAAATTATAATACGTATTATTAATCATTTTAATTGGTTCTTACGTTGCGTTTTTCTAAGGGTCGAATCTAATTCTTTTTTTCTAATTCTGAGATCTTTAGGAGTTACTTCAACTAATTCATCATCTCTGATGTAAGCAATAATGTCCTCAAGAGAAAAAACTTTAGGAGGAAATAAACTTATTTTTTCATCAGCCAATACTGTTCTAACATTAGTTAATTTTTTTTCTCTAATTGGATTAACTTCAATATCTTATTCTAATTTATGTTCTCCAATAACTTGACCAACATAAACCTTTGAACCTGGCTTTACAAATAAAGGCCCGAATTTTTAAATATCTTCAAGGGCATAACCTTAACAAACTCCAGCAGCCATTGAAATTATAGCGCCCTTCAAATTTTTCTTTAATGTTCCTCTATATTCTTGATACCCTAAAAATTATTATTGCATTATAGCAGTTCCCCTAGTATCATTAATTAATTCTGCTCTTAAACCTACTAAGCCTCTGGTAGGTGCTGAGAAAATTAGTTTAACTCTAGTTTTATCGATATTGATGCAATCTTCATAAATAGCTTTTCTTTAAGACATTTTATCAATTAAGCCAGTCATATATTATTAATCAATTTCAATAGACACTTTTTCCATTGGTTCTAATGTTTTACCAGTATCTTAACATTTCTTAGTAACAATCTAAGGTGGTGAAACCTACATTTCAAATCCTTCTCTTCTCATATTTTCAAGTAAAATAGCAAGATGGAGATCGCCTCTGCCCAATAATTAAACACAAGCGCTATCATCAGATTTATCTTTAACCAAAACTTATAAGGCAACATCACTCTATCCTTCTTTCAATAATCTTTCCTTTATTTATTATGCATTAAGTTTTGTTCCTTCTTTTCCTGCCAAAGGACCAGTATTTACACCAATTGATACAGAAATCATTGGAGGATCAATTGGTATTGATGGGATTACTTCATTTTTACCCATTTCATTTAATGTATTTGTTACAATCGCATTATTAAATCCTGCTACTTATACAATATCACCAGCTACTGCTCTTGCCATTTCTAACTGTTACATTCCATATCTTCTTAATATTTTCAATACTTTTGCAGTCTCAACTAATTTACCTTATTAATCAACTGATAATATTTTATCATTAACTTTAACTTCTCCTTAATGAATTTTGCCAATCAATATTTTACCATAATAAGGATGACTTTCTTATTAAGACACTAACATTTTGAAATTACTTTCAGTTCCAATTTATGGAGGTGGAATAGTCTCAACTATTGTTTCCAATACATCTTCTAATCCTTATTTTTCAGCTTCCATTGACCCTTTTCTTACCCAACCTTCTTTGCCAGAACAAAAGTATAGAGGATAATCAAGTGATTCACTTGGAGCTTCTAAATCACAAAATAGATTGAATATTTCATGTTCAACTTCAACTGGTCTAGCTGAAGGCCTATCTACTTTGTTAATTATGACGATAGGTTTTAAATTTGATTATAATGCCTTTTATAATACAAATCTTGTTTATGCCATAGGTCCTTCAGTTGCACATACTAACAAACATACTCCATCAACCATAGACATAATTCTTTCTACCTCTCCTCCAAAATCTTGATGTCCTGGTGTATCTACAATATTTATTTTATTTCCTCCAAAAGTAACGCCTGTAACTTTAGATAGAATAGTAATTCCCTTTTCTTTTTCTAATGCATTGCTATCCATTGAATCATATTCATTAGCACAGCCACTAGCTCTTAATAAAGCATCTACAAGAGTCTTTTCAAATTTATATCAATTATTTACTGTCTTTCCATGATCAACATGGGCTATGATAGCCACATTTCTAAAAATGTCTCTTGATTCTGAATGCAAGATTTTTAATATTTCCTAAACTTATCAAAATTATATTCTTACATCTTTAGGAGCAACTTCAACTTAACTTGAAAAGGATCTTATAGGAATTCTATGGAAAATAGAACTAATCTATCTTAGTGTTCTTAGCATTAAATTTAGAACCACTAATAAATTTATTTAGCTTATCAATCACAATACTTGAGATGATTTATATATATAGAAATTGTATTATATAAATTATTTAATCATTTTAACAGAAAGTATGCTTTGGAAATAATTCTCAAGGAGATCAATTTCACCATAAAATAAAGAGAACTTAAATTAACAGGTTGTACATATTTTGTTATCAAAGAGGTTATAACTAGAAGGAGAGATAGCAAAATTTCAAATCGTTATCATGACAACTCTTCTTAACTCACAATCATTGAAAATTATCAAATAGCAAGGTAACCAAAGCTGAAAACAGTGGATCCTCTTTTCGATGAGACTTTATGGAAATGCACTTAATAGGATTTAACTTAAAAGCTATTTAAAGAATCTATAATTGATAGAACAGCGGCATTTAAAGAAATATATATAGTAGGGAAACAAATTGGCTCAGGGTCTTATGCAAGTGTTAGATTATGTGCTGATAAATTAACGCTAAAATCATATGCGCTTAAAATTTATAACAAATCTGGGATATCTTCTAGTCGTTAAAAGTCTATACTTCGTGAAATTCGCATACTTTAAATGGTCAAACATCCAAATATTATTAATGTATATAATGTTATTGAAACCAATAATCATCTTAATTTACTTTTGGAATATATTGATGGAAAATAATTAAATACTTTGAAAGGATATAATTTAAAATAAGCTTTATATTAAATTGCATCAGCTTTAAACTATTTACATGCTAGACATATTACTCACAGAGATGTTAAAATTGAAAATATTCTATATTCAGATGGCTAAGTTAAATTAATAGATTTCGGTTTTTCAACTCTCTTTTCCAATTCAATAAAAAAAAAAATTTATTGTGGAACACCAAGTTACATGGCGCCTGAAATAGTTACTAAACAATATTACAGAGGTCCTCCTGCTGATATTTGGGCTTTCGGGATTGTCATATTTTATTTAACTCAAGGTTATTATCCGTTCAAAGGTTAAAATGATAAAGAATTGTTTTAGTTGATAATGTAATGCAAGATTAATTTCAATTCGATTAACGATCTTTATTTACAAGATCTTTTGTATTAAATGTTATAGTTTGACCCTGATGATCGCATTAGTGCTTCAGATGTAAAGAAATTCAATATTATTTAGATTCTTCTACATCCTTGGTTTTTAGAATAAATTAAACCAATAAGAATTAACAATAAGTCTCAAAAATCAAGTTGTTCAAAAATTAATTCTCCTAAGTAAATCAATCCTTATCAATAATTTTAATCAACAGTTAAAAAGAATGATAAAGCTTCGATAGAATATTAATTAGATCATTCTTAAGTTAGAAAAGGCGTAGTTTAATCATACATGAGTTCTGTAGCCTCCACAAAATCGCCAATACTCAGAAGAAGAGACTCAGGCAATCAAACATTTGATAGAAGTAGTAATTCTGTTATTAATTAATATAAATGAATAAAAATTCCATTCATAAATTATACAAATTTGTTAAGTTCCTTTTAATTATCATTAGAAAGAGAGAAATACCTAAGTTTCCACTTCTCAAATCGTAATGCAATAACTATTAATAAGTTTTAAGAATAGAAATCAAAAAGATGAAACTCAAATTGCTCAATGTTTATAAAAATATAACTATTGTCGAGACATGATTTAAAAAGAAGGATTTCAAAAATTTTAAAAGTTTTGTGAATTTTTATATCTAACCATAAGAAAACCAGGAGATATTTTACTTAAAAAAGGAGATTTAGGCTAAAAGTTTTATTTAATTTTAAAAGGGACAGTTTCTTTAGTTTATTATAATCCAAAAAATAAGAAGGCTTTAAGATTGTTATAGGATGAAAAAGTAAGATCTTATTTTAATAATAATAGGATTGTAATCCAAATTATGAAGACACAACTTTATTTTAAAGTTATATATTTAAAGAATTACATGCAGGAGATCATTTTGGCGATCTTGCTCTTATTGATGAAGGAATAGTGTCTTCTACAGTTATTTGTAAGACTGATTGTGAATTTGCATGTATGGATAAATAACACTTTTGGAAATTTGTAGGGAAACAAATTTCTTTGTTAGACAAAGTAAAATTGCTTAGATAATGCTCTCTTTTTGAAGTTTGGACAGATGGAGAACTTAGGGCATTAAGTTTTGAATTTAATTTTTAAACTTTTCATCATAATCAAATTATATTTTCTTAAGGATCTGAAAATTTAAATATTTATGTGGTTTCATCTGGATTCGCAGAATTAATGATGATTAAGAATGGTTAATAATATTTAATTTCCAGAATCGATTATGGCTAGGTTTTTGGAGATGATTTATAAATAAATTAAAGTACAGCTAAATGTGGATCTCCTAAATTAGAAGTTTATGCTATTTAAAAATGTAGTCAATTATTTAAATATAGAAATTATTCATAAATTCTTTGAGTAAAGAATAGAACTTAAACATATCTATGAAGAATAATCAATTTAAAAAAGGATTTGGAGATAAAAAAGATTAGATTAATTAATTTAAATCGAATTGATTAGATAATAAAAAGAATAACATTCAAAAAAGCTAAGTGCTATTTAATGTGACACTTAATAACTTTATAATATTAAAGAGTAAAAAACTGTTTCTGTATAAACCAGTTCTATTAGAAGGATATCTAATCATGTTGACAATATGGATTTTGAACAAAAATAACAATAAAATAGACAAATACTAATAAAATTTAATAAAATTTCTCCAAACTAAAGTGTTGAATATATTGGAATAAATTAATAAAAGAAAATAAAAGAAACTAAAAAAAAAGAATAATAAGAATAATAGTAAATGATGTGTACAGTCTCTAAATTATTGTAAGAATATCGTGCTATTGTTCATTCCTCAAAACTCAAAAAAATTAAATCTTCAAGAAGTTTAAGTTAAAATTAATAAGTATCTTCTATGCAGTCTCCCAAATCTAGTAATGGAAATACAGGAATCAATTTTTTTATAACTCCAAGAAGAAGAAAATAATTCTTAGTATAAGGTATACCTTTATAAAAATGATTATATAATAATAATGTCATAAAGTGAAGAGAATGATTAATTCTAACAAATATTAAATTCGCTTGAGATCAGCAAACGAAAGATGAGTATCTCTGTTCATTAGTCTAAACTTTTGGAAGAATCAAAAAGTTTCATATTTTACTCTATAATTTCTTAGAATAATAAAGCAGAAAATTTACCATGGAGCTCCCAAAAAATATTGAAGCTTCCCAATCTCAAAAAGAAAGAATCATCACTAATCATCTTTTAAAAGATATTGCCCCATTAGATAAATAAAATGATGAAAATCTGAAAACTCCAAAAGTACCACCAACAAATAAAATAAAAACCATTAAAAAAGGAATTTTATTATTAGGTTAAAAGTTTCATAAAGATTTAAGTTTCTATTTAAAAACACTGGAACCTCTAGACTTTTAAGAATTATAGTAATCAAATGAATTGTTAATCTAAAATGCATTATGTGCTGGCAAATATGTAAATGATTATGGACTATTTTGTGTATTAAAGGAAGCTTTAAATAGAAAAAATATCAAAACAATAATATAATAAGATTGTATATTAGATGAAGATGGTAATTTTTCAGGAATACCTTAAAATACTAAAAACTTAAGAAAAACATTAGGATTATAGGAGCTTCATTATTGCAGTGGAAAACTTTCTTTATTAAAATTTCATATAAATACTAGATTTAATTTAAGTAATTACTTATTTTGGTCTAAAGAGATGGAGAAATTAGAAAGTATTATAAAGGAAAATCTTATTAATTAAGAATAGCAAATATTAATGATCAGAATAGAAGAATCTTATTTAGAATTTACAATTCCTGAATTTGATGATAATTAATCTCCTTAATTTGTTTCTAAATTAAAATAATAAAACTTAGATGTTTAAGTTTTACCATTAATTACTCATTTTACGTTTAGAATGTCTGATTTAAATCCTTGGATGAACAAAGAGATAAATAAAGAATGGAAATTATTTTCACTTCAATGTGATCAATAATAATGTATTGGATATATAGATATGAATTAACCTACTATCTTTAATGAAATTCCTAGTCCGAAAACACTGGCAATCAAACTTTATGGAGAAATTCATCAATATTAACTAGTTTTATAGATGAGCGAAAAATAAGTAATGGGAATTTTACTAAGAGACAAAGCTTGACACTTTAAATTCTTTAAAATAGTTGATATATTTTTATATTAATTTTAAATAAATAAAAAAATGGGTTATTATGTATAAAAATATATTTATATAATAGAATGGTATTAATTAATGAATTCATTTAATTTATTTTTAGAGTATTATTCGATTATTATAATCCATGAAATTTTCTTTAAGATCTTATCTAGCAGATTGATCCATTTCATTAATTATTTATGTAATGTTTTCCCTTGAACTTCTGTGTACAGATTTTCGAGCTAAGATTCTATTTTTAATTTCATCTATTTGCATTTATGTTTTACTAGGAGGGGCTAATTATAATCTTAATTAAGTAATTATTTAATCTTTTTAATCAATTTCTTGTTAGATTAATTATTTTTCTTCATTTATTAATTCAAAGGCTTGATTAAACTCCTCTGATTATTTTTCTAATTGATCTCTTAATTATTCGAAATCTTGAATCAATAATTAGTTCTAATGTTTACTCTACTATAATTCTAATTACAATTTTCTTATTTACTCTAAAATAAATTATAATTATAGTACATTTTAACTATTTATTTTCTTCTCTTAGATCTATTTCTTCATATGAAATATTTTAAGGAGTATATGATCCCAAATCTTATCGTACAACTTATTAACTTCTGTTGATAAATTATTATCTAGTTAATTTATCTTCTTCTACTGATTTATTCTTTTAAGAGTGATTAATTTATTTTTGTAATATTTATTGTAATCTTTAACCAGGATTATGACTTTTATTTTATTAATACATCTCCAAATATGATGAATCTAGAGTATTATCATCTTTTAATATAAACTTAGGTTAAGTAATAGTTTTCTTAGACACAGATGACTTGCGAGGGATCATAAAATTTAAAAATATTTCTTATTATTTTAACGTTATATATTAATTTATCATAATGTTTTAAGGAGTGTATTTGAAAATGCACAAATTCCAAATGTTCCAGGTAATACATATGCAAAAAATCTTTCACTTCTTAAGATATTGAAATTAAAGAATATTACCCAATAACAAACCAACCAAAGAATAGTCATTTAACCAAAAAACTTAGATCTTTATATATTATGATATACTATACCCAAATAAATACATCAAAGAGCTCAAAATTCCAAGTATTGAAATAGCTTCTCTTATGAAATCAATTCTATTCAATATTTATAATAATGGATTAAATAATCTTGCATTTTCTCTTGACATTCTCTCAAATCTTTCTTATGACCAAGGATCAAATAAAAGTTAAAAGCTAATTGTTTAGACAGTGGTAAATATTAACAATTGAACAATGAGATGCTATATTTTCATAAAATAAAAATAATATATATATCCAATAATAAAAATAAATAAATAACAAAATAAAGAAATAGAAATTATATATTATCAATTTGTATCTTCTACAACCCAAGTATCATAACCAGTTTATTGACTAACACAAACTTCCATATGACCTTTTAAAACGGCTTTATTTTTAGTACCAGACAAATAAGAATTAGTGATAGCATGTTTAATTCCTTATTTATAAGATATTATAAATATTTACTAATTAGATTATTACTATGCAATTTGCTAATTTATTTCGAGTCATTGATAATTTCTATTATCCAATAATCATCCTCTGTCAAATCTTAAATGAAATCAACGCAAGAAACCTGTTATAATTTTGATTTGGTCATCATACCAACACTAGATCTTAAAATACATTTTGTTATTTTATGTTGAATCTGAAAATAAGAAAATAATTACAGCTACAATGTCTCCATCTTTTACAGGTTCATAATGATTAGTTAAAATTATCCATTCATCATAATCATTCTTTTCAATCTCATTACATAAGCTTACTTCATGATATTTAAATCCCTTATCTTGTTTAATAGCATGGGAGTGCAATTTTCTTCCATAACTAATATTGATTAATTGCACTGATATTCCAGATGTTATAGCTCCTCCCAATGGTTTGATCTTAGATACTGCATTAGCCAATGTGGATCTCTTAACTTAATTTTCTTCCAATATCGTATATATTGATTAAAGAGAACTTTATTGTAATTATGACTCTTCTTCAAGTATTACACAATCTGTAATATTAGGATTCAATAGTTTAGAGCTATATGTTCTATTGAAAGGTTATATTGTAGGTTTTTATGAGTTTCTTTATATACTCCTTTATTCATCTCCTTCTGTTGTAACACACTAACCCATCCTTAGATTATTATAATATTGATTTAAATTATCTAATAAAATACTAAAGAATTTGTAAATCTCATTGTCTCTATTATAGAAATGCATTAATTTTAATAATTAATTTCCATATTAAATTTAATGTTCTTATTTGAGCTTTAGATAATTATCCAATTTTGTCCAACAAAATTTACAACATGAATTCAAATTTATGAAAACATACAAGCTGATAATTTACAAAACTATTAATCGTCTTTACATAAAACACTCAAAATTTACAAAAGTCTTAAATTCACTTATTATTCTCTCAAATTCTCTAAAATTTTATGAATGAATTTTTATTAAAAGCAATTATGATTTTGAGAATTTGATATTTATTAAATAAAAATTTTAAAATACAAAACCATCTCCAAAATTCTTATTTTTAAGATAATCTTGAGATTACTTTAGATTTAGATTATAGGTAAGGTTTTATAAATGAAAGGGAGAAAAGTGATTTTAAAGAAAAATAATTTATTTATTTAATCTGATTTAAGAGTTTTTTTCTAATTTCTCCTCTGACATTCGGAATTATAACGAAATACATTATAAATTAAGTGTAATATAGAAAATTAATTATAATTTAACAATCAAAAGTTTATTGTAAATTGATTTATGTAAATTAAATTTACTTGAATTTAGATCTCTATTCAAATATTAATTATTAAGAATAATAACATTTAAATTAATATAATTTTACAATTATATTAATTTACTTCAAAACTTTGATATTAGATATATATTGATAGAATTTAATTTACTAAAATTTTATACAGAACACTATGTTGTTATTCAAAATATCATGATTAATATTTACAACTTACAATAAGCATGCTTTATTAGTAAATTCAAAAAACTATGTGGCCAAATGATAATATAATTTTCTTTTATTGAAGTACAAAAAAGGAGATTTTATTTAATCAATTAAAATAGTAAAACATATATTAAATATTTAATATTTGTTAAAAATGTTCTACTATTAAAAATAATGCATCCAAAATAATAGATAAGCATTTACTTGCTTACTATGAAATTGCTATTTGATAATTATCACATAAACAATATTATTTGGATATTCAATTTTGCTTAATAATATTAATATTTTTATATCTATTATTTTTAAAATAAAAAATTTTAAGAAGAATATTCAATTTGATATAAATCGGAAACTTATGTAAGATCATTAATTTTATCAAATTCTATTTTTTAAGAACTGGAATATTATTCTTATTAGTTATCATTCAAATTTTATTACTTTTTTTGAATCATATAATTAATCTTGATTACTTTTCATTTAATCTTAAATTTTAACAATAAATTTGTATTATTATTTGCTTTTTTTGGAAAAAATATTAAATTTTTACATAGAATTTAAAATTGATAGTTAGTTTACTTATATTTAATTTAATTTTGTTAACAATGAATATTTAGTTTATCATCTGGATATACTTAATTTTTTAGGAGAGTTAAATAGAATTTAAGAGTAGAATATTTGAATTTTAATTAATTTGAGTCATATTTATACTTATTTTTAAATGAGTTTTGATAATGTGTTAGAAAAGAATTGTTTTATTTTTACAGATACTTCTTGATAAGTTTTAAGGTTACATTAGAATGAAAATAAATATAATTATTGAAAATTTCCAAACTATTTATATTTAATTAAGATTTATGAAAAATAGTTTAACCATTTTAATTTAATAATTTGAATTTTTATGTTTGATACTTAATACTCATTATGGCTTATTTGAAGGGACTGGCTATTGTTATTATCTGACAGTTTATCCTGGTTGTCCATAGACAGGAACATTAGGATATGTCTAAAATATTTATTATTAAGAGATATACTGTAGCATATGCAGGTCTAACACCTGAATATGTTAGTGCTGGAGCAACAACTGGTTAAGGATAAAGAGGTGCCTAAGCAACTGGTCTAGAAATAGAATAAGTTAATGGTTAAACAGGTTGAACAACTGATTAGACAACTGGTTAGACAGCCACAGTTTATACTGGTACAGTTTAAACAGGTTAATATTACTACAAAATATTAAAAAATATGAATTTACCACTCTTTAAACTTCTCTTTCGACTGCTTCATATTCAACTCTTGGAACTGTTTTAGTGACTGGTACATATTCAGTTTATTATTCATAAACAGTTCTAGGAATATATTCTGTTTAATATTCAACTGGATAGTAATCAGTCACATATTTAGTTTTTGGAACTTGAACCTAAATTGTTTCTGTTTCCATTTCAACAACAGGTCTTTGGAATTCTCTATATTCTACTCTTGATTCTCCTTTAATTGGTGCTTATTATGGAGCAGCAATAACAGGTTATGTTACTACAGGTTGAGCCACAACTGATTAAGTCAAAACAGGTTGTGGAACATATTGGACTTGTTAAGGTACATATTAAACAGGCTAAGCATATCTTGGAGGTTAAGCATATGTAATAGGAGCTGCATAGCTTACGTTAGCAGGAACAGAACTTGTTAAAGGAGCTGTTGGATATATTGGCATAGTTTATTATTTAAAAATTTGTTTTTTTTTTATTTAATATCCTAGATTCAAATAAATTTTTATTTTTCAATATAATCTTTTGTTTAGATCTCTTTATATTAGTTTTTTCACTTTTACTATCATATTATTTCTTACATACTATCAATTATATGTAATTAATTATAATTATATGATGCAACATTATTTCTTATATACTAATAATATAAATATTTAAATTAAAAATTATGGCTGATGAATTAGCAGAATTCTATAAAGACGTCCTTAAACTAATTTCTCATTTATGTTTTGAAAATAAAATAACTGAAGATCAGAAATCAGAGTTAAAAAAGTTGATTATGGAAGATGAGGAATTTGTAGCTTAACTTAAAGAAGAGTATGATATAGAAGGCTTGAATGGACTCGAAAATATAATAGTTGGAGACTCTATTTCAAATTCAAGTTTTAGAGATTTAATGGATTTTAATTAAGAAAAAAGAAAAAGATCTTAATCGTTGACAATTTAAACAGACTCTTCGGAATGAGTCAGTTCTATGATTCTTAGGAATGCTAGCATGATTTTTATTTATGTTTTTATTTGTACATAAATAACCAAAATCAAAAATAAAAGAATGCTCGCAGGAACTTCTATTTCCTACTATATTTTAACAAATCCAATAAATCTATTCTAGTTAGTGATTCTTATTTAAAATTATTCAATAATTTATAATTCTATTTTTTCATTTCTATCATATTTTTACTTAAATGCATAATAAATTTACTGAAATAGAAAGTTCTGTCATGA
The DNA here is from genome assembly GCA_000733375.1 of Paramecium sexaurelia. Taxonomy (NCBI): domain Eukaryota; phylum Ciliophora; class Oligohymenophorea; order Peniculida; family Parameciidae; genus Paramecium; species Paramecium sexaurelia. Next base: position 411,549 of record JPFM01000024.1, read on the forward strand.
TCTTATTTATAAAAATTTGGTATATAAAAAAACACATAATATTTCCTTATTTTAAATCTTTTATATTATTTCTTTTTTCTATTGTAATAAATTATTAAATTTAAATTACTAATTATAGTATGTATAAAATTTTCTATTAAATGTAAATTTTAAGCTTATTTGAATAAAAAGGCTAAAAATTATACTAAATATACATTTTCAGTTTTTGGTATACTATTCAAGAAATACATATATTTATTATATTCTAAAAAATAATTTTTTCTGATTAATTTTATTATAATATTTTAAAAATAATTAATAATTAAGATTTTATGGAAACAGATAACTTATGCAAGATCTCTCTTTTTATTATTTGCAAGTATACATAATTGATAAGTTAACTTAATTTATTCAAAAATTGTTATTCAAGTAGCACAAGCTGAATAAAAAATAGTAAATTTCAACCACACACACTCTTAAATTCAATATATGAAGCTTTAATACTGGGTCTATCAATCTTATGATAGCTTCTTTCACTGATTGTTGAATTTGGACTGAATTAGGAAATTGTTTGATGAAATCCATTTAAAGAATATTAAAAGCCAATTACTTGTTTATCATTAATGAATTCACCTTCAAAAAAACTTTAGTTAGGATAAATTAGTTTTCCTTTGCCATGCATGAAAGAATTCATCCATTCTCCTTCATAAATGTATCCATCTGCAAATGTATACACTCCATATCCATTAAATTAATCATTTTAAAACATACCTTAATATTAATTACCATTAATCCATTTCATAGTGCCAAATCCAGTTTTTTTTCCATCCTTGTATTCTCCTTCATAAACAGTACCATCTTTCCATAATTCTTTTCCTTTAACTGGTATATTCTAATTCCAAACTCCGTCGAAACTCAATTCTTTATTTTTTAAAACACCTTAACCATGATGAAATCCATACAAATATTCACCCTCATATTCAGAACCATCTGGATATATTTTTTTTCCATATATATGAGGATTGAAATTTACACTATATCCCATATATATTGTTCCATCATTATAAACAAAAACACCATAACCAAATGGTTCAAATTTCTTCCATTAACCTTAATAGATGAAACCTTCAAATTTATATGCTTTATCGGATTTTGGATAATTTTAGCAAAATGTAGTCTCAGGAATCTTGCTTATTTAAATATTTGGTGCTATAAAATCCACACATAAAGATTCTTCAGGAATGTTTTTTTCAGGTGAATAATCTTCATATGATTCTGCTACTTAAGAATAATATGAAGGTAATGGTAACGTTTGATATAATTTCAAGGGTTGTAATATCCTTTATATTTGATAATCCTATTCTTGATTTACTGAATCATATATAGGATTTCCTTCTATTGTTAATGATTTTGGTGCTTCTAAACATTTGCATTATCCCATTAATTATAATTTATTAATATGATTTAAAAATTTATAAAAAATTATTTTCATATATCAGGACTTACTCTTGTTTTTTTTATTACCTTAGGTCTTGCTGGTCCTATTACTAAATAATAGATATTACTTTTCTTTTTAGATTTTTCTATTGGTTTAGTAGGGTCATTTGAATCCCTTTTATCCAAGTATTTGTTAACGTAGAGAAATGGGAATAATAAAAATCTTTTAAGTTTTTTAAATCCTCTAAATTTTTTTTGTTTCTATGCTAATTTTTTGACAACCAAATCAGCATTCCATTATCTGTTGAAGATTTCATAATTTTTTAATACTTCAAACTCTTTCATTTCTGATAAATCTTCTTTAAGATTTAATATTTTTTTATACCAGAATTCAATTTATTCTTGTTCTGTTTTTGGAAATAGAAGTAAATTATTCATTTTTTATCTTAGATCATTAAAGAAATTAATTTCTTAAATTGATGTTATTTATTCCTCGTATTCTAATTGGCCATGTTTTGAAAATAGTAATTTTTTAATTTATTACTTAGTATTATGATTTGTATTTGTATTTACTTATCCATATTAAGACATTAAGAATTATGGTTATTATGGCTGAATCAATCGATTCTATCTTTGATTTTTAATTTTATCCAAGATTTAATATTAAAGCAAATTTTTAGAAGAAATACAAGGATGTTATTTACTTCCTCTTCTTGAATTTTAATTTTATTACGAAAAACTTTAATCTTTAATATCTTCAATATCTTCATTTTCAGATTCAGTTTAACTATCTAAACTTATAGGTTGTTCGATTGTAGGAAAAAGAGTTTCCAAGGCTATTTAATTTTCTGCTTAAAATTTATTGACAGTTGATTCAATCATTTTTTAATTTAAACATGCATTTTTAAATTGAATCTTTCTAACTTCATTTTATTCATTTATTATATCAATCTAATTTATTGACAATTACTTTATTGTTCTATCTTGCTTAATTCTTTTTTTCTATTTTTTTCTGTATAAATATCTTTTTAAAACAACTTCTTTATTTGGTATAAAATGAACTAAAGTACATAATTAGGTTGAATGGCTTTTACTTTTACAAATAAAGCAAAAATCAGAAATAGAAAATTAAGATGTAAGTAGATTATGATATTTTTGGTTTTCAAGATCATTTTGAGAAAGAATTTTATGAAAATAAGAATATGGTATTGATAATACACTGGTAAAGGCGTTGCTTTTAAATATAAAATTTGGATTATATTATTAAGTTACAAATTCTTCCAATCCAAAATAATCAAACCTCTCAAGAGTTTATATAATTTTCTAATAATAATTATTTATAAATTATTTTACTTTTTTATAAAAGACTTCTACTTAACCTTATTCAATAATATGAATGAAAAACTCATCTTTTTATTAAATTGTTGCTCCTGGTTAAAATATTTAAAAATTAACTTCCTCCAATAATTAATTCAATATTTCAGTTGTAAAGTTTTCACTAAAGAAAGGACATTTATTCAGTAAAGATTTTGCAGCTTCTATACGAAGACTATGCTGTAATTCTTCTGGAAGCATTGATATAATTTCTGATTATTCGTTCACCTATTGAATTACTTCTTACTTTAAATAAAAATACAACTATTCTCTAACTCTACATCATTTTGATATATATATTACTTAAATTGTAATGCTGGACTAATTTGCTTATTATGCATATATTAATTAATTGCTGTTAACTTTGTTTTAATTTTATCACTGCTTTCTTTTATCTACGTGAGTATACTTCCTATAGTATTCACAGTGTATGAAAACAATAACATACATAAAAACATATAAACAATAGTAAAAATCTATTCAGGTGGATCTTATATGTTAGTTATATATATAAATACTTTTAGGAGTCAAATCACCATATCCAACAGTAAAGGTTGTGACACAAATAAAATAAAAGGACTAAAGAAATTAATATGACCATTAATTATTTTCAAATTTATCTAACCATGATTGTTAATATGCATCCTAACATTAAATTCCAAATACAAGCCATACACAACTAAAAACATGTTAAACTAAAAGGATTAATGTTATTAATTTAACTAAATCTACAATCGAAGTAGACATTCTACTAAGTTTGAAAGAATATTAAGATATATCTATAAATTTTAATATGTTATTAACTTATATGTACAATAATGCTAAAATAAATTTAGGCCATCCATCTCCGATTATATTTTTATCAATACTATTTTCTTTTTATATGCTTATAATAATAGTGTAAATAAAACTAAATAATTCCAATAATGTTGAAAAGTTTAATTATTTTTTAAAAAGTAAGTAACGATCTCTTACAGGTAAACCTTAGTCATATGTTACAGTAAATGCTCTCATTATAATGTCAAAAATTAGAGCAATAGAAAATAAAATTAATGGTATTTATTGATAATCCATGAAATTCTAATTATGAAATGCCATTAAGATTGGTATTATAACAATCAAATAGATTCTTATTCCAAAACATAACAAGTCCCAACAAAATTTAAGATTACTCATTGGTTCAATTAATGGAATTTAATTATGAATATGAGATAAATAATGTTTAAATTTAGTTTTAATAGTTCTAAGTTTTAATCTTAACTAAATTCTTATATCAATTAGTGATATATATTAATGAATTAAACTTTTCTAATTTTCATTATATCTGCCAACTTAATATTTAAAGTATGCTCCTAAATCATTTATTAAATTGAAATGTTTAAGGGTAAAAGATGGTTTTATTTTATATGGAGCCAATAGTATTTTAATAAAGTCTTTTTAATGAAAATAGACAATCAATTTTCGAAAAGATTTGGATTATTTGCTTTGTCCTTTCTGAGAAATTGTTTAAAGTCTATCAGTAATGTTTCCTTGTTCAGGAGTAACTATTTATTGAGGATTATTATATTGAAAAATCAATTTTTCATGATGACCTGAATTAGATCTAATTATTGGTGATAGTTTCTCTTTTAATCTTTTTTATGCATCCATATTTAGAGTTTCAAAACCAGATCTATCTTGAACATCGTCAATATCTTCTTAATTGATTTTTTAAGAAAATGTATTTTAAGTGAAGAGTGAGACTGGTTGTTTCATTTCTAGTAAGATGCTTAATAAATTAATATATATATTTTTAATATACAAAATAATTATGTAATTAACTTTGCATTGAAAGAGAGACCATAATCTCTCAATTAAACTTATTAAATAGTAAAGAATTATAACATAATAAATCTTTTTATACTATTTTTATTCATTTTATAGGAAATACCTAAATTTATCTTTTTAATGAACGATGTTATTGTTTCTTTCTTAATAATGCATTTGATAATCGATATTCCTATTATCTAACTACCAGAGATTTTCTAGGTAATCCCAATCGAGTTATATTGAATCTATACTAATTAATAAAATCCTGAGGATAAAATAAATATTTCATCCAATTAGTCCCATTTATTAATGAGTATTGATCCAAACTCTTTGATTTCGAACCTATAATGTAACGAACTGGATGTATTAGTTTTTTTAAAACAACATTTACATTTGATTTTTAATTAAAGATTTGATATTCTTACTTTTTGTCTAGTTCTATTTTCTCTTCTAAATTCAACTTTAATTCTAATAATTATATTTAATAATCAATTTGCTGCAAATCTCTTTCGTTAAAAAGATCCTTATGATTTAATTTATCTTTAAGAGTTTTTAATGTTTAAAATTCTGAAGATAAATTCAATTTTCCATCATAAATTTCTCTCTCTGATTTAAATTGAGATTTTTATGAAAAATCAAAATAAGATTTACTTTCAAGATCTTTAATTAGCAAACCAACTGATTCAATATCTTTCTTATTAATTGACTCTATTATTATTAATTTTATATATATTTACCTTAACTTTCAATATGAGTAGCCTCATCCTATATATATTAATATTTTTAAAAGAATAAACTATCATTTTTAACTTTTACCATTTAAGCAGCTTCTCTTAATATTTCTTAATCAGTTTAAGCATGATATAATTATTTTAATCTTGTACAACTTCTTGAAAACAACATTCTATCTTAAACTTAATAAAAATTATATTATTTAATGACTTTTTCTTTGTCAGGTATAAAATGAACTTATTTACATTACTGTGATAAATGTCTTTTAGAATCACATATAACGCATTTTGAATCAGAATAATTATTAATTTTTAAATTCCAAAATGTTTCATAATCAGCTTAATATTTTTATATTAATTGATAAAATTTAGATTTTGGAATTACCAAAGTACTAACAAATCCAGAACTTTTATATTCATACAAATAAGACTTTTAGTTACTTAAGAATTCATTTAATCCGAAATATTCACCTGCTTTAAAATTACCAATTAAGACTTTCTTATCTTAATTCTTTGCGTAAACATCAACTTATCCAGATTCAATTATGTGTATGAAATAATCATCATCATTACATATATTTAATGTTGAAGAAGGTTGAAACGATTAAAATTAAAGATGTTTCAATAAATCATTTAGAAACTCATTCGAAAAATTCTTATGAAAGAATTCGCAATTTTTAAGTGCTATACTATTTGATTCAACTGCAATTTAAATTCTCAAATCATCAGATAATTAACTTAATATCTCAGTTTATTCTTTAGTCTGTTAGGTTTATTCTTAATACCAATAATAATTAAGATATTCTCGAACTTAAAATTATAGTTGGTGACTTATTTTTTTTGTATGCATATATTGATTAATGAATATCAATTTTTTATTAATGATATCATTGTTATTTTTCATTCTTGTCAATATTTCCCCAATTGTATTTAAACTAAAGGAAAGCTGAAAAGTACAAACAAAAACAAATAAAAATGTGAACATCTTCTCAGATATATCTTTAATAGTTCAAAATATTATACTTATTGGATGTATATCACCATAACCAACTGTGTACATAGTAACACTTGTAAAATACATGGATTCAATATATAATTCACTCCATGGTTTATTTTCTAAGTTAAATTCAGATATCCAATTCGAAATACCTAAAGTTTAATTATGTCGACCAATTATGAGCCAAATACAACTGAAAATATGTTAGATTATAAGCAATAAACCTATTAATTTTGATAATTCTATTAAAGACGATGCTAATTATCCCATAATAAATTATTATTACCATGATCCAATAAAATTTAATAAATTTTTTAATTGTATAAAGTATAATAACATCCAAAATTTAGGCCATCCTTAAAATAATATAAAATGACTATTAAAATCAAAGTCAAAATAAGCCATTCCCAATAGTGAACATATTTCTAGGAGTTCAATTAGGTTAGTAAAATGATATTAATTTTTAACGATTTAATATCTGTCAATAACAGGTAAACCCTAATCATAATAGATTGTTATATTTCTCAATAATAAATCTATAGCAAAGACTACATGGGATATTATTATTAGATAGTCATAATTCTCAATCAGTTCTTCAAAAGTGATTATTATTGGGATAATGTAAATTAAATATATTCTAAAACAATTCAATAGAAGATCCCAAATAATTTTAGTTTTAAAAGAGGGATCTATCAAAGGGATTTATTCAAATAATTAAAAGATTTTTTGTTAACAATTTGTTAAGAATTATCGATATCTATATCTCATCCTTACATAGAAACTAACTTCATCTAGACTTGGGTATTACATAACTTTGGCTTTTGATTTTCCTGCATAATTAATAAAATCTTTAATGTTGCCTGAACTTTTGTCATCTATCAATTAATAATGTTTTGGTTTAAAGTATTAATCAGGTTTGACAATCTTTAACAATTTTTTTACAAAAAACCCAATGTGATAGTAAATAATTAGTTTTTGAAAGGGTTTATAAACTGATTGATTTAAGCCAGGTATATCAGGACTAGGAGCTTCAATTTTTTTGAGTAAAATAATAGAAGAAGAATCGCAATCTTAATTTACTTAAGGGTTTTTACACATAGAAGTATCTTATTACCCTGTGGTGTTGATGTTTTCTAAATGAACACTATTAAGACTATTCATGAATTTAATTTATTTATATAATGTAATTAGAATTATTACTAATAATTCTATATAAATAATTTGAATTATTTGTAATTTGAATTATAATCATCTCCTACCTTTTCCAGATTTTTTTTATTATTTTTTTAATTCTCTTTATTATTGAATGCGAAGTTATTATTATCTAATAAATTCTTATTGTTATTGTCTTTATTTTTCAATGCATTCGCATTATAAATATTTCCCTCCGCAAACATAACAAAATTCATATCCACATCTACAAGTCATATGGTTACATCCTTAATTCTTTTCTACCCAAAATTTACATTTGGTACACATCTTAAATTTGTGACCCTTAACAAACTTTTCAAATTTAACATCATTCTAGTCTCTAGTATTTGTAATTTAATATTCTTTGCAAGTCTATCCTTTATGATATGTTACTCTGCAATTTAAACAATATTATTTTTTGCATAAGGGACATTCAAAATGATCATTATCATCTTCATCTCCTAAAACAAAAGCATATTAACAATCAGGAGTTGGACACCAAGACATATCAGCTGCATGATCATCAACAAACTTATTTAAAGTATAATTTAAATATTCATCCTTCTTATCTTTTCCCACAATATGTGATATATCATTTATTGCGATCTCTTTTCCGCACTTTTATTATGGACAAATTATTTATTTTCTCTTTTCATTTATTCCCTATAATAATAACTCCTTCAAACAATTTATATGGAATATATGAATACAAGATTCTAAAGGCATTACATCTTCTTCCATTAAATTAGAAAAACAAATTGGACAATCCACTTACTCAACCTCTATCTATTTTTTCTAAGCTTATTTCTCATCCTCTTCTTGTAATTTCTTAATCAATGCAAGAGTAGCTTCTTCATTTGGATCTTCATTTATGTATTTTTATTATAATCCATAATACTCGTCATCCAAAACTGGTGTTCCTCCACCTTATTAAAAATCATAATTTCTAGGTTTCTCAAGATTTTCTATTAAGGATATTGCCAAATCATCAAAATACTTTCCATTAATCAATCCATTTGCAATCATCTCTTAAATAGCTTTAATTTAATCTTTTAATGCTTAAATTGAGTTTTCTGATTTATGTTACAAGAAATATCCACAAATTACTCCTATTACAAAAGCCTATTAACTTTCTTTGATTTTTATATCTTTAAGAAATTCATTTGTTACAGATCTCAACTTTTAATAAACACTCATTTTTATTTATTTATAAATAAAATCTGATTAAATTCTTTATGTTTCAAAATAATTAAAATATAAAATTAATTACTTCAATTTTAATCGATAATCTCATCAGGTCAAAAAATCAAAATTCTTATCCAACTTAATTTATAAAACCTTATTGATCAATTCAATTAAAATTTACTAATACCTTTTCTATTTTATCTCTAAATATTATATACTGTCACTATGTGAGTCTATTTCTTTTGTTTGAATACTAAATTTTCTTTTAATTCACAATTTTTCGTTAAAATAACATTATTTAATATTTTATTATAAAATAGAATTACTAAACATTTAAGAAGGAAATTAGGTAATAGAATTAAAATTAAAATTTATAAAAATTAAAATTAATATTACTTCCCTTAAAATCAGGAAGGAAATTCATCACTAATATATAAAATTATCAATTTTAATATATAATACACTTACTTTAATAAAGAAATTTAAATGTTAAAAATGAGAATATTTATATTAAAGCAAAAATAAATCTATGGGAATCTAATAAACAAAAGGAACCAAATAAATAAAAGAAACATAGAGGAAATAAATTACGCAATTTTAGATTGAAGTTGCCATCCTAAAAGTATGTTTTTCTTCAAATCTTTAGATTAAAGGTTATGTAGAATTAAATTAAGAAAAAAAAACTAACCAAGGATTTATGAAAGAGAAAGATTTAAATGAAATGTTACGACGTCCCACTAGAATTTTAACTGATGAGTATTAAAAATTTAAGTTACTGATTGAAGATGTTCGATTTATAGAAACATGTAATATTATTATAAAGTATAATCATCTATTAAATTAGTTATTGTAACATAGTAAAGGACTAATCAGCAAGAATTTGTAAATGTTCAGGAGATTTTAATAAAATACCTGAACTATTGGTATATATAGAAAGTATTCTATTTGCTGCTTTTAATTTAAATTTGGAGTAAGTAAAGGAATTCAAAGATCTCATGGTAAACTATTTCGGACCTGTCTTCAATGACTCTAGTAAATTAAAGAATGTTGATTAACGTTTAAAAAATCTTTATAAAGCAACTTATCCTGATGCAAATGAAATAAATGAATTTGCAATAAAGTTTGCAAATAAATATGGCTTAAGTGAAAAACAATTAAACGCTCCAGGTCACAAATTTAGCACTAAATTAATATAACCTATTCAAGAATGCAATTAATTAGGTGCTCAAGCAGGATGTTAAAATTTTGGAATGTTATAAGACTTTGGTAATTAAACATAAGCAGGTTTTGGTAATCCTACTTTAGAAGTATAGGAATAAGCTTAAACAAGAGATTTACTTAATTAAATCTAAGGTAGTAATGAATCAAAATAGGGTTTTGGTAATTAAGCCCCAATTGGATTTGGAAATTATCCCTAAGGTTTTGCTAATAATTTTCAAAATTAACCATTCTAAGGTGGTTTAAATAATCAATTAATTAATGAATTTTATAATAATTCTTCTTCGGGATAAGGCTAAACAAATAATTCTTCAAATCCATATCCTTAAATTATTACATAGTAATTTCCTGAACCAGGAAAATTTTAATAGCAACCACTTGGTTAATAAACAAACATTTATAATAATAATCCAAAATATACTTGAAAATGAGGAATCATCAAGTAAATCAAAGTTTTTGATTTATAAATTAAGATTTTATAAAACTCATATTAATAACTATTAATTCAATATCTTAAAGAGATTAAAAATATTTTATTAAATCATTTACTATTATTAATATTAATTAATTTGAAAATTAAAAAACCTTAATCTTATTTTTCAAAAAAGAATAAATAAAATTTTTTATTGATTTCTTAATTTATCAATAGATTAATGAAAATTTTGTTAAAAGTAATAGTTTCTTCTAAATCAATACAAATTATAGTCAATAAATATGTAGATTTAAATAAGTATTAAGTTAATTACGAGTTTTCTCATTTAAATTTAGGCTTTTCAATAATATTTATCAATAGAAAAAGTTTTTATAATTAGGTTTCTGTATAATTATTTTAATTTTTATCATCAACTTCTGAAAAAATATATATTTTCTAAATATATATCAACCTATTTTTATCTTATATGATTATAATGAGATTTAGGGTTCAATAAAAGTAATATTTTAATTTAATCATTTACGATTTAAATGGGCAATATATGTTGCACCCAAGAAATGCTAAGTATTATAACATTACATATATTAAGATAACCCTCCTGAAATAGAAATAAAACCCTAAGATATCAATCATAATTTTAAATAGTTGAGCACTTAAGAAACAAGTAAAACTACATATTTATTTTTACTTTAGAAAAGTCAACTTATCTCAGACTCAGTCCAGATCTATTTATTCACATGAAAAGAGAGGATATTTTTAGTCAATATACTATAAGCAAAGCTCTAGGAGAAGGTACCATTAAGTTAGATTTTCTTAGGTGCATATGGTTAAGTCTCTTTAGTAACCAACAAAAGAACTGGTATTATAATTTTTCTATTTTTTTAGGGATAATTAGAGCTATGAAGGCAATCAAAAAAGATTGTTTGTTCGAGGAAGAAGAATAAAGATTATTTTAGGAGATGCACATTTTAAAAGATCTTGATCATCCGAATATTGTAAAGCTTTGTGAATTATTTTAAGATGAAAAGTGTTACTATCTTATAACTGAGTACTTAAATTTATTATTAGTTAGATATCTTAATGGAGGTGAATTATTCGATCGAATATAAAAAGCAAAAACTTTTAGCGAAAGGGATGCAGCTAATATAATGAGACAGATATTATAAGCTATTTCTTATTGTCATTCGAAATAAATTGTACATAGAGATCTCAAACCAGAAAATATCATTTTTACTTCTACTGATGATGATGCATAATTAAAAATTATTGATTTTGGAACATCCAGGAGATTTGACCAAGATAAAAAAATGACAAAAAGACTTGGAACTGTAAATTATTATTTCCATCATAGCCATATTATATTGCTCCGGAAGTACTCATGAAAAAGTATAATGAAAAATGTGATGTATGGTCTTGTGGGGTTATTCTATATATCCTTTTGGCTGGCTATCCTCCTTTTTATGGCAAAAAGGATATAGAGATTTACTAAAAGATAGTAAAAGCAAATGTGCCATTTTATAGTATTTAATAATTATATTACACTTGTAGCTGAAGAATGGCTAAAGGTTAGTGATTAAGCTAAATCATTAATTTTAAGGATGCTTTGTAAAGATGTTGATTAAAGAATTAGTGCTTAGTAAGCTTTAGGTGATCCGTGGATGTTAGAACATAATTAAACAAATTTAGTTGATTAGCAATTCTTAAAAAATTTATCTGAATTTAGTGCCAAAAGCAAATTAAAATAAGCACTACTTACATTTATGGCATGTTAAATGATTTAATAGCATGAAGTGGAGGAGTTGCAAAAATTATTTAAAGAATTAGATACTAATAGTGATGGAACAGTTTCAAAAGAGGAATTGAAAAAAGCATTTCAAGATAAGATTATGAACAAAGATTATTTCGTTGAGTCTATCGAAGAGAAAATAGAAAATCTTATTTAATAGATAGATATAAATCAATCTGGCAAAATAGATTATACGGAATTTATAATTGCATGTTTATAGTAACAAAGATTAATTACAGAGGATAAGATAAAATAAACATTTAAAATCTTAGATATAGTATAATATTTATATTCTATTGAATTAGGATGGAGATAATTATATATCTAAAGGAGAATTTCAAAGAGCAATGGAAGGTGTGGATGATGTTATTTGGAGTGAATTTTTAGAAGAATGCGATGATGACAAAGATGGTAAAATTTCGGAAGCAGAATTTATTTAAATAATACTAAAAAAAATTTGATAATTATTCTGATCTTAGTTTTTTTCTAAATTAAATTAATTATATATATTCTATTACAATATATATCAGATCTCAATATGAAGAGGTTCATTTAGGAACTTTTAAAGGGTTTCCAATCCTGCATTAGTGTCAAAAATAGTTTCTTCCATAAAATTTTTATCTGTTTCCTATTATTACCAATATTCTATGTTTAACTTAACTTGATCAACACATGTTTATTGGATGTTTTCACTTAAATAATTTGAAATTAGTATATTACTTCTTTAAAATAGTAGAAAAGGCTTCGAACATTGGTAAGACTATTGCCTTCAAGAAACCTTCTTGTGATTTGGAAACATTCTATTTTCTATCACACATTGGTGAGATAGGTACTTTAAGGTAATGTTCTAAATCTCCTTATAAAAAGAATTCTTCAACAATTCTTCTACTCCATAATTTATGTAATTTCAACTCTTTAGCGCCATGACCAACATCTGAATTAGATTAGAAAAATTACCTGCACATTTAATTCCTATAGACATTATTAATTGTTGATCAATTGCAGGAGATTCATTAACATTTAAATAATTTTAGAATTTATTCATCAATTAAAAATGTCTTGTTAAATCAGTATCAAGGATTAGATTTAAACAATATTTTCTAAACCCTTTTATTTCATTCTAACTTAAATTTTAAGTTATATTGCATTTGCTTTATGTAAGAACTTAAAATAATAAAAATGAATGATAATTTTCTAAAACACTTTGATCATTAAATAATAGAGCTAATCTACATCTATTTGCAGTCATAAATCCATTATTTAATCCTGGATGTCCAATATCATGAGCTAAAGAAGAAATCAATAAACAAGTTGCTTAAAAATCATCAATTAAAGTTGACAATCCATTTTATAAAAAGAATGCTGTTGAATTTGCAACATCTATTGCATGCATAGAATTATGATAAAAATTATTTTGATAAAGAGATTCTATTTTCACACTAAATTCTCCAAGTATTTCTAAATTTGTAATTTTCAATGTTTAAATAACCTTGAAAATTTTAAACAAATTTATTGAGCCTTCAATGAATAACATCCTTTATGATTAATCAAGATTGTTTAACGTAGCATCTGGTAATAAGTAATTGGTATTAAAATCAACGAGAGTTTTTTCAGCTATATCATCTATATCATCTTATATGTCATCTATATATTAAAAAGATGCTTCTCTTTAGGTGAAATGTGAAAGTATGAATCTTAATAATTTAATAATAATTTTTACTTTTTGGCATCTTAACTAAATTAATCTTCTTTAGATGTTTATTAAATACTACTATTACTATTTTAACAATCTAACTAACGATGACTTCTTAAAAACTTTGGCAACCAAATGTTATCTTTTTTCCCTGTCAATAAGTTTAATAAATCATCTATTTCATCTATCGTAATAAAATTATTTCCCTGTACAATATTTTAATCGGAATGAGATTATTATTGTTCAAACTAAAAATTCTTTCCTTTTAAATCTGAATTCTAAGATAGAGTTCTGCTTTGTCTTCTTTTAAAATTCTCTAATTTTGGTGAATAGGGATGATTATTGTAGTTTGTGGCTTCATCAATTTCATCCTTTCCTAAAACTTCTGTTATTGATACCATTGATTATAAATTATCTTGTTGTTGACCAACATTTTTTAACATCTAATTTTTTATTGCACATTACTGTTTAAATTTGATTAATTTTAATTTATTTACTAGATCATTTGCCCTTGATTATAGTTGCATCTAAGATTTTGAATCAATTTCTTCTTAATATTTATTAATTTATTCTTATTGTTGCTACTTCATTGAATCAAGTTCTTAATTGAATTACTTTATTTTATTTGATGTTTCATTTAACAATCTTTGCTATCTTAATTATTTTGATAAAATAAAAACAGATTATACTGTTATCATTTTTATTGTGCTTAAGAAATGTACTCCCCAATAGCTTTAAAATATCAATACGCTTCCTATTCCAATTATCTAATGCATATTATGTAATTTCAATGAAAATCTATTGTATATATATTAGTGGATTAATATAAAAAAAGTAAATTAGTCTAATACTTATTCTGACCTTATTTCTACACTAAAAAATATAAATCAACTTTTACTCGTTTATAGTTATTGTTGTTATTAGACTATTTATCAGTAAAATTACTAAACCTAAATTAAGAAGCGATTCTGGAGTTTAGGTAGTTCTAAAGTTATAACAAAATATATACTTTTTCCTCAAATAATGGAATGTAATCCAAAATGTCTCTATAAGTTTTAGAGTCAATTCGAAACTATAATGACTTAAGTCAGTGTTCTAAAGATTTCCAATTGAATTCCAAATTATGTTGCCAAATATTATTAAGCAAATTACAATCATTTATTCTTATTTTGAAGTTTAGGTATTATGATATTGACTTTAAAATACTTCTGATACTTTCATCTTTATTTAATCATTGTATGGCACATTAACAGATTAGTTATTCATTTTTTATAATATTTTATATCATTCAAATCACATAAAAATTAATATATCAAACCAAAAACAATCTGCTTATCCTTAAAAGACTCTCTTGTTGAATTAATCAAATTTATTTATAAGTGTATAAATTATACATTAAATTATACACTTTAACAAGTTTCTCATTTAGTTTATTTATATCTAATTTTAGAATGCTTTAATTTCTAATTATCCCTACAAATAAAAAGAATTTAATATATTATTCAACATAAACCAACCCAAAATATCATAAATATTTTAGAAACTAACGCGATACTCTAAATTTTTCATCAAAAATACATGAAAAACAATGAACTCATTCATCTATTAATAAATTTACTTTTTGTTTTTAAAATGATGGTATCTCTAAAAAAACTTAGATATATATATTTAACTTCTAATTACATCATCGCATAAAAAGAATTACTTGACCTAGATCGAAAGAAATCATCCTAAAAAATAATTATTATAATTGGTAAAGAGATGTAAAAACAATATTATAACCTTATTTACTAATATTTATTTATTAATTAAAACAATATACTAAATTAGTAAAATCTTAAATAACAATTTAAATATCAGTAAATCAAATTTATTTTTGCTTTATAAAACTAACTAGATAACATAATTACACTAAAATAAAGTCAATAAAAATTATATCTCTTTTTAATTTAGATAAAATTCTATGGTATAATACAAATAAAAATAGATATCAAATATTAATTAATATTAAATAGCACTCAATTGCCAACTGAAATGTTTGTTGAAAATACCCGAATCAATTATTTCTTCTTCTACATTAAAACTTTTAAGCTTTCTTACAAAGTTCTTACATGATATACGTATTAGTAGTATATATTATTTAAATCAGAACTCAAATATAATCTTAATTATTTAATTATAAGCAATTAAATAAATAAAATGTTAAGGTAGTAATATTAAATTTAGTTGAAAAAAATGTAAATACTTAGATGTTTATTTAGAAAATAGTAAGGTGTTTGCTTAAAAAAAAGTATTATAATAAACAAGTTTAACAGAAATTTATTAAAAATTAGGAAACTACCCAGCAATTCTGTTTATTAATGGAATTCTTTAGTAGATAAAAGAGATTATAATTTGATAATTTATTTAGATAAAAATTATGTAGATTTTCATCTTATGAATTTAAATATTGACGATGTCAGTGAATAATACACTATTTTGATTATAATATAACAGTGAGAGAATTATTTTATAACAGTAACATAAAGGTACCTTAATATTAATTTATGGTTTATGGAATGAGACTGGGAAAAAAAGAAGAAATAAATTTACTTAGGAGGTGGGATGGAGTATGATTGAATGATTATAAAGAAAACCAAGATTTTATATAATTAGTGTATATGTTTTAAAGTTTAAATTGTAATTAATTGCATTTGATTTTGCTAAATGGAAGTACTTAAGTAAAAGAACAGAATATAAAGAATATTATAATGTCATCAATTAGATTTTCGTTCATTTCAAGCATTCCTTTACAGTTTTCTTTTTATTATCTACAATTTAAGTAACTTTTTCTTTTTAATGAAAAAAGCATATCATGATTTCTTCGTCAAACCTCACTTTGTTCTCGAGCATAATTTTATCAGAATAAATTCGCTAATAATTTCCTTCATCATGATCACCATATGATTTTTGAATAAAAACCAAAGGAAATGAGTTAAGGCCTAATCCAGGTTTGCTCATTAATAATAATCAAGTTTATTTAATAAAATATATATTAAAATAGATTTGATTTTGAGTTTTCAAAAGCTATTCTACGATTATATATATTTAGACTCGAATTGATAAATATTTAAAGAAATTTTTTCTTACTAATTCCTAATTATTTTTATTAACAAAAAAGCAAAACTGTTTAAATGGCAGAATTGCAAATTGAGCATTACAATATAGAGCGGCTTTTGACTGAATTAGAGTATAATTTTAATAAAGCTAAAAAGATTAAACGGTGAGCCATTAGACAAAGTAGCAGAAATTTGGAATGCATTTATAAAATGGAGTAAAATGAACTTTGATGTAGAGAGGACAATTAATATTCCTCATTTAGGTAAGGTTTTGTTAGTATATCATTTAGGAAACTTTGCTTTTAGGTTACCACATGTGTAAGGAGAGGAGATAGCATTAGATAAAGAGAAAAGTGTTCTTTTCTATCCAAACGAAAATTTTTTGAATAGTGCAAATCTACGCTATAGGGTATATATTATATTTATAATATTTATAGGGGGAAATAGAGACACCGACTCCAACAATAAAAATCAGTTATCATTAGATTGCTAAATTATGTGGAGGGATAGAGACTCAAGTTTAATAAACATAAAAAGTGAATGATAAATCACTAGTCTCTAATAAATAGATGGGAGTTGATCGATCCCTAATTTAGGCAATTGTGGAGGGAGTATTCTTATCTTTAATTTAAAAAATAAAAACAAAAACTTAAGTTGAGGTTGATTTAGGATATTTCGGAAAATTTTTAAGATTTGATTCTACATTTACATTTGAACCACTGTTAAAATCTAAAGTTTAATCATAGATAAAATAAGGATCTTAAACTAAAAAGACTGTTAGAAATTTGATTGAATAATCAAAACATGCTATACAATTGACAACAAAAGGATAAATAACAAATTTCTAAATGATCAAGAATTAAATATAATAATAAGAAAGTAAATATTTAAACTAATTATCAATAGTTATGTAATAATCTATGGAATCAAGTCAATTGATGTAATCAAAGAAGGCAGCTTTTGAAATTTTTAATGAAAACTCTTAATAAAAAATGATGTAAACTCCAACAAGAAGAATAGGAAAATTAGAACAGTAATATAATTTTAAATATTAATATAGTATTCCAATAATGCCTGAAATGTTAGGAGCGGGTACTGATCCTTTGGCAAAAAACTAAGATTTTTCGAAATTGGTAGAAAATCCTGCAGCCTTAATGACATAATAGTTTATTAAGCCATAAAATGCAAAGATTCGCTTTCCACCAATATTAGATAGATTTGCTAGAACATTGGCAGCTCCTATATCAGGAATGAAATATAATAGCAGTGTAGTGGGGAGAATAGCTTCTAATTATAATCCTGGAGCTAAGAGATTTTATTTTGATAGTGAATCTAAGGGAGTAAGAATACTAAAGGCATTTGAATCAAAAGTTAATTTTACAGCAAATCCTTAATTATTGCAAAAGCCAGCTTCATTAGAAGAAGAATTATTGTATGTTACAGGTAAGTTAAGAACAAAGGAATTGAAAGAGAAATTAGAAGCTAAGAATAATTGTTATGCAAGGTATTAAGCTTATATTAATAATGAAATACCATAAGAATTCATAGCGGAAATTAAATAATAATGGGTTCAAGATATAATTGAATTATTACCAAGAGATTTAAAGAAATTAGGAGATTAATTGAGTTAAAAATATGTAGAAGAAATGATGAATGAAATTACTCATGATTACAATTTGAGTATGAAAAAGACTATTTTGGATTATGTACTGAAAGATGAAGAAGAGAGGTTGAGGATAGGTATAGTAGAGATTATTGATGAAATTCCAGAGTATGGTTCAGCTGTTTATAAAGGTATTGAGCCTAGTGAAGAATGGAAAAGGAAAGTAAATGAAGCTCGTGATGCTATGGTGTAGAATTTAGTAATCAATAGTAATACAACTCTCTAATTGTTGAAGAGTTGGTATGCAAAATATTCTAAAATGAATTTCTTAGTTTTATCATCTGCTAAGGATTAACCTATGAATATAAATTATTTTACAAAAGTTTAATAGGATCGTATTTAAGAAGTAAAGAATCATTTGTAAAATGAATGGCATAAAGAGGTTGCTGATCTTTATTAGAAAGAATTACATGTAGCAAATCGAAATAAAAGACATGCTATGTTATTCTTTGAAAGTACTGCTACTTTGATGAGTAATTTATTAAGAACTCAAATCAATGAGAGTTTGATATCATATAGGAATTTCTTTAAGAGATTTGATAAGAAAATATTAAGAACTCCATAATAAGTAATACTTGAGGAAGATGACTTTGATAAACCTATTGAAGATGTGTTTCTAACTGTTAAACTTAAACATGATTAAAATAAGATAGAATTTGCTGATCATCTTTAGATGAGTATTAAAAATGGTATTTTGAAATTAATTGATGATATTTACAAATGTTCAGAGAACTTTTAGAGACCTGAAAATACAATCTCTAGAAGTGAAAAAACATCTCTTTGGAAAATTCCTGAAGATGATGATACTTTTGTTTCAACTTATAAAACTATTAATGAAATTCTAGATATTAATTTAAAAAATGTTGAAAGTACTTTGGAAATATATGAGAAGTACTCATATCTATTAAAAGAAACAGAAAAAGCAACATCTTGGGCAAGTGTAGCTAGAACAAGAAATGAATTTATTTAAGCATTTAACAATTATTCATAATTATATGAATAAGTGAATGAAGCTATTCCATTTTTTGTGCGTGTTAATATGATTTTGGTTGACGGATGCGAAGTCAAAAGGAAATATTTGGATATCATTTAAGAAATCATTTAATTATTGGAAAGAAATATTCATGATTATATTATGACAACTAATTAAAGAATCAGTAAAGAAATTTAAGCTCTTTAGGATAATATTTAAGGTAGAGCAGATACAACAGAAAGATTGGTTGAATTGGAAGCAGCTCTAGAGAAGATAAGAAAAACAGAAAATAAGAAAGTTTAAAATGATTTCACAGATTTATAAAAATGGTTGTATTAGTTATACACTACCAATTATTAAATTAATGAAGATGATTTAATTTAAATTTCAAATACTTCAAGATTAGTTCATTCTTTAATGCTTAAAGTAGATTAGGAAGAAATTCGTATTCAAAAGGATAGAGATTAATTAGAATAATTTATTAGAGAAAGAAGAGAGAAGTTCTAAAACAATCTTGATGAAATCACTTCAAGTATAAATAGATTAAAAACATCTTATACTTCTGCTTATTAAGTTAAAGAAGCCAATGATGTTGTAGATAATCATGTTAAAAGATTATAAGAGTATGTAGCTGAAATGCAAGATATTTAAATGAGAGAAGAATAATTAGGATGGCAACCAACTGAATTTATTAAATTATAAGACGCTTAAAGCAGTATTAAACCTTATGAAGAATTATGGCATTAATTGAGAGATTGGGAATAAAATTCTACTAATTGGACAAAAGCCAAATTTATTTTTAGATTGGATGCAGAATCTATAGAAAAGGATGTGAAAACTATGTTAACCTAAGCTAAAAAATTGACATATTAATTCCCAAAAAATACTACTCCACAAGGTACTATGACATTGATCAAATATCTAACTGATAAAATAAATGATTTCTAAGTTTAATTACCTTTGATTAGAGTCTTCTCTAATCCAGGTATGAAAGAAAGACATTGGGAAGAGATATCTTAAATTATGGGATTTCCTGTTAGACCAGACAAAGAATAACAACTTTCTAAATTGATTGAATTAGATTTGAAATAACATTTTGTTAAATTTGAGGAAATATCTGATTCTGCAACTAAAGAATATAATTTAGAGAAGATTTTGAATAAAATGTAAGAAGATTGGGATAATGTTATAACAGAACTTAAACCATGGAAAGATACTGGTACTTTTATAGTTTCAGGAACATCAAATGATGAAGTCTAAACTCTATTGGATGATCAAATTGTTAAGACAATTACAATGAAGGGTTCTCCATATGCAAGAAGTTTCGAAAGCAGAATAGCTGAATGGGAAGCATTCCTATACTATACATAATCTCTTTTTGATTATTGGTTGAAAGTATAAGGAGTTTGGATGTATTTGGAACCAGTGTTTACAAGTCCAGATATTTTGAAACATCTCGCTATGGAAGGAACTAGATTTAAGGAAGTTGATGCAAGTTGGAAATCAATTATGAATAAAGTTAACTCAAATCCTAAAGTAATTGAATATACAAAGAATAGAAAAATGTTAGATATATTGAAAGAATGTCATACATCATTAGAAGTATGTTAAAAAGGATTAAATTCCTATTTGGAAGGCAAAAGAACAAATTTCCCCAGATTTTATTTCCTTTCAAACGATGAATTATTGGAAATTCTATCAGAAACAAAGGATCCTTAAAGAGTTTAACCACATTTAAAGAAATGTTTTGAAGGTATTTAGAAATTAAAAATTGATGGTGAAAAAAAGATTCATGGAATGTATTCATCAGAATAAGAGTATGTTTAATTCTAAAATATCGTTGATACAAATGCAGCAAGAGGAAATGTAGATGAATGGTTAGTGGAAGTTGAAAAAAGAATGATTGAGAGTATTCATTATTAAACAGAAAAGGCATTCAAGGAATATAGTGATACAAATAGAAGAAATTGGGTTATCAATAGATGCGGCATGGCAGTATTGAATATGGATATGACATTCTGGACAAGTGAAACAGAAAGAAATATGTTAGATAAAGGAAATGAAGGTGTTGGTTAATATGCAGCTACTTGTACATAATAATTACAGGAAATTGTAGCTTTAGTTCGTACTGAAATATCAGTTTTAGATAGATGTACATTAGAAGCTATGATTGTGTTAGATGTTCATAATAGAGATGTGTTAAATACATTACATCATGAAAAAGTAGAAAAAGTAAATGAATTTTCATGGTAAGCTCAATTACGTTATTATTGGATAGATAATAATACAACTGTTAAAATTATTAATGCGGTTTGTGAATACAATTATGAGTATTTGGGTAATTCTGCTAGATTGGTTATTACACCATTAACAGATAGATGTTATAGAACATTATGTGGTGCAATCCACTTAAATTATGGTGGTGCACCAGAAGGACCTGCAGGTACAGGTAAGACCGAAACTGTTAAGGATTTAGCTAAAGCTTTAGCAAGATAATGTGTTGTTTTCAATTGTTCAGATGGTTTGGATTATAAAGCTATGGGTAAATTCTTTAAAGGACTTGCAAGTTCTGGAGCTTGGTCATGTTTTGATGAGTTCAATCGTATTGATTTAGAAGTGTTATCTGTCGTTGCTTAATAAATTCTTACAATTTAAATGGCTAGAGCATCAAATAAATCTAGCTTTACTTTTGAAGGATCCGACATTAGATTAATTTAGACATGTAATTGCTTTATTACTATGAATCCTGGTTATGCAGGAAGATCAGAATTACCAGATAATTTAAAGGCTTTATTTAGATCTGTGGCTATGATGGTTCCAAATTATGAAATGATTGCAGAAATATCATTATATTCATATGGATTTAGTTAAGCAAGAGATTTGGCTAGAAAAATTGTTACAACTTATTAATTATGTTCAGAACAACTATCATCTCAAGATCATTATGATTATGGTATGAGAGCTGTTAAATCTGTGTTGACTGCAGCTGGTAATTTAAAGAGAAAGTTTTAAAATGAAGACGAATTTATATTGATGCTTAGAGCAATTAATGATGTTAACTTAGCTAAGTTTTTATCATTTGATTTACCCTTATTCTAAGGTATTACTAATGATTTATTCCCTGGAATCAAATTGCCTGAAATAGATTATAAAAATATGTATGAATGTATCAATATCGAAATTGAAAAATTAAATTTATAGAAGGTTCCAGATTTTATTGTGAAAGTTATTTAATTATATGAAATGATATTAGTTAGACATGGTTTGATGGTTGTTGGATTGCCTTTTGGTGGAAAAACTAGTGCTATTAAAGTATTAGCAGGAGCATTAACTTTATTAAATGAAAGAGGATAAATGAATGAAAAGAAAGTACAAATTATCACATTAAATCCTAAATCAATTACTATGAAAGAATTATATGGTAAATTTGACGAAGTGTCTCATGAATGGTATGATGGAGTTTTGGCAGTTAAATTTAGATAATTTGCTAAAGCAGAAGATGAGGATCGTAAATGGTTAATTTTTGATGGACCAATTGATGCGGTTTGGATTGAAAACATGAATACAGTTTTGGATGATAATAAAAAATTATGTTTGAATTCAGGAGAAATTATAGCTATGAGTAAAGCCATGAATATGGTATTTGAGCCAATGGATTTATAAGCAGCATCTCCAGCTACAGTATCAAGATGTGGTATGATTTATATGGAACCATAGATTGTCGGTTGGAAACCATTATAAAAGTCATGGATGAATACATTACCAAAAGTGTTGTTGAAGGATGATTTAGAAGAAATATAAGAATTATATGATTCAATGATGGAGCCTTTAATGGAATTCCATTCGCATCAAAGAATGGCATCTGAGAAATATGAAATTTCTCCTTGTTAGAATGCTAATTTATTAGTAAGTCATACAAAATTATTCAAATCTTTACTTTAAGTGTTTGATGATGAATAATTAAAAGGACTTGATTAAAAGATAAGATAAGGACTATTACAATAGTAATTTGTGTTTGCTTTGATATGGTCATTCGGTGCAAGTGTTAGTACAGATTTTAGAAAACCTTTTGATTAATTTATGAAAAGATTATGTGGAGGAGATATTCATGCCAAAAATGATGCTCCAAAAAAGAAGGTAGCAATTCCTGATAGAGGAAGTTTATTTGATTATATATTTGATTTGAAATAGAATAAGAGTGATGGTGAATGGGTTTTATGGACTCAATTAATTGATAAGAATGAATAAATTCCAGCTAAACTATAACCACACGAAATATTAGTGAAGACAACCGATACTGTACGTTATTCGTATTGGCTATTAAAGAATATATTTTCAGGTACTGCAACTATATTTTGTGGTCCAACTGGTACAGGAAAGAGTGTTTATATAAAAAATGTTCTTGCAGAGTTACCAAAAGGATAATACTCCGCTATAGAGTTAGGATTTTCTGCATAAACAACATCTACATAAACATAATTCATTATTGATTAGAAATTAGAGAGAATTAGAAAAGGATATTATGGACCAAGAATAGGAAATTATGTAATATTTGTTGATGATTTAAATATGCCAGCAAAAGAGAAGTGGGGAGCTTAACCTCCAATTGAAATATTAAGATAATTTTTAGATTAAGGTGGATGGTATGATAATGGTGACAAGGAGAAAATGTTCAAAAGCATTATAAATTGTGTATTTGTAACAGCTATGGGGCCACCAGGAGGAGGAAGAACATTTGTTACTCCAAGAATTTTGAGACATTTAAGTTTGATATCTTTGGCTGCTTTTGATGATGAAACATTAAATCGTATATTTGGATCTATTTTGAAATGGTTCTTTACGACATAGAATTTCCCATAAGATATTTTAAAGATGGAATCGAAAATAGTAAATGGAACATTGGAGATTTATAAATTAGCAATGAGAGAATTATTGCCAACTCCAACAAAGAGTCATTATTTATTCAATTTAAGGGATTTTGCAAAGGTTATTTTGGGAATATGTTTAGCAGATAAAGATAAAATTAATACAACGGATGTAATGGCTAGATTATGGACTCATGAAGTATGGAGAGTTTTTGCTGATAGATTGATCAATGATGATGATCGTTTATTAATGTTAAGGTCAGTAAGAGAGATTATGAGAAAGTCATTTGGATTGAATTTTGATACAATTTTCGAACATTTAGATAAACCTGATGCTGATGGTAAGAAAGATAATAAAATTGATTAATTGGATGAAATTAGAGGACTAATCTTTACTGATGTAATGACTCCTATGGGAGCTCCAAAGAGATTTTATGAAGAAGTAGTTGATCAAGCTAAATTAGCAAATGCTGTTGATTAATAATTGCAAAACTATAATGATCTAAGTGACAAACCTATGGATTTGGTGTTGTTTTAATTTGCTATTGAGCATTTACTTGTTATTACGCGTATAATGAAATAACCAGGTGGTAATGCATTGCTTGTTGGTGTAGGTGGTTCAGGTAGATAATCATTGGCCAGATTAGCATCTTCAATTGGTGATTTCAAAGTTGTTCAAATTGAAATATCTAAATCATATGGAAAAACAGAATGGCATGAAGATATTAAGAAATTATTAAAGTAATCTGGTGGAAAGAATGAGGCTTCTACATTTTTGTTCACTGATAATTAAATTAAATTGGAATCATTTGTAGAAGATGTCAATAACTTATTAAATACATCTGAAGTCCCCAATATTTTCCCAACAGAAGAAAAAACTGAAGTTACTGAAATGGTTAGACCAGCATATTCATCAATTTATAAAGAAGGAGAAGCTACTTTGAATTAGTTATATTCCTTTTTCTTAGAAAGAGTTAAAAAGAATTTACACATTGTTTTATGTATGTCTCCTATTGGTGATGCCTTTAGAACAAGAGTAAGAATGTTTCCATCTTTAGTCAATTGTTGTACTATTGATTGGTTTAATGAATGGCCTTAAGATGCTTTGGTGAGTGTTGCAACTAGATTCCTTAAACCAGTTGAAATGGATGATAGGATTAAGTAGGAATGTATTGATATGGTCTAGTTCTTCCATTAAAGTACAATGCATTGGGCTAAGAAATTCTATGATGATTTAAAACGTAAATATTATGTTACTCCAACAAGTTACTTGGAGTTGATTGTAACATTTAAATCATTGTTGTACGAAAAGAGAAATGAAGTCACTGCTTAAATAAATAAATATAGAAATGGTTTAAGTAAGATTACAACAACTGAAAATAATGTGGAAGGAATGAAAACCAATTTAATTTAATTATAACCTTAATTAAAAGATGCAGCAGAGAAAACAAAAGTAAAAATGGATGAAGTACAAAAAGAGAAAGTTTAAGCTGATTCATTGAAATCAGGTATTCAAGCAGAGGAATCTGTAGTTCAAGAAGCAGTAGATAAGGCTAATGCTATCAAAGAAGAATGTGAGGCAGAATTATCTGAAGCAATGCCTGCATTAAAAGCTGCTCAAGATGCTCTCAATGTATTGGATAAAAAACAAATTGAATTCTTGAAGCAGATGAAAGCTCCTTCTAGCACTATCAGAAACATTTTAAGAGCTTTATGTCTCTTATTATATCCAAATCCAACTGAAAAGACAAAGGACAAAGATGGTATTAGATTGGTTACTGATTGGTGGGCTGCTTCCTTAAAAGTATTAGGTAGATCTACTCTTCTAGAAGATATGGTCAATTTTAATACAGATACAGTAGAAGAAAAAGTTATAGTGAATTTAGGTAAGTATTTGTAGGATCCTGAATATAAGGATTCACTTGAGTTATCAGCAGCTGAAAATGCATCACCCGCTTGTAAAGTTATTATGATGTGGATTAATGGTATATATAGCTTCTATTTTGTCAATAAAAAAGTTAAACCTAAGAAGATTGCTTTGGCTGAATCTTAAGCTCAAGTTGATGGTCTCAATGCAAAATTGGCTGTTAAACAAAAAGAATTAAATGATGCTAATGAGAAGGTTAGCAAATTAAATAAAGAATTATAATAAACTATAGACAATAAAAATAGATTGGAAAATGAATATGAAGAATGTTCTAAGTAATTAGAAAGAGCTAAAAAGCTTATTGAATCCTTAGGTGGAGAAAAAGGTAGATGGGGAGCATTTGCTGAACAATTAGAAGCCAATTATGTTACATTGACAGGAGATGTATTGACTTCTGCAGGAATGATAGCATATTCAGGAGCGTTTACTCAAGCATTTAGAATTGAAATTGTCAAAGAATGGGTAGCTAAATGTGTTGAAAAAAGTATTCCTTCTTCTTAAATATTCTCATTGCTTACTGTTTTAGGAGAGCCTGTTAAAATTAGAGCATGGAATATTGATGGTTTGCCTTCTGATCAATTTTCAATCGAAAACAGTATTATCTTATTCAAAGCAAGAAGATGGCCTCTATGTATAGATCCTTAAGGGTAAGCAAATAAATGGATTAAAAAGATGGAATAATCAAAGAAAATTGCAATTATTAAACTATCAGACTCCGATTTCTTAAGACAATTAGAAAATGCTATATAATTTGGAAAACCAGTATTATTAGAAAATGTTCTTGAAGAATTGGATGCATCTCTAACTCCTATTCTATTAAAATAAGTATTCACTAAAGGAAATACATCTTATATCAAGTTAGGAGAAAGCACAATTGAATATTCAAGTCAATTCCAATTTTATATTACTACAAAACTTAGAAATCCTCATTATCTTCCTGAAATTTCAACAAAAGTAACTTTACTTAACTTTATGATCACATATGAAGGATTAAGTGATTAATTATTGGGTATCTTGGTTAAGAAAGAAAGACCTGATTTAGAAAGAGAAAAGGAAAGACTTATAATGGAAGGTGCTAGTAATAAAAAGTAATTAGCAGAAATAGAATAAAAGATATTAGAAGTGTTATCAGGAAATAAAAATATTTTAACTGATGAAACTGCAATAGAAATATTAACAGCCTCAAAATTAAAATCAAATGAAATTAGTGAGAAATAAATTATAGCAGAATAAACAGAGAAAAACATTGATGCTGCCAGATAAGAATACGTTTCTGTTGCATAATAAGCATCTTGTTTGTTCTTTGTCATATCAGATCTTAATAATATTGATCCCATGTATTAATACTCGCTCGTCTATTTTATTGATCTTTTCACTCAATCAATTGTGAAATCTGATAAATCTGATAATATTGGAATAAGATTGGAGAATCTTAAGAATTATTTCCTTCTTTCTTTATATAGAAACATCTGTAGATCCTTATTTGAAAAAGATAAATTGCTCTTTTCCTTCCTTTTAGCTACTAGAGTAATGGAATTCCGTAAACAATTGGATTAAGAATCATTCAGATTTTTAATGACAGGAGGATTATCATTATAAGAAAAGATGCCAGATTAACCAAAAGCTGATTGGGTATTACCGAAAAATTGGGGAGAAATAACAAGATTAAGTTTGTTACCATCAACTTAAGGATTCCATGAATATTTCTATAAAGATGAATATTTGAATGGATTTAAAAGGATATATGATTCATTATAACCATAATCAGAAGACTTACCTGGAGTATTAAAAGATAAATATTCAAATCCATTAATAAAGTTATGTGTTTTGAGATGTATTAGACCAGATAAATTGATTCCAGCCATCCAAATATTTGTACATGGTTATTTAGGTGAAGAATTCATTTTCCCACCAGCTTTTAACTTGGCTGAAATCTATGAAGACAGTTCATCAGTAACTCCACTTATTTTTGTTTTATCTCCAGGATCAGATCCTTTTGCTTCATTAAGTGTATTTGCTAATTCCAAGAATAAATCATTTGCATAAATATCATTGGGTTAAGGTTAAGGTCCTTTAGCCTAGAAATTGATATCTGAAGGAGTTATTAATGGAAGTTGGGTTGTATTGTAAAATTGTCACTTGGCAGTCTCATGGATGAATACTTTAGAAAAGATATGTGAAGAATTATCTCCAGATCCTAAATAAACTCATCCAGAATTTAGACTGTGGTTAACTAGTTATCCAAGTCCTTAATTTCCTACTGCTATTTTATAAGCTGGTATTAAGATGACTAATGAACCTCCAAAAGGATTGAAAGCTAATTTACAAGGATCTTATCTAACTGATCCCATATCGAATGATGAATTCTTTACTGGATGCAATAAGCCTGAATGGTTCAAGAGATTATTGTTTGGTTTATGTTTCTTCCATGCTGTTATATAAGAACGTAGAAAATACGGGCCTTTAGGATGGAATATTCCTTATGAATTCAATGAATCAGATCTACGTATATGTGTAAGATAACTAAGAATGTTTTTGGATGAAAATGATCAAGTGCCTTTTGAAGCTTTGAGATATTTAACTGCAGAATGTAATTATGGTGGAAGAGTAACAGACGATAAAGACAGAAATCTTATTAAAATTCTTCTTGAGGATTATTATTGTCCTCTAGTCATAGACGAAAGCCAAAATTATAACTTTGGTTATGAAGAATACAATGCACCTCACTTTGAGACCAGAGAAGAATATTTAGATCACATCAAATAACTTCCACTTTTAACTCCTCCACAGATATTCGGTTTCCATCCTAATGCAGATATCACAAAAGATATGAATGAAACAAATCTTATTTTAGACTCTTTATTATTATGTTCTGCTTAAGGGGGAAGTTCAAGTGGATAATCCTTTGAATAAGTTCTTGAATAATTAGTGAAAACAATTATGACAGATTTTCCAGAAGAATTTAACTATGAATAAGCTACAGAAAAATATCCGTTCAATCCTAAAGAGTCCATGAACACAGTGCTTACCTAAGAATTAACCAGATTTAATAAATTAATCAATATTATAAGGAAAAGTATGGATGATCTAAAATTGGCCTTAATGGGTAAGATTTTAATGAGTCCATAACTTGAAAGAGCTAGCAGACAATTATTTGATGGAAAAGTACCTGATCTATGGATGGAAAAATCTTATCCTTCTCTAAAACCATTAGGAAGTTATGTAATCGATTTGAAAGCAAGATTGTCCTTCTTCTAAAAATGGTTAGATGATGGAATTCCTTATAATTATTGGTTATCTGGATTTTTCTTTACCTAAAGTTATCTTACTGGTGTTTTATAAAACTTTGCCAGAAAATATGTAATTCCTATTGATGAAATAAAATTTGAATATAAGGTATTTCTATTAATAATGTTAGATTATGGATTAATCAATTAATGAACATATTTAATCAAGACCAGATGATGGTGCCTATGTTTGGGGTTTATACTTAGAAGGTGCCAAATGGAACTTTAATACAATGGAACTTGATGAATCAGATCCAAAAGTATAATAATTATTAAAATTTAGGTATTATTTACTAAATGCCCTACAATTCAATTATGTCCTATGCATATTTCTAAAATAAATCCTCCTCCAACCTATAATTGCCCACTTTACAAAACTAGCGCCAGAAGAGGAGTGCTATCAACAACCGGTCACTCTACTAACTTTGTTATGTATGTCAGGCTTTATACTTCTAAACCTGAGAGATTTTGGGTTAAGAGAGGTGTAGCTTTATTAACATAATTAGACGATTGATATTATTTTAGACATAATCAATTATTAAAATATCAAATTTATATCATTAAATAAAATTAATATGTTTCAAAATACAATTTTGGTAAATTACCTCTATAAATCTAATAATAATAATATATTTAACCCTAAGATGAACTTTCAATTTTATTTTCAAATGTAAGTTATTCTCCAATTTATATTTTAATTTCTTTGAATTAGCTGTCATTATTGATATCCTACTAATAAGTAAAAAATTTATTTGCACTTAATAAATACATATAATAAGTCTAAAATAATATTCCAGTCAAAATTCAAGTTTTTTTAATTAAATAATTAAATTAATTGGTTGAACCTATAAATTATAAAATTTTATGAATAAGTATTTTATTTTTGATGCTCATTTTGAAACTTTTTAGAGGGTGAAACTCAACTAATAGTGAAGAATCAAACACATGTATTGTAATAATTTATAAAGAATCATCCAAGATAAAAGAGAGTTAGAAATTAAAAACGAATTTGTTTATTGACAAATGCTTGAAATTTATCATAAAAAAATATGTGGAATTTTTAAACAATTAGAAAGGCATCTTTGAAATTGTTGAGAATTTTAATAATTTTATAATAATTGATGTTAAAGATGTTGCTGTAGAAATAAAAATTTAATTATTATTAAAAAGGGTAGAAATAGAATAGTGTACTTTGAAGTACAAGGAACTTGATTCTATGTCTTATTATGTAAAGTGCAAATCTATTTAATGGGATTGTAATTAATTTAAATTAATATTGACAAGATAATATATTATTCATTTTTAGAATATTTAATTAAAATATATGATGATATATTATAATATAATCATTTAATTGATAAAAAGGGCTTTTAAATCCTAAACATTAAATGAATATTCCTTAAGAATAGATATCTGAAAAAATTTAACTAATAAAAGGTGTTTTTAAGAATAAAAGTGTACTTCCTATTTACATTTAAAGGAAGTTATTGAAATAGATAGACTTCTAAGTAAAAGCCCTTGAAATTAGGAAAAATGGATCAATGTCTCCAAAAAAAAAAAATTAAAATTTAAGGTAACACACCCAACCCAACCACAATAATAAATTAGATAGAAGCTTTAATTTTGAAAATCTCAGTCATTAAGAATGTTTGAAGTGTAAAAAGATTATATCCTAAAATATTATAAAATTACAGTGTGGAAAAACGTAGCATAATTTTCATGAGAAATGTATACTTGATCATTTTAAAGAACTCAATGAAAATGATTAATTTAGGTTTACATGTATTTGTGGGAAGAAATTAAGGCCAGAATATATCAAAACTCTAAAAATAAAAGGAATAGAGGAATAGATTAATTTAATTTACTTAAAATAAGTAAAAGAGATTGCAAATTCTGTACCAACTGAAAAATGTAGAAATGCAGAGTGTAATTTTTTTTGGGTAAGTGATCTTAAATTGAAATTACAAAAGAATTTAGGAAGACAATTAAAATTATTATCCAAAAAATTCTGTCCATATTGTTGATTGAAACAATTTATACATAATTTAAAATATTTTTAAGCAGCATTTTCATATTTAGTTTAAGAATAAAGAACTTTAAAATTTTCAAATAATCAATATATTTTAAGATTGATATTATTTTGGTTGCAAAATTTCTATTGTATGTTAATAATGAATAAACTATTAGATTTTTCAAACAAAGAGAATTCATTAAGAAACTAAATTCTGTTTTGCATAAAAAGAAAATGAGATTTTTTATGGAATTTAAAAACTCTTAAATATATTATAGATTTTTAAATTGTATGTATCGATGAATTAACTAGTAATATAATTGTATGATTCAAAAGCCTGAAATAATAATATGAGATAAATAATTCATTATTTATAATGGAATTTAGATTTGGTTGTTGATATTTTTCAATATTTTAAACAGAGTGTTATTTTAAATAACAGAAATATAAGATTAAATTTTAAAATGATCCTAATTGAAATGGCATTCATTATTTTGAAAAAAGGTAATGTTAGTTTGCAAAGTAAATGTGTTCATATTTGCAATATTATTGTTATTTTAAAATCCATATAGTTAATTATTGTTATATTATTATTTTAAATATAGGATGTCAGACGAAGAATAACCATAATGTGATTATCAAAAATTTCTTAATTAACTGTAAACAGTTAAAAAGGTTGATGATATAGAAGTCTTAGATTCTAGTGACGAATTTTAGATGGAAAAAAATGAGACTCAATATAGTTAACAAAATATTTACCATTCAGGACTGGATGAATTTGTTATTCCACCCAAAGAACAGGACTCGGTTTCAATCGACACTAAACCATACGAAAGCACATAAATTGTAAAACCAAAGATACAGCCAGTCTAAGTATTCTGTTTAAATTTTAATTAGTTACCTCCTTTATCAAAAAAAATAAACAAAGCAATGGAAAGAAAATTTTGTTTTAAAAATGTGGAAATCAATTAGTAATTGTTAAAATATGAGACTGTTTATTATGAAATTGAAAGTTATATAGATGAAAATGATAAAGCACTTGTAACAAGATAATATTCTGATTTTGAATGGCTTTTTGAAGAGCTTGTTGAAAACTTTCCAGGTATTATTATTCCTTCTATTCCTTAAAAAAATGTGCTTGCTAAATTCAATATAACAGGATATACTAATTCGATTAGATCATAGCGATAAAAAGGTTTAGAAGAATTTCTTAGAAAAATTCTTAGTCATATTTAATTAAAGGATTGTGAAATTATAGAAAAGTTTATGACATTATAGGATTAAGATTTCAAAAAACTTGTTTAGAATTATCAAGTATAAAAATAACAGAAGTTAATCATAAATGTCAGTAAAAATATGGTTGTAAATGCATTTGGAAAAATTGGAAATATCTTTTTTAGTATAACTTATATATAATAATTAGGTGCATAAAATAATGATAATGAAATGGAGAAGTATTGTTAAATTGCAGTTTAAGAAATAAACATATAGAAAATTAAAATTAAAAATATAAAAGACTAATTAGAAAAGACATTTTTAAATAAATTAGAACAGAGTAAATAATTTATGAAGTTATCTACTCTGTTTGATGAAATTTAGAATGATATTGGATCTAAAGAACATATGAATACAAAATGCGAAACCATATCATTAGCTCTGAGAGACTCTTTTGCTAGTGTGATGCCCATTATTTATATGATTGATGTAATAATATATTGAAAATTAGGCTAGTAATACTTATTAGACATGGAAGTAGTTCTAAATATTGTTAAATACAGAGCAGATTTACAATAATCAATTACAGATCACGCAGCTGCTTTAACAAGTGCTAAATATACTGTATTTATTATATATTACTTAAATAAGCCTGAATAATAAGCATTAATTCAAACTTAATTGAATGAACATTAGAAAAGTATGAGTAAATTTGTGGAGAATTTTAAAAATGAATATGAAACATTTACAGATCAATATAATAAACATTTTAATAAGATGATGTTGACTGTTTTATAAGTTTGGCAGCAAATCAATACATAAATGTAAGAAACTTGGCTTTGAATTTTTTTAATTAAATAAATAAATGAACTTATTAATCCTTTAATATATTAATATTTTTCTTGATATTCTGAATCAATAAAGACATATGTTTATTCAATTATTCTAGTTCATAATATTTCAATAAAAAAAAAGTAATTTTAATATTATACTTCAATTTATAAAGGAATAAAGATAAGAGATGATTAATATAGGCTGAACAATTTATTTAGATAATAATCAATCTAAGAATACCTGTTAGAAAAATGGATGATGAATAAGTTTTCTTAAGGGCATTCTGTCTTCAGGATCTATTCGGAGCATTTTTCTAATCAAATCTATAAAGAGGGCATGTTTGGTTGGTATTAAATCTTCTAAAGTTTTCAGTTTCTTAACTCTTTCTATAGCAGAATCAGTTGGTGCTACAGAATTCCATTTGAAATAGGATCGATGCTAATCAAAGTACCTCTAATTTCAATAAGTGTACTTTTAATCATAATTGAAGAATGTTTTATATTTGGAATTCTTGAAATGACGGTAATCCATAGGTCCTATAGCTTTTTCAATCATGGCAATATGTTCTAAATCATCTTTATTTTAGAAATACAATTCCCCTATAATATTAATTATTAATATTTATACCTGTATATAATTCAAGTAGGACACAAGCAATGCACCAAATATCACTACTTTCATTCCATTTGGGATATCCCATAATAACTTCAGGAGCACGATATTATCTAGTATTTATAATAGTGCTATGGTATTCATAGTCAAAAGTAGCTCCACCAAGATCTATGATTTTAAGAATTTCTCTTTCAGGAACCCATATTCTAAATTTTATTTATTAGATAATATACTGTTTTCCTTTAAATGGCACTAATTTATATTCACAGTTAGTTGTTAAGATATTTTCAGGTTTGAGGTCTGTATGAGTGAGTTAATTTTGATGAAGGAAAGCAACTGAGATGATTATCTATTTGGCAAATGATTACACATATTTCATAGGAAAACCTATGTAATTATTTTATTTTATTAAGTCATATAATGATTTCCCTAACTTAATGATTATTTTAGAAATACCCTCTCAAAAACCATGAAATAATTGTCATATCTTTCAAACGATGTAAACAGTCTTACAATATTAAATGATCCATGTCTATCTTTTTCTTAAATATACCACAAGATTTTAGTTTCTATTTTTGCTGATTCAATGTACCTTTCTACAGCCCTTATGCACTTTTAAATCCAAATAATATTACTTTCATGGCATAATAATTAGCGCAATTTTTAACTTCTAAAACACGACCAAAGGTGCCATCTCCTAGAAATCGTGTAATAATAAATTATCCTGCTTTTATTTTCATTCCAATTTTATATTCAAAATGCCCAGCATCTTAATCCTCTTTCTATTTGTTTTTTCTCTTTTGCTTTTTGTGAGAGTATCTAGATGAAGATGATGAACTTGATGATGATGATCTTGATGAAGACTTTGAAGATGAGGAACTAGATGAAGAACTCATTTATAATAAATTAAATAATTATTTGATTTTCATTCTAATTTTGAGATTATATCCTATAATCTTTTTTATCATAATTATAATTCATATCTTATTTATCGATATTCTATTAATCTAATACACAAAATCTCTTTTTTACAACCTTTCCTCCTTATGACTATATTAACTCTATTTTTAACATCCAAAATATCAATGTTTTTTTTCTTTCTAAAAATATTTTCTATGATAGAAATTATTTAAATTTCATTAAGTGAATATTTTTATGCAGATCAATAACCTTATAAAATCAGATACTAAATCCCTAGAGTTTACTCCCTTTCTTTATCTATTTCACTAAATTTAATTTTGAAATCCTTCTAATTGAATTGTGGTATATTGTTTAGAATTAAGAATATTATATTATTCATTACTCATTTTTAGTATAATATAATATTAAACCTTTGTTGAATTCAAATTATAATAATATTATAAACAATATATCATCTTGATTAATATATATATTATTACTATTAGATTGTATTTAAGAATCATTTAACACATCAACAGTTTTACTCATTAGATATATAAGTTAATGAGTTTCATTAATTTAATAGTTGAAATAAATGTATCGACTTTAACCATAGTTGATTTATTAATTGACAAAAGAAAGTATCTTATTTATTGCTAGGATATATGAGAAAGAGTGAATTCAATTTATAATATTCATGTTATTAATTTAATAATAAAAAATAAGTAAATACACATAATTAATAACTAAAAAGTTTATATAATTTATTTAAAATTAATGTCGAAGAGAAGAAAGAATAGTTCATCTTCATCATCATCTTCATCTTCATCTTCTTCTCCTGAGAAATAGATCTTTGTTAACTAATGCGACAAGTATAGGGATGATAGATAGTCAGAAATTCGAATTCATTTCTACTTTAAAGATTTGTACATTGGAGGATTGAGAGAAGATGAATTTTTGTTTTATTTACTTGGACGCATATAAAAGGCTGTAAGAATCTCTCTTTCTAAAAGAGGGTCCATGCGATTTGTTACAAATTAGTTCTATAAATAAGGAAACGTAAACAATTGATGTAGCAGTGGGATTCAAATATGATGAGGACGCTCTCAAAGTTTATTAAGGAAAAGTATCAGTAAAAACGAAAGACAGACTTACGCCAATCCTATCTAAAGTGTATACAGAGATGTTGAAAGAATAAGGACATATAATAAAGGAATAGGCTTCTGATTTTCGCAAATCCTAATAGAAAGAGTAGTCTCGTGAAAAGGAGAAACCACAATAATACATTCCAACTTATAATTGTATAAATATCACCAAATTAGATAATATTTCAAGAGAATAATTATATATATTTGGAATTCCAAAAGAGTTTACAATAGAGGAATGTATAACTGAGATTAAATAAATATATGACCTAGTAGTTAAACCTGAAGGAATATTTCGATCTGAGAAAGTTGGTGAAATTACTTATGAATATTTGGAATTATAAGTGGAAAGAATTCCTTGTTAATAAATTCTTAAGAAATTGCCACTAGTGTTAAAGAATATCTCATTACTTTGTGTTTAAAAGAAGAAAAGAACAGATCCCTTTAATGAAGTGTTGAAACCATATCAAATTTAACTAAGTGGCAAAGTAAATCTATCTTAAGTTTACGCTCACTTAAATCCAATTGGAGGCGTGCTATTTCATTAAATAAGGTAATCTAATATATCAATTATATAGCGAATAAAAGTATAGTATAATGATGTAAAATGAATAATCAGTGACTGATTTAAAATTGCCTTGTAATCTAGAAATTTAGAAGGTTTAATGTTAAGTTACTCAAAGTTCTGATTAAACTATTTAAATGGCAAGACCTATTTTAAATGAAACTGCCTATTATAAGATTTAAGAATTTAAAAAGAAACAAGAAGAGATGAAATTAGCTCGTTTACATTCGAGTTCAAGTTCTAGTTCCAGTTCTAGCTCCAGTTCAAGTTCTAGAAGTAGAAGTAGAAACAAAAAGAAAAAGAAGCGTCATCATAAAAAAAAGTATTGAGGTTTTATATAATAAAATATTGATCTTTAAAATTTTATTGTAATTTTTTTTGCTTTATATTTGATTAATCTTAGCTGAAATAATAATTAATTAATCACATATACACTAATTATTAAAACAAATACAATTTTCAAAAATATTAAACCCTGTTTTAGATTTTTGTTGTAATTTCTGAAAAGACTTTACAAAATTGTTAAAACTTATAAAATTAATATTATTAAGGTTTACTTTTAAATCAGACAATTTTCCTTTAATTTATTTAAAGTATGGTATATTTTCAAATCAAGAGAACCTTTTATAAAAGTATTAAGTGTTTAAAATAATAATTATAGTAGATTGCGTAGCTTTACTATCATAGATTATAATAGATAAATAAGATATTATTATGCATCAATATTATCTATGGTTTTATTTTTGCTTCTAATATTTAATAACTTCTTATCTTATAGAAACAAAATTGAGTCATTGAATCTTTTTGTTGAAATAAGTTAAGGAAATATCTATATATCATTCTAATACTTAAAAAACGGTAATAATGCAAGGTTGAGCAATAATAATTCTATTTAATAGCATTATCTTTCTAAAGTAAAATTTAATATTTTATTATCAGGTTTAACTCTTTAGAAATTTATTTTCGATTCAAGTAACAATATATTGTATTCAACTTAAGCTTTTGAAAAAATCAATAGTTTAAATAAAATTATCAAAAGGAAGTTAATTGTGATATGGATAATATAAAGTTAAACACAAAGTTTTATGTTGCATTAAATTTAGATAATCTTCGTTATTTATTTATTATATTAAAAAAGATTATTTTTAGATTTAACTAATAGAAATCAATACATTATTCAAATTGGGTTAAATATTGTAAAAAGTTTATTTGATTTGTAAATAAATATTAAGAAATGATTTGCAATATTGTTATTTAAATTATGAATAGGGGCAACTCTAAATTTGCAAATTTGAAATTAAAATAATATTTAATAGAATAATATAATGTTTTATTCTGTTAGATTAGAAATTAAATTAATAAATTGATATATTCTCTTACAGATATGGAATTAATCTCTTTTTAGATTCCATTTAATAATTCAATCATAAAACATTATGAAATCAACATTGAAGATGTTAAGTTTTAATAATTTTTGTAATAAGTATTATAATTCCTTTTTTAAGCTAATAACTTCTGATTTCGGATCTAGTAATATCAAATATAATCTTAATACATTAAATTTTGCTATCAGTTTCTAAGCTCTATTTAATTTATTAATTTCTATAAAAAAAATATTTATTTTATTCATAATATTTAATATCATTTATAAGATCAAATGATGAAGTATTTGGTAACCATATCTGGTTATGAAACAAGAAATGATATCATTTTTTATAAGATCACTGTAAATGGATAGCATCTTTCTAAAGTGATATATAGAAGATATTCAGATTTAAGAGCTTTGCATGATCAACTTATAAAAAGGAACAATGAATTCAAGCTTAAATTGAATCTACCAAATTTCCCAAAAAAAAAATTATTTGGAAGAACTAAACACTCTGAGTCTGATATCGTTACAAGAGTAAAAATTAATAAGAATTCTTAGGGATTAGAGTTATAATAATATTTAGAAACTGTTCTCAATATTTAAATGTTATAGACATTTTCGTTTATAAGAGAACTTCATCCATAGGATGAAACAAATGATGAATCAATTAAGCAAATAAACTAAAGCGAATAATATACAAAAGATGTTTGTTGGCCTGAAATGTAAGAATTGAAATTGCGATATTTACAACGTCATGATTCAAGTTCTTCTCCTTCTAAAAGTTAATCCAAAAAAACAAACGGATATAAATAAAGATATTATTTTTAATTTGAAGAGCATATTAAATAGGAAGATTTTGTTTAATACTAGATTACATTGTTTGATCAAAAAAAGAATATAAGATACTTATTCAATGCTCGTTATAGTTAACTCAAGGAATATAATTCTTTATTAGAAAATAAACAATTCAAAAATTAACTTCCTCCTTTCCCGAAAAGAAAACTTATTGGATAAACATATGATAATCCAGAACAGATTCAGGAGAGATAAAAATAACTTGAGAGATACTTGAATGATATATTTAGCATAAAAGAATTTGTTAATAGTGAGCCTTTAGTTTATTTCATCATACGTATTAAGCTTGAATGTAAAAATATACAAGATTTTGATTAACAATAAAAAAAATGTAGCAGATACTCACAACAAGGAAATTGTTCATCCTTAGAAAAAGAACCCTTTGAATTACCATAAAATATTCAATCTTGTTGAATTTTATTTCATTTTGTGTATTGCTCATTTTAGTTTATCTCTAAACTTCTAATATGATTTTATATAAATAAATTATTATTCATGATGGTATTTAGATTGTTAATTAAATTAAAAATGACAATATCTTTAAAATTATTCAAGTTTAAATAGTGTTTACAAAAATGATGATGGAATAATTTTATTAAAAGTTTGAATGAAAGATCAAATGAATTAATAAATTAGCATAAAATAGATATAAATTGCAAAAAGATTGAAAATTTAAGTTTAGATTTGATGAAATTGATAAATGAATCACTCATAAAGAATTTATAAAATAAGCAACATAATTATTGAATTTAGACATTACTTTTGTATAAGGGTGTTAATTATGAAAAATAGGTATTAAAAAGTTTAATAATAAATTAATTATTAAAAAAAGAAAATTTTAATTTAGTTAAAATATTTATGAATGAAAATGATCATTATTAAATAATATATAAGTGATATTTGAATAATGAAAAATAATTACAATGCTTAAAGAAACAAAGAAAAAGAATTCAAATCCTTTACTCAATATTTAAAAGGGTTTTTGAGTTATGGAAAATCTAGTTGCCTTAATCTACAATAATAATAATTATAATAAAATACTGTGTGCATAGATCTTCCTCTACATTCACTATCTAAAATTATTCTTCTTCAAAATACTAATGATTTAAACAGTCTGTTGCATTGGGTCTTAGTTTTGCTGATGAAATCATTAACTACAATAATTCCATAGCATTAAGATTACAAATTTAAGACAATGAAATACTACTATTTTTATTCAATATCAACAATTCTGAAGCTTTTGTTGATTTAGGTGTTTAATATATTTTTTTTCCTGTCAATAAAGCATGGAACACACATCCTAAACTATATATATCACATAATTCATTATATTGTTTCATGTTTAATATTTCAGGAGCAATATATCCAGGAGTACCACATCTTTAATCATGGCATCTTTCCTCATTTATGAATGCTGAATATCCAAAATCCATAATTTTAATTGAATTAGGATCAATTTTTCTCAGTAACAAAATATTGTCTAATTTAATGTCTCTATGCATAATTCCTAATTTGTGGAGATGATCAAGTCCTATTAATAATTTTTTCATCATTTCTTGAGTTACTAATTCAGGCAAATTTAAATCATTCTCTATTAGATATTCATAGAGTGTTCCACCTTTACAATGTTCCATAATATATATAATGGACTAATCACATAGGTAGATTTGACTAGCTCCTAAAAGATATTAATGAGGATTGTAAGATAATTTCATATAAATCTTAGCTTCGTTCATTACGAAAGACTAAAATTGTTATCAATTATTACATTATCTCCAGAATCAGTTAACTTAGACTTTGGAAACTTCACTTATTTCGCCACAACAATCTCTTCTGTTAATAAATTTTTACATATCATAATCTTAAATAATAAAAGGGAAATTACCTCGACATTTTTGTGACATTTAATTACCTCTAATTTCTGGTAAAACTATTTAAAATTTCTATAATATGCTTTTCCATTAAGTTTGTTTTATAAGTCTTGTAAAATCTCATGTTTTTCACAGTATACAATTCTTTAATTTTACTTTATGTTGTACACCATCATCTCTTTGATTATTTTATTTCTAAATAGTGTGACAATATTACTCATAATGCCATTTGATTTGGCAATCCATGGAAGTCAAATCGAATCTCCTATCAATCAAATTTAGACCTTCTCTCTAATTAAATATTTCAACACCTTACCTTATTTATGATTAGAGAATTCTCAACTAAGTATAAATATCTTCCTTCTAACTCATTATTTTATTTTCTCTAAAGTTATGCTTCATGATGAACAATATATTTCATATTAAAAAGATATCGATAATAAATAATCAAAAAATGTAAAAAATTTGTTACTATAAAAACACTGATTTTGGCAATTTCTTTTTCAATATTAAAATACCTGGATATGCTAGATTAAATTCATTTATTTGAATTTTTAATATACGCATTTATTTATTTTTTCGATTAATTTAATTATTATTAATAATTAATCGTTTAGCTTTTGCTGGAATATTTCTATAGTTAAGCAACAATATAATTCGATTATGTGATCTTATGTATTTTTCTGATTTTCATACTAATTCAATTCTAAACACTTTTAAGTCAATTCAATTAAAATTTCTTTATTATAAATTAGCTTAAATATTGTTGAAAGTTATAGTTAATTTAATGGGAAGACTCTTTCTATAAATTTTTTTTACTTCTTTTTAATACCAATTTATATTAAATTATTCTTATTTAATCGAAAAATAAAATGATTCATTTTGATATCTTTAA
Organism: Paramecium sexaurelia; assembly: GCA_000733375.1. Taxonomy (NCBI): domain Eukaryota; phylum Ciliophora; class Oligohymenophorea; order Peniculida; family Parameciidae; genus Paramecium; species Paramecium sexaurelia. The sequence continues at coordinate 453,467 of JPFM01000024.1, forward strand.
TTTCCAACAGCAATCTTTATTTTAATACATTATGTAATATTATTATATATTATATGATGTAGTCAAATATATTATAAATCTTCAATCTCAGCCAAATTTATGCCTTAATTGATTTCAAATTCAAACTTTAAAATATTCTGTGTCATAAAAAGTGAATAAAGATAAATATTAAATGCGAAGTTCAAATGTATGGTGAATACTTAATCTAATTAGTTCAAAAATTTATAAAATTATAATATAATTTTTTTTTCTATCAAAGAGTAAGAGAAATAATAATACATTATATATAATTATTAAATATAATAATGCAAGATTTCAAAATCATCTCAAGAATCTACCATCCATGTATTTCTTAAGATGCTTTTTCCCATATTAAGGAATTTTTTGATATAATAAACCAGCCTAAAGAATAACCATATAAGATGAATGACTCTTTTTTTATTGATTATGATGAAGAATTTAAGTTCATTACATATTAATTTGATCGGAAATATTATAAATCTTTAGAAGAGCTTTTTAATTAATAAGATCAAAAAGAGTTTTAAAAAACAATACAATGCTGCAAAAAAATTATTGAGGAATTGAAAAATGATCAAAATAAGTTTTAAGACTTATCAATATAGAATTTTGATTCTTAAAAGATTTTGGTGGAATTAGATAAAAAAGATAATATAAATAATCTTTTTATTCTAAATATTATTTCTTAACAGAATATTAGTAATTAGTTGAGTGTTTTTCAATAAATCAATGATCACTTAGAAGATTTAAACAATGTCAAATCAAATTTTATTAGTAAAACTAACAAAAATGTTGAAAAACAAAAGATGGATTTTGCAATTAAGAACTTTAAACGTTCCAATTTTACTCTTGATCTGTTATTTTATGATTATATAAATTAAATAATGAACTCAAAATAATTAGATGAATTAGGTGAATATACACAATTTGAAAATTATCTAAAATAAAAAGGAATTTAATATTAAAAATAAATAGAGAAAAAGATTGAATAATTGGATAAATTATAAAATAAAGAGCATTTTTCACATTTGATTATTAAGTTAAAAGAAATAATTTGCATCAATATTGGATTAGAATCAAAGTTGTAATTAATTATTGTGAAAATTATGTAAAAACATAATTTATTAAAGGGCTTCTTTTCAAAAACTTACTTAACTGCAATAGATTCTGAATTAGATTATTAATTTAAATAATATTTGAGAGAAATAATATACAATAGCTTTAAATAGGAAAACCCTTAAAAAGTTAATAGTAATATAATTGTGAATTACTTAAGTATTCTAAGTTTTAAAAAATCATCTGCAGATTTTTAAGAAAATATAAAATTAATAATAAGATATACTCATGAAAAATTGGCAATTTTTAAATATGAATGGTCTGGTAAGATATTATCTGATAAAGAAATACTTCAATAATTTTGTCATGAATAAACTAAAATAATTAAAAGTGAGAAAAAAAAATTAATTAACTCTGATTATTTTGTTGACATAGTTTAATAATCTTAGATATATAAAGCAAGGGTGCAATTTCTTGAACTAGGATTAGATACTCTAAAACAATATTTGAAAATTGATCTATCTCTATTGGCAAAAGACTATTTTCATCTCTATTAACAATAGTTAAGAAGTGATTAGTTTGAAACTATAAAGGAAGATGAAATAATGAGCAAAATATTTTTAGAAATTACAAAGTCTTTAATCAAATAAATTAATTGATGATTTTGAAGGGAAAATTTGATTTATAAAATAGTGTTTGATATTTGTTGTTATAATTTTTTATTAATCTATTTATTATTTCATTCATAATATTTAAAATATTGATAACCTCAAATTAGAATAATGTAATTTTAATTCAATAAATTTTATAATTAAAGAAATTAAAAAATAATGGATGAAGAATTATAAGTAAATTTATTTGAATATAAAAAGATTAAAGAATAATTGACATAAGTTCCATTCCATACATTGTTAGGTTTTGAAAAACAAATGAAAACTTAATAACAATAATCTAAACCTTAAATAAAAGATTAAGAATTGCCAAAGAAAATTAAAGGAGGGTATTTAAAATAAGTTATAATTTTACTTAAGTCCTGAGGTAAGAGATGCAAGAAAACCTCTTCCAAAAATTTAAATTAAACCTGAAAAAAAAAATGAATAAAGAGATCCTAGATTTGATATGACTGCAGGAGAATTAAGTTTAACCAAATTTTATAAATCATATAATTTTATTGGATAAATGAAATCTAATGAAATCTAAGTTTTGAAAAAATAATCTGAAAAACTAGATTAAGAATCAAAATAAAAAGTAAAATAAATGATTGGAAAATCAAAAGATGAGATAATCAAATAAGAATAATATTTAAAAAAATAATAAACCTTTTCTAAATTAAAGAAAAAGAATTTTCATCCAAAATAAAGTAAATATATTTGTTATCTATTAGGTTTGATAAAGGAGCAGTTATTGAAATAAAAGTTTGAATCATTAGAAGCATCAGGAAAATTGGATGCTTACATGAAATCGAAAAAGAAATCAATATCGAAAAAACTAGAATTTGCATCAAAAAAAATTAAAAAATGAAATATAATTATTTCATAAGATTATTTTATATATTGTTGCTTAATACTTATTATAAATTTATTTTCAATCAACTTAAATTATTAATAATACTACTAATATATTTTTAATGATTAGTTTTATTAATAATATTTAGTTTCTAAGAATTTTAGGAATATTAATTTAGAAATGTTTGTTAGTGCTAATATTATAAGAAAATAAGAATACTAATACATTAAATGATAGCACTTTAATTTGATGTAAAATTTTATAAAAAAAAAAAAGTTTAAATTTATGGAATAAATTTGATATATATATATTATTATAAAATAAATAAATGTACACACATCACCAATTCAAATCTTAATGTGAATTAGTTATGAATCAATGTTACTATAAAGAAGGAATAAATCGTCAGAATCTTTTAAGAGATGAACAACATTTACTTTAAATGCTATAAAATAGTTATCATCACAATCATTCAAAAGAACTTTAACTAATTGATTAACTCACGTAGGATTATAGACACTTATAAATGTACATATATTTACAGAAGTAATTAAATTGAATAAATAAGTATTGTAAAACATGTAGAAAAAAATCTGCATATAATTCTAAATTATTCCCATGATCCATTTTAGATGAGTAAAAAATTAACCAAATAAGTTGGAACAATATAATATGCTGGTCATCATATGTATCATTTTCCAGAATTACATTCTTTGGGAAAAATGTTTAGAGAATATTTTGGAATGAATATAGATCAATTCGAAGTTTGCTCATAAATGATAGAATTGTGTACAGATTTATAACTTTTAAAAAACCTTTATCTAAGTTATTTTTGTAAGAACTATGGTTTAATGGCAATCACAATTTAATAAAATGGACATTATTTTACAGAACTTTATAAAACTTACGATTTTTATATATCTGATGAAGCATAATCTCTTCCTCCTGGAGGATATAATACTTCATATCCTACAACTTAATTGTCAAATTCTTAATTGCCTCCTCCATATGGATAAATTGCTAATTAATATCCCTAATAATACAATCCTTTGCCTCCCCCTGGATAATAACCTCCTTAAGGATAATAGCTTCCATACTAGTAATAATATCCTAATTACCAACCTAATGATTATGGAAACTAACCTTATCAACAAGGACAATCATAACCTTATCAATAATCTACTAATCCAATCGGATATCCAAATTAGGTTTACCCTTAATAATAAATTAATAATGGATATCCTTCGTAAAATCCAATACCCTCTCCTAGCTACCCCACATCCACAACTAATAATCAATAATATAACCCAAATATCTTTAATCCCATACCTAATCCTACATAATAGTAAGGATATTCTAATTAACTGATGACTTCCCCCTAATAATCAAACAATGTCCCAATGCCTCCTCCTGTAAATTATTAAAACACACAAGTTCCAATGCCTCCTCCTGTAAATTATTATAACACACAATAACAATATCCTTATAAATGAAATACATATCATTTATTTACAAAAAACATAATATTATTGTTAACTATTATAAAGAATCTATATTTAAGTATTTTCTAGATAAATCTACTTTTACTTTCAAAAATACGAATAAACAAACTCTTCATTAAAAATACTACATTTTAAATGATTATCTGAGATTTTATTGATTTACTTTTGAAAATATTTAAATTACAATAAACTGTATTGGAAAGATACCTCAAATATATCATTCTAAACTTAAGAATCATGAAAGATAATATTTATTATTGATGATTAATATCGTTATTATTATCTTAGGATAAAAATAAAATTTAAAATACATTGATAAACTTTATAATAATATATAGTACTTGCAGTAAAAAACAATTTCAAATTTAATATGTCTTTCATTAATTAATTTATATATCAGATGTTTAATCCTATTTTTTTGTGATTATAAAATTTTAGAAATTCTGCTTAAAACCAAATCATTCACAATGTATATTTCTCAAAATAATAAAGTAGATTAAATGTCAAATAAATTAAGAATGATAATCTTATCTAATAGATTAAAAGACTCTAATATGAGGTTAAATAAAAATTATCAAATATGATAAATTTTAATAATATATATATTCTATAGCTGAAAATTTATAATCTAAAATAGTTGATAAACAAAGAAATATTCAAATGAAAATGTTATTTTATGATTAATAGTTAAATAGAGAAATTAGATGATTAAACTACCTATAAAAGTATTATTGATAATAAGAAATTCATATAATAAAGAATATAAATCATATAAAATTGATTGATAATATATTCGAGTTATTGTTTAAAAAGGAATTCTTAAAATATTTTTCATTTGAGAATAATTATATACATTTAAAATTAATAAATAAGTCAATTTTAGATGTTTTTTATTTTTTTACCCTCTATCCATTCTCCTTTCTTAATTTATCCATCCAATAAAATATATTAGCCTCTGCCATGTTATTTTCCGCTTACCCATTCTCCTTCATATTTTCGACCGTCAGCCCAAGTGTATACACCATAACCATGTTTTTTATCATTTATGTATCCTCCTTTATATGATCTACCATCTTGCCATGTATAATGTCCTTAACCATGCATATTATTATTTAACCATTCTCCTTCATATCTTCTACCATCGCTCCATTAATAGACCCCTTTTCCACTTATCTAATTATTATCCCAGTCTCCATCGTAAAAACTTCCATCATTCCAGATGTATTTTCCTTTGCCATGTTTCTTTCCTTGATAATACTAGCCTTCATATTTAGAACCATCCGCCCCTATAATCATAATCTAATTATAAATTACAAGTTTCTACTCCAAATCCATGTTGTAAATCATTAAGCCATTCTCCTTCATATTTTGCTCCATTTGCATGAGTGTAAACCCCAAATCCACAAGCCTTATCTTCTACCCACGTTCCTTCAAAAACATCTCCGTCAACATGATAAAACTTTCCCTTTCCATGAGCCATATTATTTTTCCATTAGCCAACAAACTTTGCTCCATCATTCCATAATTGCGTTCCTTATCCATCTCTAGAATTTCCAATCCATTCCCCTTCATATATTGCACCGCTTTTATATTTAAAAGGAGGTCTTTGCTCCCTTGTTTTTGAATTACTATGTTATTGGGCATAATCTTTATCACTACTAAAATATTTATTAGCAGATGGAGGAGCACTTGCAATATCATTTGTACCAATTGACTTTTTTAATTTTTTCTTTCTAACAATATATCCTCTCCAATGGGCTTAAATTTTGATTGCTGCTTTAGTTTTCTTATTTTTACTCCCATGGTCACCACTCACATTTGATACTCTTTATTTACTGGTCTATGATAACTTAGATAATTTATACTTGACTTTATTATTAACTAGTTCTATAAGCCTTATACTTAATTATAAATATATACTTATTAATCTACTGTTAGCTCTCTGCCATCTGGTTTTTAACATGATTAACAGTTATTACATTATCCCATTGTAGATTTTAAATTTATATATAAATTTATTATGATTCCTGAATAAAAGATTACTTCATTTTTAGACTGTTAAAATAGAAATTATTTAAATATATGTATATTGTAGATAAATTTAAACTATAAAAATTGAAAAAGAAATATTGTTAAGAATCAAATTTTTTTTATTAAAATTTTCCTATTTCAAATAAATGAATAAATTATTATAAAAATGATAATGTTTAAAATTAACAAAAAATGATGAGATATATTTGATTATAACTTTATATTTTTAAGATAAGAATATATAATAAAGAGAATAATGAATAATTAGCTATCAATGATAATCGAAATATAATTAAAAAACTAAGTAAGACTCTCTTTTGCTTAAAATAAATAAATATTATTAAATTTCAAGTTGGATGTTCTATATTGATACTTTCTATTTAGCATTTTAGCTCTTTCATCTCCTCTTAAATCATATCAAAATTAGGCTAGTGATGAGCATACTAAAAGTTTATTGGACTATATTCTAATATCTTTCTATGTTAATTAAAAGGAGAAATATCTTGTTCCTCTATCCCTCCAAATTATTTAGAATCAAAGGAATCTAGATATAAATGATAAAAAACGACCTTAAATTAAATTAATTGATGGCTATATTCGGTGAGATGGTGTTTAATTTATAAGCAATGAGTCGTTCTTTGTATTGTCATGTTCTTCTTTTAAACTTTGAATAGTTTCTAAAGGCTGGTAAATAGGTTAAGAAACATTTAACATAGAATTAGGAACTCTTTTTTATGGTTGCTCTTATTCTGATTCCATTGATCGATCATTGTCATCATCATCTGATCTTTCATCTAACATATGTACTCTTTTTATATAAGAGTAAAAACGATTCTTCACTTAATTTTCCTAATGATAGGTCCTCACTGTACTGGTCTTCGATTTAACATTTTTGCTATTTCGCTCCACTTAGGACCATATATTCGATATTGTTCTAAAATTATTTGATCTTCTTATAAAGTGAATTTTTCCCTGTTTATTTCAGGATCCAAATTATTTAAGAACCTTTCTCTAATCTATTTACTTGAACGACCTTCCATTAGCCCTTCAATCAATTTCCAATTACGACCATGTTCATTAACTAGCCTGATAACTTCTTAGTCTTCTATATCTGTCCACTATTTTCGAAGTTTAGTCAAAAAATAGATGCAAAAATACTTTATTTGGATTAATTCTTTTCCATCTCTATTAACACTAACTAATATTTCGTCCTGGAATGCTCTCAGCAATTAATTTCCAGTTTCCGTTATGCCGAATGTGCAATTCCATTAATAAAGAATCCTCATTAGGTTTCCAAAATTTGCCATACCTTCTCTCTGAAGAACTTGAATCAGAGTCTTTACTCTGCTTATGAATAGATTTTGCTATCTAAGGTGATCTAATATGAGTAAAAATTTTAATGATACTTTGAAGATGTAAGTTTTCTATTCATTTTTGAATATTTAATTAATATAATTATATAAATATTAACTAATATTAAGATATTATTATAAAATTATTTATCAATAATAATCTCAATCTATTGTACTTTTTTCTTTAATTCTTTTACATATCAGTATATTTCCTATACATAATTCAAATATTATAATAAATAATTACTAGTTTAAATATCTATTCAGATTTTGTAAAAATATTAACAGGTTTATTGTTTTATTTATTTCAACTTATTAGTTAAATTCAATTCATTTATGATTATAAGAAACTAAAATAATTTGATTATATTTACTTTTTACTATTAATAGTAAATATTTATCAAAATATAGAGTAAGTTTTTAAATATATATATCATCATCTTATAATACAAAAGTATTAAAATGTCTCTTATAAATTATGTAATGCCAATATTTTATTAGATTTTTGTTGAATAAAAAAGTGTTTATATAAAGAAAATAACAAAAATAAAAAAAATATTAATGAATAAAAATTTGAGATTCATCTTTATGAGCTTTAATAGTTTTAAGTAATTTGAAAATAAAATAATAATTTATTCAAAATTTACAGAGAAAATATAATCTTCTTTGTTTAAGAGACAATAATTTTCTAGCTTTTTGAATTAAAATTTTAAAGATTTTAAAATATATTCCTTATAAGTATGTTAAGTTAAAATTGATGAAAGTAAATGCTATTTATTAAGATCAAAATAAGAATATCATTCAAAATTTCAAGGAATTTTAATTATTACAAAAAATAAAAATGTAATAAATTTTAATTTCAATTCTATTCATAAATTTTATAAAACACTCTTAGGATTAAATTGCATTTTATTAATAAAATTATAATCAGTATTTTTTTTCGAAAGAGAAAAAAAATATATTTATTATTTTCTTGATATAAAATCTTTTCATATGAAGAGTATTTATGTTTTTAGTCTTAAAATCTTTATTATGATAAATTTTTTATAAATAGGATTATATTATATAATTTATAGGGTTTGTTTAACATTTTAAATATAAATGTAATAGTTTATTTAAAATAATGAGTTTTTATCTCTTAAATCTAAAATTTAAAGTATTTAATTTTAATCTTATGAGAATAAGTCAAAATTTATTTAATAAAAATATCTTATTAATTTATCTTAACAAGAAGGACAATTTATAGTAAATATAAATGTGAAATAAGCAAAGTATTGTTTTAATCGAAAACATAATTATAATTAAACTAAAGACTAAATTGCTAATCTTCTATATAAGGCTTGAATCTTAGTATAATAAATACATAATATAATTCTGTTATGATTTAGATTGATTAAATATAAAATTAATTTAAATGAACCTATCAAAATTTAAAAAAGAAAACTCTATTTATTTAACAAAGTTCATTTTTATGTGAGAATTTAAATAATTTTTAACTAACACAATTTCAAGCAATCTAGAGTACTATTTCTAAAATGTTATATAAAAATCTTGTTTCTTAACATATTATAATTTATTTTATTCTAAATTTTATCATTATTTAGATGAAATATCATGAATTAAGTTATTTGAATAAAACTTAATTAATCTTTAATACAGGCCATGCTATATGAAATGAATAGAAAAAATTAGAGAAGGGTTATTCTAAGTTGAATTAACAATTTATATTTGGATTTAAAAAATTTAAATAAAAATCTTTCCTTGATTTAAAAAAATATATTGAAGAAATTTCTTATCAAAAGAGTCATTTAGAGTATTGATTCTTTTCTCTAAGAAATTTAAAAGGATTAGTGATTTTTTAGAACACATTTAATATATGGAGAATAAGTTAAAATAAAATTTGGAAAAATGATTATTCATTTATTAGTTTGAGAGAATTAAGAATAAACAGCAAATTTGTTATTTATATTTCAATATTTATAGACAAATTAAATAGAACATTCCTCAAAAGGCAATTATGTATTAAATAACGTTTAAGAGGAAATCAAATTAAAAATTCACAAGGAGAAAATCGAAAATATGGAGTTAATAAATGGACAAGAAAGATTTCCTAAAACTTATAATATTAGTAAGAAATTTCATTTTTAGTTTATATATATATTATAATTATAGTATAAATGGATAAAATCCAGTGAGTATTGAATATAATTCTAATTTATACACATTCATAATCAGTTTTTTGATCTATTATCAGTTATTTTTTATTTAAAATACTTTAAAATGCTTTATTAACCTTCAGAATCTCCTCATAAACAGGCCTCAAAACGATTTGCCTTGAAAAAAGAAATGCCTATTTTAAAATAATTTCGAAAAATATACAAGCAATATAAATAAAAACCTCATCCTCATTTAATCTAAAAAGAATTTACAAGTGAATAAATAAAACAATCAGAATTAGAAGTTGAGCGTCTTTCGAATTCTCTAAAAATCAACTTCGGTATCCTTTTTAATAGAAAAATCTAAACTGATTAAAATAAATTTAGTAATGATGATTCTGAATATTCACCATTTTCGTAAAACACTTTTACAGAGGACATTATATTAAAGGAACAAAACAAAAAAGAATTAGATTTTAACATTTTATATTAAAAATATTTAGAGAATCAATTTACAGAAGGTATTTACAATAATTTACATTAGATAAGAAATAAAGATGTTTAGAATGGTTATAGAAAAATTGAGTTAAATTATTCGAACGTTTAGGCATTATCAAAATTACTATATCATTACCACGACATTGATAGTTTGTAGTAGGTTGATGAGTGGAATATTAGTGATTGTTATAATGCTTATTCTAGTATTTTAATCTTTTCTTTTATTTTTGAACTCAAAAACTGATTCGCTATCAACCTAAAAAAATTAATTAATCATAATAAATTACATTCCAATCCTATGATTATAATATATATTAAAATGATTATTTTGAATTGAGAATTAATTTATTTTTCAGCAATCGTTCAAGAATATGATTGTCTGTTGAAAAAAACTTACAAATTGATTAACAGAATTGCAATTATCACAAATTAAAATAATTTGTATATATATATAATTTTAATCTAATAAATTAAGTTATGACATAAAATTAATCAATATGTAATGGTTTACTTAATTCAATCAATTAATAATAAATCATAAATTAATCAAATTCTAATTTCAATCTATAGTATAAAATATCTTTACACTAAAAATGAGTAAAGAAATATTTGAATTATAAATGTAGACTAATAATATATTAAATTAGTATAGAAATCAATGTTATTGAAAAATAAATGATCAAATTTTAAAATCGTCATCGTCTCTGCTCATTCTTCTTTACAATCCAACATTCTATGGTGTAGTTGGTATGCCATAAATATAAATAGGTGAAAATTCATCGATTTCATCTACAGTATTAGCTTACATTCTTTAATCAAGTATGATTTATTAAAGTAAATATTATTATTATTTTTGTTAATGAAGAAATCTGATTAGTAAATTTTAATCAATAGTCTATTTTTAAGTAGTTTGTTGTTGATTTGTAGATTTCTTAGGCTTTTCTATTTTTTTTTTAATCTCTTTTGGAACTATTTTCTCTTTCAAACTTTCATTTTTCGCATCTTTTTATTATTACCTATAATTTTTGTAAACAATAAAGGGCTCATTTAAATTAGAAGACATTCCTGAATTATTTATTAATTATATTATTTTTTATATATTTCTATAATGCATATATATAGCATTATTTTTGATCAAATATTAGTCATTAAATTTAATAACTGTATATAAAATATGAAATAAGAAAAGGACATAATATACAACGGAGATTTCGAAGATAGTGAAGGAGAGGATGATGATTAATCATAAGATTACGATAGCGATGAAGAGTTAAATAAAAAAAGAAAAAGAAATAACTATTAAACACTAATAAGAATTTAATAATGAATGTTTCAGGTATTTTTTACAATATTAAATAGATACTTAGTATCCTGTAGTGAAATTTGTAGGAAAAATGCTATACAAATTTAAATTGTAATATGTTCCTTACTAGGAAGTAAATAATTGGGATTTTTGTTGGACTGACAATGCTGTTCTTCCTGAAACTTTAGCAAAAATGTAATGTAAGAAACATTTCATATATAATTACATTAGCTCATTAGAAGATTAATCATTTTCCAGGAATGTATTCATTGGCTCGTAAAAATCATTTAGGCAAAAATTTAAACAAAATGCAGAAACAGTTTCCAGATGAATATGATTTCTATCCAAGAACTTGGATGTTACCGAGTGAATATAATGATTTTAAATAATAATTTGGTAAAGCGAAAACATTTATACTCAAACCTGAAGCATCATGTTAAGGCAGAGGTATAAAATTTAAGGATATAATTAGGAATCTTTTTAACTAGGTCTATTGAATCAATAAATCCTACAGAACATTACGTTGCTCAAAGATATATTCATAAACCACTGCTTATAGATGGATTAAAATTTGATTTGAGAATGTATGTTTTAATATGTGGTTGTGATCCTTTAAGACTCTATCTATATAAAGAAGGTCTAGCAAGATTCGCAACTTAAGCATATATTGCTCCTAATACAAATAATTTAGATGATGTATGTATGCATCTCACAAATTATGCGATAAACAAAGACAACCCTAATTTCATATTTAATTCTGATGAAAAAAAAATGGATGTTGGACATAAAAGAAGTATGTCGAGTGTTTTTTAACTTTTGAGAGATTAAGTAATTATGATTATATATGTAGAATCAAAATGTAGATTAATTACTTGATGATATTAAAGATTTGATAATCAAAACTTTTTGTTCTGTTTAGCCAATTTTATAGTAGAATTACACATAAGTTGATAATTATGCAAATAACATGTGTTTTGAAATTCTTGGTTTCGATATTTTGATTGATAGTTCTTTGAAACCTTATTTACTTGAAGTTAATCACACTCCTAGTTTTACAACTGATACCCCATTGGATTAATACATTAAAAAGAATTTAATTGCTGATACTATTACATTAATGAATATCAATATTAAAACTAAGAATGAAGTTATTTAATAAAAAAAAGATGAAATGTAAAAAAGAGTGTTAACAGGCAAAAAGACTAAATTATCAAATGAAGAGAAGAAATTAATTAAAATGTAATTCTAAAAATAGAGAGATGAATATGAATCATAGAATAAAGGAAATTTTGAATTCATTTATCCATGTTCTAAATCTTATGAGGAATATTTATAACATTCCTTAAAAATTTATGAAGAATGGACTGGAGCAAGTAAATTTATATTATAACATATTTAGATATTAGAAGAAATTAGAAAAGGGAATCTATTCAGATAAATTAAGAACCTTATAATAAATCATAATCTTAACCTAAGAAGAATATACCTGAAAAAAAGAACACTTTGTATAAACATGTTTAGAGTAAGGTTAATACTAATTTATTCCCTATTAATAAAAATGAATAGAATAAAGGAGATGAAGTAATTTAAGAAGGAGAAGAACAACCTCCAAATTAAATTATTACCATACCAGAGGTAAATAATGATAATTTTGTTCCTTACGAGGATTATTAATAATAATCATTAGAATCAATTAAAGATTTGTGTGGTTATACTGATAAGAGAGGTAGGGAATTATAGATTTTAGACTTGATTTAATATAGAAAGGTTGATAATAGACTTAATAATTCTCATATCTAGTAATAAAACATTTAAAATATTTTGTCTCCACTTTCTTAAATAAAAGGAGTATTATAAGTTATGACATTAAAAAATGCAAAGTAATTTGCCATTAGAAAGAATTATAAAAATGCCAAATGTTCGTCGAAATAAATGAATGAAAGTGAACAAGATAAACTTTAAGAAAATTCACAAAAATAATAAATATTGCAATCTCAATAAATTTAATAGTAGAGTAATTAATAAGGGATGAATGGTGCTTATCTGAAACCTAAAGTTTTTAGTTTAAAATTATCAAATCCTCCGAAAGGATGTAAATTACAATCTCTTCCTCTACTGATGCAATAAAATTATACTAAATTTAGATATGAATGATTTTACATTTCTATATATAAAATATTTCTTTATTAAGAATTTAGATTATAAATTATAAATAAAATATGATATCATATAGTTAATAAACAGGATTAGCCAATCTAGGGAACACTTGCTTTATGAACAGTGCCATTTAAATTTTATGTAATACTCCTGGATTTGCAGATTACATTTTAAATGATATTTATTAATTTGATATAAATCTAATAAATCCATTAGGAAGCAGTGGTGAGATTATAACAAGTTTTGCCACTCTGATAAAGGAATTAAAAAGTAGAAAATAATCATATATCATCCCAAATTCATTTAAAAAAACTTTTTCCAAATTTTATAATATTGTAATCAATAAATATTTATTAGCAGTATTATGGTAATGAGTAACACGATGCAGCAGAATTTTTATTGTAGTTACTGGATGCCATAAATGAAGATGTAAATTAAATTAAAAAAAAACCATATGTTAATTTGCCTTCAAGTAAAGGCAGAGAAGACTTAGTTGTGGCAATCGAATATTGGGATGTTCATAGTCAAAGAAATTAATCAATTATTACATAATTATTTTAAGCTTAATTTAAAAGTAAAATCGAATGCCCTAATTGTAAAAACATGTCCATAACGTAAATTTTTATTTTTAAATTAGGTTTGATCCTTATATGATAATTTAATTACCATTGGCTACAAAGAAAAATGACAAAGGAATAGTTTATTATGTATTAGATGATAAATAGAGATAAAAATAAATGAATCTCTCTATTTTTAAGAATTACACTTTTGAATGGATTTAAAATGAAATTAAGAACTAATTAAGAACTTAGGATTTAGTGTTTAATTTATCAAATAATAAAAGGAATATAGAAAGTATACTATCATTTAATTGAATTAGTATCACCAGAAGATGATATTTAATATTTAAAACAATAACTTTAGCATTCGAAATTGCTTGTTAGGCCTATGCAAATTTAAGAATTATAAATTCCTTATAATTATAGATGCTACACTCTTATAACCCATGTAAATCCTGAATTTTAAATTTTAACTGAAATAATTACTATTGTCTTTGATTTCAGAACCAAAATTTTTGAAATCTATGATTATATAGAGAAAACTTATGCTTAAAATTTTCAATGTTAATTCGATTTATTTTTGGAATCAAATTCCTAAGAAACAGAACAACAATGTTATTTTTGTCATAAATCATATTGTAAATTTTGTGAATTAAAGAAATGTCAACATAGCTTAAAGTATTATAATAATTGCATTTCTTAACCAAATTTTCAATTAAATATAATCATCAAATGGTATGGTTAAGGAGTTCCAATGATTTTTAATAAAGAAATTTCTAATTTCAAATTGGATGATGAAAATGATTAATTTTCCATCAATAAATCTATATTAACAATATACGATTGCTTAAATTTCTCATAATAACAATAATAATTAGATGAAAATAATTCATGGTATTGTAACTAGTGCAATTAGCATGTTAAAGGAATTAAATAATTACTATTATATTCTACACCATAAATATTAATATTTTAACTTAAGAGATTTAAATCATCTGATGATATCAATTAAAAAATAAAAAACAATATCCTTGTCAAATTTCCATATACATTAAACATGGCTAAATTCGTTTCTAATTTAAAAGTATTTTTAAAATAAAATATTAGTTACCAAACAATTACCTAAATAATCAAGATACAAATGAATTAAAATATAAACTATTCGGAGTCATTAATCATTATGGAGAACTTTAAGAGGGTCATTACAATTCCTTTATTAAAAATTTAGAGGATTAAAAATGGTATTGTTACGATGATTCTCAAGTCACAGAGCTTCAACCATAAGATATAGTTACAGAACATGCTTATGTATTATGTTATGAAAGACAGAATTGATATTTAAATCTTTATGTTTCGAAATATTAACTAAAGAAATTATACATCCTTTCGAAAATGGCGATAATTAAATATATATATATAGTATAAATATTAGTTAATTTGAAATAAATTCATTCATATTATAAAATTTATAATTATTATACACTCTTCTCAAAATAATTAACTTCCTTTAAAAGTAAAGGCGTATATTATTATTATTGAAATTTATCAAAGAGATTTTATATTATTGTAACTGTAGTAATTCCATTTTCATATACGCCATGAGTTATTTACAATTTTTAACCTAAAATTGATAAATGTTATATTACTTATTTCATCATATTTCTAAAATTGCTCATATTCTTAAGTATCAAATTCTGGTTGCATTTAAATTTCAAATCTATTTTCCTATTTGAATTTATTTATATTTTACATTTACTATGATTGTTTCTTATGAAAAAAAAACAGCCTTTTTAAATAATTGTTTATCTTGGCATAAATATGTTTCAGATATAACATATTTATTTTCATCTAATTATTTTAATTTTTGTCTTGAAATCATAGTATTCACCCATTTCTATTTAGCAATGGTTGTAATTTCTAGAGCCTTATCTAAATTACATTTTAATGGATGAACGGTTTTAACTATTTGTCCTTAAATATGTTAAAAGGTATGATTTTGATATTCTAGTATAATCAAAAGAAATTACCTTAAACTAGTTTCCAAGATAGAGATTGAGTTTTTAAAATTTCTTGAAGTTATTCAATAGTTGGATCTTATTCTAAAAGACATTGCTATTCTTTAGAGCTTGATTTAGTTGGTAGATTATCTCGTTATTTATAATCATAGTAATTATTTTCTATATTCAACTAAAATGCTTCGTCCTTTTTTTATTAATATATTTCAGAAAAAGAATAAAATTCTAACAAAGCATCCTTATCATCTAACTAAATCATTTTTAAAAAGTTTTACTAAAAAGTTTATGAACTCAGGTTTTAAATCATTTCCTTTAACATATTTATAAATTAATATTAAAGTATCTTTTTTACATGATTATTTATTTGTTTTGCAAATGTGAAATGGTAAGCCTATTTTCTTAAATTGTTTTATGCTTAGTTCGCAAAATATTTTTACAAATTAGTCAGCATCTAATTTTCTAATTTAAATTTTTACTTGGATTATAATCATGCTCTAACATCTTTCTCAGAAATTGAAATCCACTTACACAAGAAATATGAGATTGAGTATCTTTTGATGGATTTCTTAATAATTCTATTAATCCTTTCTAATTACAATCATCTCCTATTAACATATATTTCAAGACTTAAGAATTTAGATTTTGTATTTTCCCAAAAAAGTACTTTTCCATTTTTCTAGTTAAATATTAAATCTTACAAAAAAATTTTACTTTTTTCATCAACCTAATCATTTAATTTATCTATATAATGATAAACCATTTTTTCATAATCATTTGTTGCAGTGAGTTTTGCTATATCTCTTAAGTCCATTAAACCACATTCATCTCTACTCAATTCATGAATTCTCACATTCTAACCAAAGCCTCCCTTTAAAAATTATTCTATATAAATCAATGAATTTACATTGAATATTTAAAAATCTCAAAAAACTATGAATCTAATTATTAAGATTTTTCATTATATATTTTAGAAGTTCTTAATTAGGTTTATTTTTTTTACCTTCAAGCATTTCCTTTCTTTCTGCAATATTTTTCTTTGAATTTGATTTAATTAGTTTTTTCTCTGGAAATTTTGGTAATTGACTTAAGATTGGAGAAACCTTGACAATTAAATACTGTTATTTACCTATTCATATAGTTTTTGAAATTCCGAATATCTCTTAGCAACTGTATAATCAAAATAGTCTGTTTTAATTTTAATCACATATAAAACATAGTGTTTTTTATGAATTGATATTTTATCCAGCTCTTTATAAGTGTCAACGATAGAAATATCTTTAATCACTTGATGATTAACAATCATTGTAAAAATACTCTTTATCCAATAATATCATACATTTTGATCACATACGGGTCTTTCTGATTATTATCTTATCAATTCATTATTATTGATATTAGATGTATCCCAGGATTCTGATCTCTATCTTTTCATAAAATTAGTTGGAAATAAATTTGTTTTATTTTTAATCACATAAATTAGTTTTTAAGTTAATAATTATTTATAGGATTTAAAATAATCATTAAATAATAAAACAAACAAAATTAGTTTGAGTATTAATAATATTGATTAAAGAGATTTTTAATTTATTTCTAAATTATTTCCTTAATATATTAAATTAATTAAAATAATTAGTTTGATTAATAATTATTTAATAAAATTTCTCATAAAAATGTTGTTCTTCATCAATCAAATATTTTAAATCAAAGCACTTTAAATCTTAAAATATAAGAGAAAATTACTTTATCTACTTCATTCTAATTAGTTCGTTTATTGGAATAGATGTAAGATTCATTTTTGATAAGATTTTGGATTTTAAAATGAAAAACGCACAGTAATTGTACTGTTAAGTGCAAGTTTATATTTAATCATTTATCATAATAATAATTGAAATGATTTAAAAATTAAAGGTCAAGGGAACAAAAGGAAACTATACCATCTTTGAAAAAATTCTGGGAAAAGGAGCATATGGTGTTGTATGTTTAGCTTAATGCGAAAATGATGGAACCTACCTAGCAGCTAAAATTGTATTAATTTTAATTATCTAGGTCATTAAAAAAAGTCTTAGCATTTAAGACATCCAAAATTTGAGAAATGAAATGAACATCCAACAAACTTAATCTCATCCTAATATTGTTTCTATGATAGATACCTTTGAGGATGAATAATTTCTTTATATGATGTTAGAATATTGCAGCGGAGGATGTTTGTTTTAGAATTTACAACTTAATGGTCCTTTTAAGGAAGAGAAAGCATTTTAGTATTTTTCATAAATCTTATCTGCAGTCTAACAACTACACAAAACTAATATAATACATAGAGATATCAAAGTATTTAAGTAATAATATTAATAGTTATCCAATATTCTTCTTACAGATCAAGATTAAGTTAAGCTTGCTGATTTCACTTGGGCAACAAATATGTATTATGGAGAAGTTAATCCATAATTGTGTGGTACACTTGAGTATATGCCACCTGAAGTGACTTAGAATAAGACTCAAAGCGAGAAATTAGATATATGGAGTTTAGGAATAGTTTTATATGTATTTTTTTATATTACTCAAAGGAATTATTACATAATAGTTTTCCAGATATCGATAATTTATTTATAAAAAATAATATCAGTTAAGAGTGTAAAGATTTGATACTTATGATGCTTGAAAAACCCCCTTTTAGACGTCCAACTGCTCTAAATATCACTTTAGGGTCTTGGTTTAAAAAGATGATCAATTAAAAACTTTTAATAAAACCCATTATTTCTGTTGAAAAAACGAATTCATCATTAAGTAAAGTAAACTTAAGAGCCATGATTGGTTCTCCTCTGAAATAGTCATATGAGAACTAAAATTCCATATCACCAATAGATTTAAATTACTCATCTCCAAAAAGAGAGTTTTCAACTTACAACGTTTTTTGAATACCATATATTTTTAATTTCTTTATTATGTTTAAAAGCAATATGGATTTTTATTTTTGGAATATAAAACATCATTTGTTATTTTTTTTTCTTTGATATTTTCAAATAAAGATTAAGAAGGTCTTTGCAATAATAAGAAACTATATGGTATGCTCATAATTAAATTTTGTAATAACATTGTTTTACACTTTTATCTTTAATGGCTGGTATTCCTATTAAATCATTTTTTTGTTATTTATTGTTATGTCAAACTATTTAATAATGCTCTTGATCCAATATATCTGATCCATAATCATTTTATAAATTATATTCTCTGAAATTATTTTCATTTCTACTACTTTATAAATGAATCAAAAATTTAGCTAAATTTTGTTACCTTAAAATTAAACACAATAATATAAGAAAATTAGATACGCATTAATTAATTTGATTTTAATTCTTTTTATAAATGAATCTTGATATCATATATTGCTACTCAAGGAAAAAAGTTAATAAGGAAATATATCTAATTCAGTAGTTTATTTGTTTAATCTGATATTTTTCTCTCAATATGAGAATTTTCTTAAATATTGAAATACTTGAATTAATCATAAAATATCATAAATATATAAAATGCAACCTAATCCATTTAGTATGAAATTCAATAAATTAGATTATTATAAAAGAAAAAAGATTCTTTTTATATTAATTAAGTAAATAAATGAAAAAAAAATGAAAACCAAATCAAATCAACTAAATGTAACAATTATTCAACTTTTTGAGTTTAACATTAAAAAAACTACCATAATAAAACTTTTTAATAAATTTTAATATTAATTATTGAATGAAGTCTTAAACTATTGTTAATAGAAATTCATAATTTTTACTTTGAAAGTTTAAAGTGTTTATGTAACAACAACAAGATTATGAAAATGGTAACAGTAGTGTTTCTTTTTAAAATGAAGATATGGTACTCATACAATAATTGATTAACCTATTAAAAAATAAAAGAAGAAAAGAAAAACCTGCAAAACCATAAAATGGTGACGACGAGGATGGACTAATTGATACTTTATTGGAAGTTAAAGAAATTGGTTCCCATATGTCTAGCCTCTCTTCAAATAAAACACACCAGACTTTCATTTCAATACATATTACTGATTATGATGCTAAGAATTTATAAATTATGCTTGAAAATCTACTTAAAGAAGTATTATATTAATAAATGGAGAAAGAAAAAATAAAGAAGGCTTATTCAGATTTGTAACAAGAATACTAGTCTTAGATTATAGAACAAAAGAAACATAGCAATTCTGATGTTGTTTAGGCTAAAAAATAATAGGACTTTTAAGAAGACGAAAAATCTTCTAAATCAAAAGTAAAATAAAGTTAAAGTAATAAAAAAACTTTAAATCCAAAATAAATACTAAAGAGCTTAAAAGAATTAAATTAAAAATACTAAAAATATTTAAATCAACTATTGGATTCAAAAGTTCATAATAATAGCAATATTCTTATTAATTAGTTAAGGCATAAGGTTAGTAAATTTAAAGAATAGCATTAAAATATGAATGAGGAGATAGAAATTCTTCAAGAATGTGAAAGCATTTTCTAAGATAATTATAAAATATTGTAAAAACATGCATAAGAATTGGAAGGACTAAATATATATTTTGGTAGTTGAGTAATACCAATGAAAATATTAAATAAAAATATTTAAAAAATTATAATTATGGGGAAAGGAAAATTAAATTAAAAGACTATGTAATTAAATATCCATAATTAAATCATCATTTTCTTTTACTAGGAATATGATTGATTAAACCTTCAGGTTCTTTTTCCAAAGGAATTCCCCTATTAACAACAATATCTGTGGCTCGAATTTCCATAGAGATTGAACCCTCAACAGGGCATACGGCATGACATAATGCACAACCAGTGCATAAATCTTCAATAATGCTTGGGATAGTATTAAAATTGTCAAACTTTATAGCCTAATAGCCAGAATCCAAACAAGTTAAATAACATCTTCCACATTTCAAACATGAATCTTCATGAATTTTAGGAATCAAGAAGTCTTCTCTTTTCATTTCAGCAATATCTTTAATATGATGTAATCCAGTTCCAACAAGATTCTTGAGCTTATTATTTGAACTAAACCCATAAGCAGATTTCTAATTAGTTGGAAACTATCCTTTCCATTATTTTTTATTAAGGTTATTTGAAGCATAAAGATGTGCTTGAAGACTAGTTTTGAGATCGTATAATACGGTTGCAAAATCTTAATCCTAAACTGCTGAACAAATTTGGAAGGCGGAAGCGCCATATCTAAGAAATGATAAAGCATGATCACCCTAGATAATGCCTCCACTTCCAAATATTGTAAGATCAGGAATAGCTTTGGCAACTTCTGAAGTTTTTCTTAATGCTATTGGTCTCAACATAGATCCACATCCTCCACCATAAGTTACATTATTCTCTTCACCAACAGCAGGCCAAGGAGTACCTAAAGGATCTGGATCCATTAAAGTAGGAAAAGTATTTGTTAATGTAACTGCTTTTGCTCCACCTTCCTTTGCTGCTTAAGCAATAACTGCTGAATCTGGGTAATTTGGTGTTATTTTAACAATTACAGGAATATCTATTTCAGAGGTTACCCATTCACAAATATCTTTAACTATTTATGGATTTTCTCCACAAGCTCTACCCATTCCTAATTCAGTCATTCCATGTGGACAAGACAAGTTTAATTCTAACATATCAAATTAGGCTTCATTCTTGCATTTTCTAGTTAATTCTCTCCAATCTTTTTCATTATGTTAGCACATAATACTACCAATAAGTACATGATTTGGAAATTCTTTTTTAATCTATTTACTGCCTTCTAACCAATATTTGGCTGATTTTTCACTTATCAATTCTATATTAGCATATCCTGGATCTTATCTTAATGGATCTGTTGTGCTTTTATAAATTCTTGGAGACACATTTGTAATAGCATCTTTATCCAAAACAAATGTTTTTACAACAGCAAAGCCCCATCCTTCTTAAAATGCTCTTTTTATCATAGGGTATGAAGTAGTAGGAGGAGCTGAAGCTAGGCCAAAAGGATTTGGAAAATTAACTCCAAGTATATCAATGCTAAGATCTATATTATCTATTTCTGTAGAATATGAGGGTAGATGATCAGGGATTAGTTGATTCATTTAATTTTTCTTCTATAAGTAATTATGCATGTGCCAAGAAGATGTTTTTCCATCATTTACAGCATCTACTAGATTAGCTACTCCAACAGCATCACCACCAGCATACAACCAATCCAAGCCTTTAACTTAATGTTATTCATTTATCTATACAAATCCATTATGTTAATTAATGAATTGTTGTAACTCTTTATTTTATATTTCTGAACCAAAAGCAGTGATCAAATAATCAAAACTCATTCTTGTTTTATCTCCAGTTAGTTTGTATTTCAAATTGTGAGGATCATTATTGATTGGAAGATTTTATTCTAATTCAATTTCTCTATATATTCCATCTATTTATATTAATTTCATCGGTTATTCATAAGGAATGAAATTAATGCCCTCATTCTTAGAAGGAATCAAAATTTCATCGTTTGCTCTAATGTCTTACCATCCTCTCCTAAATATTACACTAACTCGTTGAGCGCCACATCTATATGCTGATCTAGCACAATCTAATGCTGTATCTCCTATACCTAAGACAATAACATGTCCTGATAGCTTTGGAGTCGCCTCTATATCTTTATCTTATTTCACAGCCTAATTGACTTTAGGTAAAAAGGTTTTTGAATTTAATATATGACTTTATTGATAAATGTTCCCCAATCCCTTTTTAGGTTCATTTAGTCCGCATCCAATGAATATGCATTCAAATCCTTGATTCCTTAAGGTGTCTATTGTGAAGTCCTTCCCAAATTCTTTTCCAAATTCAAATTTTATTCCTTATTGTTTTACTTACTCAATTTCCCAATTTATGTCCTCAATCGGGGAACGATTCATTGGTATTTCTGTTACTACCAATCCTCCAGCATGTTACTACTTCTCAAAAATAGTAACATTTTTATAGCCTAATCTTCCTAAAAATGTAGCACAAGATAATGAAGCAGCGCCAGCGCCAATTAATGCTATAGATGAATCAAATACGAAATGATCATTTTTTGGTAATCTAGGGTCCCGAATCTGTTTAACACCCATATCCTAACTGGTTTTTAAAGTTTTTACCTTAAACACTGATACTGCGAACTCCTAGAGCTTGTTTATTTTTATTGCACCTTTTTCAGTCGTTGATACATTACAATTTCTTGCACATAATTCGCTAATCGGACATAATTAGCCACAACTCAAACCTAAAGGATTGTCGGTTAGAATAACCTTAGCGGCTCCATACCTAACAAAACATAGTGAACCGTTTTATACCAATTCTTTTTCTCAATGTTGTATATAAAGCTTTTAATGTCAATAGTTGTACTGCATCCCTTTTAACAAGGAGCATCGGTACATTTTAAACATCTTTAAGCTTCTCGAATTGCTTCGCCTATAGTCATTCGACTTTCATCCTTTTTCCAATTCTAATTCTTTTCACAGCCCTGACATTTTCCACTTCGATCATAACATTTTGAATATTTCTCCCTTTCTTTTGTATTTCTGATTGTAGCAGTTGAAATTTGCTTAGGAGCAGAAGATAAGACATTTTTTTCTAAAAATTAAGAGAAATCCACAAAATTTTTTTATTAACCGAAAGATTAGTTATGCCTTCTCAAGTAAAGAATTTGTCGAATCATAAATTAATAATATAAAGACATTCCAAACTAATGTTACCTTATAAAGCATCAAATTCATATAACATTAATGACTGTTTCAAAATTAATACGTATTATTTAAATTTAATTAATATTCTATTCTAATTAAAAAAAATTTTATTACAGATCAGTAAAATAGCAAGCATTACAATATTATTATGTAATTTTATCCTAAAATTTATTCATGAGATGAATTTGGAATAAGATATATTGGATATAAATTTAATTGAGTTGAAAATGTGGTTTAACAAATAATGTACAAAAATATAAGGCAAAACTAAATAATTTTAACAAAACCTTTAAACCAAAGCAAATAACACAGATTTAGCATTTCATAAGTCTTTGTGTTGAAATTATACCTTTAAGGAATTATTATTTAAATGAAAAATATGCATAAGATAAATAAGAAGATTACCATTTATTTAATATAGTCATTCTTTTTACATTTGATCATAAAAAAGATATCAAAGAATAATTAATACAAATAACTAAAGACCAAAAAATGAGTATCCTTTTTTCAATACAATTATTAAGGAATAAATCAGCTATAAATATTATACAATGAGTAAATAATTGATTAATTTAAAAAGAATTTTTTAATTAAAAAAATCGTCAGCTGCAGGATTCGAACCTGCGCGGGTAAACCCAGTGGATTTCAAGTCCACCGCCTTAACCACTCGGCCAAACTGACTTCTATACTGACATTCAAGTTCAAAACTTAATATAAACCATGATAAATGATTTTTACTTAAATTTTAATCAAATACCTTTTTAATTCTTTTTCATCTAATTTTAATGAAATTATTATATTAATTACTAAAGCTTTTTTACCAGTCTTTATCCTGAAATTTTGTACAATAATTTTAACCTAAATTAAATATCTATTAATTGAATCAAGTTACAAATAGTCATTAATATTTAAAAATCTTGGATGAGCGAAATTTTATTTACTTTCACTATGAACTAAATTTTATGAATAGATATAGTATTTTTATAATGAAATTTTAGCAATTATATTTTTCTAAGTAAATAAGATAATATTTATAAATTTTATAAAATGAAAAAAATAACTTAGATTTAAATTTATGTCCTCTTAGTAGCTCTCATCTTATCTATAACAACTTGTAAGATAATTTCTCACCCTCAGATTTTGGTATAAAAAAATTAAAAATTAGATTGGAATATTTACAGAACTCATAATCACTGTTTTCAAGTAGTTGTTTGTTAAACAAAAAACTTAGTTGTTATAAATAAGTGTTGATTATAATTTAATAATTTGATAAGCAAAACTTTTGAACTACCATAACACTCTTCGATAAAATTGTCTTTTAAGCTTTGGATGTAAAAATAAATAATCTATAATAAGTTTGGATACATATCATGACTAAATTTTCTATTTATATATAGATAATCAAATTAAGCGTATAGTCTAAACTTCATAATATAGTCTAATAAACACGTGCTCATCAATTGGATAATATTACATGCTAAAATTCCTAAGATCTAATTTCTATGTTTTAAAATTTTTTTTCTTGAATTATAATTATTGATTTATCAGCTATATGATGGTTGTTATAATTTTTAGTTTTCATCTCCATTATATGAAACATATAACAATAATAATAATAATAATAATAATTAACCCAATAATTGGAAGATGAAAATAATAATGTCAATGAAATTAAGTAATTCTGGTGTTTTGAGGATCTTATAATTTAACTTTTTTTATTTGGTTTTTCGTTCTAAATTCATGAGGTGGTAACTGCTATATGATGATTTGCTTGATATTTTCTAATTCTTCTTCAAATTAATTCAAAAAGTCTTTATCCTTCAGCTTAGCTAATAATTAAGGTATTTATTCATCTTTGGTGAGGGATAGATGTGCTGTAAGGATGTGATTAAAAGTGCATCTGATATTGTGTTATGGGCAGCATGCCCAAGCAAATTTAAATAATAATTAGAAATTTTTAGGGATATTGTTGAGATCAGGTTGCATAAATTGTTCTTACAATTAAATTATTGAATAATCCTATGAGTCTAATCCCCTTTTTAAATTTTTTAAAGAGTCATGATTAGGTTGGATTTGATAGTATTACTGTAATTTTTTAGGAATAGTGCTAAATATGTATCAGGTGTATTTGGAGGTAATCTCAATAAATGTTTGAATATTCGTTTTCTATATCTTGTTAGATTATTAGATAGAGTTTTGTTATTAAAATGAAACATATAACATACAACAAGATTATTTAATAAATGAGAGAGATTGAAATAAATCATATAATTTTTAGACTATAAAATTATAGATTAGGTAATTTATTTTTAAATTCTAATGTTAAAATTTTCCAGCATGATAAGATATACTGCTATAGTTCTCAATTGTAAATTATAATTTAAACTCATTTAGCTTAAAGCATTATGTAAACTAAGCTGAAGCTTTAGTGATGAACTACTTTTTACCAAAAATAAGATTATATTACATTTTTATTTTAAGTTAAAAGAGCTATTATAAAATAAATTTACAAATAATTTTATAAGTTCAAATATTATTAAATTAATGCTGATTTGATCACTTAACTTTAGTGTTAACTAATTTAATTTGCTTTATTTTTTACTTCACTTTTTGCTTATATTCCATTAAAAAAAGGAGATAAATGATTAAGTTACAATCCAAATTCAAGATTCAATTTTTATAATTTGAGGATTTGAAACTTTTAACTAATATTTTCAACTTTTAGGTATAGTATGAAGGTGATTAAGCTTAAAGTAAATTATATAAACACTCAATTAAAAATTTATTTATAATCAATTAAACTCCTTTAAGGAAGTTTAAATATATATTCAACCTTTACTTAAAAATTTTTTTGCTTTTGAGTATTAGATGTGACATGATGATCAACCGAACATATTTAAAGGTTTAGAAGGAAGTAAACTGATCTAAAGAAAATTACCATCTTTATTCTCTAATGTAATAATTACATAATATTGATAATAATAACCGAGATATTTTTACATTCTGGAAGGATAATAATACCTGCAATTAATGTTGCAACTGCTGCTCTTTCTTCTTCGATATTGTAGAATTTAATTTAATTCAAAAATAAAATTAATTTGATAATTATTTAGTGAACTTACATATTACTAATAATCATTAAGATCAATGCTGCATATTTATTAGTTAACATATATTCAAGTAATAATTTGAAAATTTTATTTCTTAAATGAGTATGTAATGAAAACTTTAGAATCAAAAAAGGCATTTGTTCTATTAAAGTAAATTGGATATTATTAAAACTATTTGAAGCGCTAAATAGAATGGCAATTTGAAATACTTAAAAGAAATTCTTTGTTAACAATTGAGGTTTACTAGACAACAAATTTAAAAGTGAAACTTCCAATTCCAACATGATTTAAATTAAAAATTTAAATTTGAGACAATATCTTATATATTTTTGTAAAATTATTTTATTTTAAGAACAAAATATTATGATTTAAAGTAAGTTATAAAATATTAATTTGATGTTAATATTTTGAGGGAAATTATATTATTAAGTTTGATTATTAGGAGATATATTTAATAAGGCAAATATAATATTTTAGATTATTAAATTGGCCAAATGAATGTTTATCAAGTTCTTGAATGATTATGAAGTGAATAATTCAATATATAAGAATTATTAGAATGATAATTATAAAGTATGATTTTAATTGAAAATTAACAGTCGTAATTTTGAAATAAATTAAAATTCAAATTGCACTTCGGAATAAAAATGGATCCCTAAACAATTTAAGTCATAGGTTTCAATGAATTACCATAAATCGATCCAAATCAATTAACTTAATTGGCGGCTGAGACTTAATAACTTTTTACCTATGGAACGAAAGCCTGGTTGTAATTATTCTAAGCAATTACAAATCTGAGGTGTATTAATAAATATGTACCACAATATGTGAATTAATTATTCGAAATGTTTGGATAATAAGTAATGATTTCATTAGATGACTCTAAAGTATGAATTTATAAAATCAATAGCCAAAAATCTAAAGAAATGTTGTGACATTAATTAATGAAGTATTTTCTTTAGGAAGAAGTGTTTAAATATGCCCATAAATATTTTAAGTTTTTGTGCCGAAGCTTATTTTGAAATCATAGAACTCTGAACATAAATAAATTAAAGAAGAATGCTTGGTATACTTTTAACCACTATTTAAGGTTGCTGTCAGTAATTACATACTTAATTGCTCACAATATGAAGCAGGATTATTTGCAGTAATTTAATTGACTGGATAAAAGAAATCCACAGTTCCACTTCAAAAGTTTTGTCTTTAAGTTCTTGCAAAATAAATTTAAACTATTGGCTCATTTTTGTAGTCATTTAGCGCAAATACACTCACTCTGCTTTTGCAGGCATTGAGTGCATTTTTAAACTCTTAAGGTGGTGAAATACAAACATACGCATTTTAAATTTGTATGTATTTACATTCTTTGGTTGGAGACTAAAATTTTAAAAACTGGATGTCAATTTCTTTAGATCCATAATCCACTCAAATTATGGTGAATAAAATCTAAGAAGTATTAAAAAAGAAATCGAAAGCAAAATAACACACAACTATGACAGATATGAAATAAAGAATGACATTTGGAATTTATGAAAATCAAGAACAAGTGGAAAATTAAAATCACTTTTAAGAATTTGTTAAAGATAAATAAAAAGCTAACAATTTCTTAGATTTGAATTAAGTTTAACCTCTACAACCTTCAGTTTATTATAATGAAAATTTGAATTACCAATAATAATCTTAACATTAAATGTAAAATTTGAGTTAATAATAATTCATATAATATTAATGATTTATAAACATTTTTTTAGAAATGCATTAATAAAAGAAATATATTCAAAACTTAATACATATAAATGCCAAAATTAATAAAATTTTCTTCAATATTATGAATAAATATATTTTATGAAGTTTTACTATTCATTTAAAATAAATATTGAGAAAGAAACGAATTTAATCAATTGTATTAAATTAATTTTTGAATAGATTATAGAGGTAAAACCTCTTTTATTTTAGTATTAATGCTTTAATCTAAATTTATAAAACAGAATTTTAATTTCTGAAGCAAGATTCTTCATTAAAAATTATTAATTCTTAAAAGGGGATTTATAATAGAATCAATAAATTGAAACAAATAAGGACGCTAACATTTTGTATAAATAATTTATTTTTATCTTAATCATTTGATTCTTTCAAATTGAATAATACTCGTAGGTTCAATATCAATTTAAAAGTTTATGGGGAATTTTACTTATTAATTAGGATCCAATGTGATTTTATAATTCATTAATATATGACTCAGAATAACTTTGATGTTTAATTAAGCCATGTGTTAGCCTATGCAATTACGACCTCCAGCTGAAAAAGGCATATATACAAATCCATTATCCTCTTTAATAGGGTTTGGATTTAACCATCTTTGATAATCAAACTTTTCAGGGTTATCATAATGCTTATTTGACCATCCTGGTGCAGCAAATAATACTAGTACATTAGTTCCTTTTTCAATTTTTAAATTTTTAATATAATGAGTTTATTTAGACTTTCTAATAAATGGTGCAAAGAGAGGTGCCTTGAAACGAAACGTTTCCTACATGAAAGCATTTAGTTTGTTTAACCTTTAAAGATGAACCTCTAAGACATCTGTATGTCCATTCAAAACCTCCAAAATTTGGTCTCTTATTTCTTTTTACGCTTCTTGTTCTTAACCTAAGAAATATAATATCATTGTTAAGAAACTAACAGATGTGCCGGAACCAGCTGCAAACATAGAGATAAACATTGAACATATTTCTTATATCTCAATTTTGGATTAGTCTTTATTTTATTTTAAGTATGCCTCCACATAAATATCTAAAAAGTCATTTCCTTTATTATTTTAATTAGATATCTTCTCATTAATTAAGGATGTGATAAATTCGATCAATCTATCCACTCTTTCATTCAAATGTTTTTAAGCTTTACTAGGAAATATCCTGTCTCCTCTTCTGCCAAATATTAATCTTTTTAAAACCACATATGGATTGAAAAGATTTAAAGCAGCCATTTCATCATCCAATTCTAAAATTTCTGCTGGAACACTTTAACCATTTAATTTAAATTCTAAAGTTTTCCCTCCAAAGAATGATTTCATAACAATTTCAGTTGTTAAATCAACTAGAAATTAATGAAGTTACTTAATATCTTGATTTTTAATTTTATCTTATACAACTTAATTTACAACAGGTATTCTTTCTTTCAATTTATCATAAGTAAAATGATTCCCTAGGATGGTTCTTTATTATTTGTGTTTTACTCCTTCAGAATACAATATACCTTTCGATGTTAATTTTCTTTATAATAAAAAATTTATACTCATGATATAAAACATCTGCTCTTTAATAAAGATGATGATTTATAAATACTTCTTTATAATACTCTGGATCATAAATTTCAATTAAAGGTTCATGCATATGATTACTCAGTACAAATTTAACATTAGGATTATCAAAAATTCGTTTTTGAAAGTGTTTTAATCCATCACCATATAATTGGTTGGATTTTGGTATTTAAGCAAAGTCTCCTGAGAATGGGTAAAATTTTATGATAGCTTTATTTCCAAGGATTAATTTTAATTAGATCAACTTAAAGTATGTTTTTAAACATGTAAGGTAGATGAATAGGACAATTAATCCTAAGATGATAAACAATAACATATTTAAAATTGATTTAATAATTATTATTATTCATAATTTTCGTTTTTGCAGTTTAAGAAAGATATTTCAATAAAACATAATTAAATAAAAATAAAAAGAACATTATTAATATTATTTAATTCAGTTATACATGAATAGTTTATACTACTCTTAAATCATAACTTCTTAAGATTTGATGACTAATCAAAAGCAAAAGTGGGTAACTTCATAATCTACCTCCTATATAAATGGATTATATCATAAATTTATAACATTCTTTTTACTTATTAAACTAAATCAATTTATATTAAAAAATACTACTTTATTTCTTCATAAGTATTAAATAATTTATAAAATTAAAGGAAACAGTTAAGAAACAAGACTGCATTTAAACTTGAGTCAAATTAGATGTTGTACCTTTTTTGTAAATATTATAAATATTTTATAATATATAATTAATTATCTCATAAAATTGAAAACGAAGTATATATACATAAAATACAATGAGATTAAATTTTTTTACTCAGCTCATTAATTCTTTTAATGTCTAAAATTTAATATATTCTAATTTATGTTATTATGAATATTTTTATTGTCACACATTTACAAATCAACATTTAGTTTATATTCATCATATAATTGTATTATTATTAATTATGAATAAATTTTTGGTGCTCTCCTTGATTGTTTCAATTACTTTAGCTTCTCTTGATGATTAAGATCTCGTCTAGAAATATTAAATCAAAATCCATGAGAGAGGCAATAATTCAAATTATCCAGAAAAAAGTGATTAAGTAAAAGTGCATTACACAGTAAATTTTATTCTTATATCAGGGTAAATTACTTGATGGTACAAAATTTGACAGTAGCAAAGATAGAAATCAACCTTTTGAATTTAGAGTAGGAATAGGCTAGGTAATTAAATGTTGGGATGATGTTGTTTTGAATTTAACACTTGGGGATAAAGTAACAGTTATTTGTCCATCTGCTACAGCATATGGAAGTAGGGGAGCAGGAAGAGTAATTCCACCTAATTCTGATTTATAATTTGATATTGAAATGCTTGGATTTAGAGATTAAGAATTATGATGTATAAAAAAATATATAAACAATATATAAAAATTTGTAAAGAGTATTTTTTTAGCTTAATAAGAAATCCATTGCGAAATTTTAAATAATATTCATAAATGATTAAAATTATAATATTATTCTATATAATCAAATCTAATCAATCTAATTCCAAATTGTTACAAAATTAAATATTACTTCTTTTAAAGCTTTTGTTTTGATAGGTCCAACTTCTCTAATAAACTTTTTAAATTCCTTTACTAATTTGAGTATAAACTATTCTTAGACTTATATGAATATTAATCTTTATAATTAAAATACTTTTATGTAATTTTAATTTCTTTATATAGATAAATATAGGATAAATTTCCAAGTATCTTTATTCGTAGTCACATTAATAAATATAATGATTCATACAATTATTTTTTATATAATTATAATTGAGGTATTATACCAAGTTTATTCTAAAATGGTTATTTTAAAAATCGATTTTGAAATTGATTTTTTATTTGAATATTTAGAATAAACAATTAATAAGGGTTAATTTTATTATTATGGAAGGTGATTAAAGACTTACAGAATATTTTTACTAAATTATTCTATGAGGTAGTTTCTAATTACGTTAAGGAGGTTGATTTATTATTTTTTAAATAAGTATTAAATAGAGTTACTTAACCTCTTATATTAATGCATTTAAGCTTAATTTTGATAGTGTAGTAGTTTTAGAATATATTTTTGAAATTGTCATTTAAATAAGGCTGGAAAATAAACATTTTTGTATTTATTGAGTTCTCAATATTATTTAATATTAATAATTGCTAAATCAAAATTTTAAAAAATAAAATTTTCTTAGTTTCTAAAAATGTTGAAGTAGATGTTTTGAATAATGATTATTTTTCTAGTTTATTTTCTTTTGTTTATAAGTTTGTTATAAATAATGGTTTATCTGACTTCGGACATAAATTGAATTAGAAAATTATTTAATTTAATTTTATTGATTTTTAAAGCATAAACTTTGAAGGAATGTTATTATTATATATAAAATTAAGATCATGTAAAATATGGAAATAGACTATCAATAATCTCCTGTCTTAAATAATGAAGAAGAGAAGAAAAAAACTAATTATATTCATATTCCAGTTTACGATGTGAAACCTATTCATAATTATCCAAATGAAGCTCAATAAATTGAATCAGAAGAATAAATAGGATCAATTGATTAAAAATGGTATGCTAAGAATGAAAATTATAAACCATTAACAACTGATCAAAGACCTGGTTTCATAAGAAAAGTATTGAATGAAATCATAATAAACCAAGGTTTATACTATAATGATACTACAATTAATATTAACAGTTGTAGCATGCTGCTTCTCTTATTTTTGTATTCCATATCGTGATTTCCAAAACGAGTACTCAGGTTGGGTTTATTTGGCAATTGCAATAGCAATTGTAATTGAAATTATATTATTGTGGATACCAAAATATTCTTGGAGAGTTCCTTAGAATTATATATTTCTATTGGTTTTTACGATTGCTGAAAGCTATATTATTTCTTAACTTTGTAGTTATGTTTTCAACAAATATAGTGAAGAAGGAGGTATACTGAATTATTAATTAGGATTCATTGTATTAATGGCTGCTGCCCTTACTCTGGCTGCTGTTTTAGGTCTCACTCTTTATGCATGCAAAACTAAAAAAGATTTTACCACAAAAGGTATTTAAATAATATAAGATTTTTTAAAGGAGCTTTCTTATTTATGGCAAGTACTTCTCTATTTCTTTTTGCTATTCTATCTGGTGTTTATTATGATTAAGCTATGAATTTATTATATTCACTGATTTCTAGCCTATTATTTGGAGTTTATTTAATTTATGACACACAGTTAATCATTGGAGGAAGTGTAATTAATATATTTAAATGAAGACTCACAAATTATCGATTGATGACTATATTATTGGGGCCATGTTTATTTACATAGATATAATATATCTTTTTGCTCATATGGTTTTAATTATTATTGCATGTTTCAGATGAAAAAATATGAATGAAACTCATAAATTATAATTAAAATTAATCATTATGCACTTTAATTAATAAAATACATTAGGTCATTTTATTTAATAATAATTAAAACATTAAAACATATTATTTATTTTTTGTGTCAATTTTAATCAATAGCATTATAAAATAAGTAAATAAAATAAATAAATCAAAAATCTTATTAAACCATTTTATTATTCTCTCCTATCATCATTGCATATAAATCCACTTGATTTCGATACCATTTATTTTCATTCATTAATTTCCCTTGAACTTCTATTAATCTATCGATTTCAGCACAATGTAATATTATTCGTATTAATAAAAGTTGTTATTTATTTTCAAATTTCTTTTAATTTTAATCCAATTCGTATTATTATTACTAAATAACCTCATTCATACGATCTAACTCTGTAGTTAAAAGAGTTAATTTCTATTTACAATCAACATATTAGATCATTTTATTTTTATTCTCCAATTCTTGTTATTGTTTCTTTTCCAATAATTATTAATAATTCTATTCAAAATCTTTATTTTAAACTTCTATTCTCTTTAACTTTTCATTTTATAAATTATAATTTTCTAATAATGAACTATAAACTTTATATAATTCATCATAGTCTTTCTATTACTTTAATATTTATTATTAATTTATTAATTCATCGTTTCTTTTACTATTTAAATTTTCATTTTCACAAACTAAGAATCCTAATTTACATTCCAATTATTTAATTGTGTACTATAATTATTAAATAACCTATAATTATTGATTAATTTGTTAATATTAATTTTGAACTAATAGTTCTTTTTACACTATCATTTTGTTAGTATCAGTCAATTGGTTTTCTAATTTTTAGCATTGAAGTTCTTTTTTTACTAATCTTTCTGATAAGTCTTTTAACTAAAATTCATAATTTTTATTTTCATAAGTGCTTTCCTTAATCTCTAAATTTTAATGCTTTAATTTATCATTTTCTTGATTCAATCTTTCAAGTTCAACTCCCATTAAGAAACACATAACATCAAATTAATTCTTGACATTGTTACTTCTTCCAGAGCTAAAAAGAAATATTAATTCCAATTATACATTGTTCTTGATGTTCTATCAACAGAAAAATTGATTTTAGGTTAATTACAATTTCTAGTACTCTAACAAGTATTAAATTTTGTATCGAAGTTCGAATTACAATCCTCAAGTGGTATTCTATACATGGTAAATAGTTTAACCGCTAAATATTTATAATAATATATAAAATTACATTAGCAAGCATAATGCAATTATTAATTGAAAAAAATAAAATGATTTAATCTTAGTATCCTTAATGTCCGAAACATTAAATTCCAATAAGATTTATTGATCTTAAGGAAAATATTCCTAAAACATAAAGAACTTTATGTGATGAATGTTATTTAAACAATCCCATAGCTATTCATTAAGCAATTGATTATCTATAGTAATAATAAAATCAACCTTACAATTAAAATACTATTCTTGAAAGCTATAAAGAAGAATATCTTGTAATAAAAAATGTAATTATTGAAAATTTAAAGCAAGCATTTGCTTAAATAGAATTGGAAATAGATAAAGAAATGAATAATACTAAAACAGTTATAAATGATAGTGTTTTTTAATATTTTTTGGGGAAACAGTCAACTTTATTGTTAGAAGATTACTAAGGGTTAGGTGAATTATTGAGTATCTAAATAGAAAAAAAGGGAGAAAACCTTATATAAAAGTAAAATACAAAAAACTCTTAAATTTAATTTAGAGAGTAATTATAAAAAAATATAAATATACTAAAGGAAATTTCTTAATGTCTTCATAAGATTATTCCTTATGTGAAATATATTTAAGAAATAGATTGTAATTTTCCGCAAGATATCTTAGCAAAAGCAGATGGTGAATATATTTTAAAGTAATAGTTGGGTAATATCGAAAATGTAAAATGTATAGATTATCACAATTAACTTTAAATATTGATATTGGGCTGTTATAAATTTGAATAGGATAGTAATGAAATGATGATAATAAAATTTGATAAGACTTTTAATATTTGTTTAAAATAAGAGTATACAAGTCATTAGAGAACAGTGACTTGTTTGAAATCATCTAATCTATCAAATTTTTGTATTAGTGGAAGTGAAGATAATACTCTAAAGATATGGAAAATAGTTTAAGATGGAATATATTGTGATTAGACTTTAGAAGGTCATTAAGATTCCATCATATGTTTTTGTTTAAATAGATCTGAAAATATATTAACTAGTGGTAGTATGGATACAAATATTGTTGTATGGTATTAGAATGTATAAAATAAATGGTAGAAGGGATAAACAATAGTAGATTGTCCAAAAATAACTTTATGTATAAATATCAATAGATAATCAAATTTGATGATAACTGGTTGTATTGATCACTCGATTTCAATATGGAGTTTGATAAATGAGAAATGGAGATGTAATAGAATTGAGAAAGCTCATAATAAATCAGTGAATGCAATAAGTTTTATAAATTCATCTAGATTTGCAAGTGGTTCTTGGGATTCTACTATAAAAATTTGGGATAGATAGAATACAAATTAAAATTATGGTTAGATAGTAACAATAGGAATTCAAAAAGGTCCAATTTTGAATCTAATATTAATTGAGGAAAGCAATCTTTTAATAAGTTGTGCCTTTGATACTACAATAATCTGGTAAATTGATAATGGCTAAGAATTAATAAAGAAATAAAAAATTGCAGCTGCAAAAAGTATTTGTTAAACAAATAAAGAAAAATTGTCAATAATAAATTATGATAATTCATTAAAGATTTATTAATTAGAGTAATGATATATGATTAAATGTTATGAAATAAAATCTTTTGAATATATATAAATGTTAGCTTTTTTAAGTTAGGATTATTAATAAATATATTTTAACTTTTCAAATACTTACTATGTCTTATCGTGTTAACAATGCAGAAATAGAGGGATAGCATCCATTAATAAAAGTTACTCCTGTAAAATTTTTAAGAATAAGACTTATTTTGACTGTAAAATAATAACATATGAAAATAGATAATTATTTCCATAATGTCAGGTTGTATGTTTGCATTAGCTTTGAGATGGAGTAAAAAATTGTATAATTGGTTTTTGTTTACTCCTTGTAACGTTGAAGAGATCGGAACGCATTATAGGGTAGATACATAGAATGGTCAATAATTCACATTAGAAAAAGAACAGATGAATGGCATTTATTACTTTACATTTAGGTAAAATCTCTTTTGAATCTAGATTACTTAAATACGCTTTTGATCCAAAAACACAGTGTTATTAGCCAATTGAATTTGAAACTGACGGAAAGATAATTAAAGATATAATAGCTAATCGTAATGTATTGACATAAAATTTAAAAATATAATATTATGGGAAATGTTAACTTTAAATTCCCATCTAACCATTAGCGGAGTTTTTATTTGAACACTTAACAGGTCCTTTCAATATTCTCTAATATTTTGCTGTTGCTGTATGGTTTGCTTAAAATTCAATAACATTTCCCATTTTAATATTAGCATTCACTGCTATAGCAGTTGTAGTCAATTATATATTATATAGAAGATCAAGAAGTCTTTTATAAAAATTAGCAAACATTCATCAGAACGTAATTCAAAAGTCTGATACCTTACGGACTATTAATGGGTCTGAATTATTACCAGGTGATTACATAATATTGTAAGAAGGACAATAGTTAAATTGCGATTGTGCTATTCTTCAAGGTGATGTTATGGTTAATGAAGCAACATTAACTGGAGAAAATGTTCCAATTCCTAAAACAGCTTTACCTGATCATTCTATCAAATTTAATTTTGAACAATTAAATCAACATTGTCTATTTGAAGGTACTAGTATAGTAAAGGTCAATTCCACAACTGAGAATGTAGCAATAGTACTTAGAACTGGATTTAGTTCTTTAAGAGGATAATATTTTAGAAATGTTCTATTCCCTGCACCTCCATCATAAAGATTTTATGTACAAGCGGCTAAATTTATTTTAGCTTTTGCAACAATAATAGCAATTGTATATGGTTTCATGCTAATCAAATATATTCCTATGGAATTTAAAACAAGTCTTTTAGTTTTAAGATTTCTTGATAATATTGTTTGGTCAATACCTCCATCTATGCCCATCTTTTTTAATATTTGTAAAACAGCTAGTTTAGTAAGACTAAGTTCAATAGGTATTAATGGTAGTAATGCTGATAAAATTGAATCTGCTGGGCGTATTGATAC
This sequence comes from Paramecium sexaurelia, assembly GCA_000733375.1. Classification (NCBI taxonomy): domain Eukaryota; phylum Ciliophora; class Oligohymenophorea; order Peniculida; family Parameciidae; genus Paramecium; species Paramecium sexaurelia. Next base: position 491,454 of record JPFM01000024.1, read on the forward strand.
ATGTTGTTTTGATAAAACTGGTACTTTAACTACTTTAGGATTGAAAGCTATTAAAGTTTGGACACATGATTAGTCTTTAGTAATTTATCCATAATTATCTTATATAGGAATAAATTGCTAATTATATTTTAGCATGTTGCCATCATCTTTTATTAATAAATGGAGAATTGTAAGGAGATCCACTAGAAATTGAAATGTTAAATTTTATAGGATGGAAAATTAATTTTGAAGGAAAATCTTTTTTCTCTGTTTAAAAGGATAAACAAGAATTTGAAATCATTAAAATTTTTGATTTTAGTTCTGCAAGACAAATGATGAGTGTCATTGCTACTGATGGATCTAACTATTATTTATTTTCCAAGGGATCTCCAGAAATGATTAATTAATAATCCTTAGATAAAAAATAAGTTGTTTTAGATGAAGTTAAAAAATTTGCATCAAACGGATTTAGAGTTTTAGGATTAGGTTATCGTAAATTAAACAACAATCAATTAGAATTACAAAGAGAAGAATTAGAAACATAATTAAATATTGTAGGAATGTTTGTTTTAGAAAATCCATTAAAAGATGATACCCCCTAAGTTATTTAAACATTAAGAAATAGTGGACTTGATATCAAAGTAATATCTGGTGACAGTCCTTTAACTACTATCTATTGTGCCAAAATATCTGGAATTATTGATTTCAACTCTGAAGTTGTTATTTTAGATTACAATCCTTCAAAAAGATAAATTGCTATCATAGATAATGATAATCAAACTAACTATGATGAAAATGTGATAGAAAACTAAAATTTAATTGAGTTAATTATTAAAAATCCTAAAATGACAGCACTTACTGGGAAATTTTTGGAATTTATTTCTAAATATTTAACTATTGTCAGTCCAAATAGAGATACTACAATTAGTTTAACTTAAAATAATTCATCCAATTAAATCTTTACTGAAAATAATGCCATAGAATTTGATGATACAAAAATGAAAGATTTAACTATGAAATTAATTTCTAAGACCAGAGTTTTTGCAAGATAAAAACCAGAACAAAAAAAGTAAATTGTTGCTCTCCTTCAAGAAATGGGAAGATAAGTAATGATGACTGGAGATGGTGCTAATGATTGTGTAATTTATTCAAATTTTAAATATTAGTCTGCAATAGCTTAAGCCCAAGTTGGAATTTCATTTAGTGAATCTGATGCTTCATATACTGCACCATTTAGCTCCAAATCAACCTCATTGAAATGTTGTGTTTAAGTATTAGCTTAAGGAAAAGCTGCCATAATGACAATCATTGAAGTTTTCCAATATCAACTAAGTGTAAATGGAATCAAATTTGCTGCAGTTACTATTATGTTTTTAGAAGTTTAAAATTTTTGTAAATTTTTTATTCTATTATTTTAGCTGAATTTTAAACTGTTTATGTTGGATTCATATCAAATATTCCTTTATTAATATTCTTATGCATTTCCTCACCTGCTACAGAATTAGCAGAATACATACCCTTAGATGATCAGTTCTCTTATTAAAATCAAATACAAATATATTCTAATATATTCTTTGCTGTTTTAGGGTAAAATATTAAAATGAACTATTTAGTCTATGTATTAATTATGGCATTCTCACTACAACTGATAGATTCTTTGAATACTCTAAACCTATAGAAAAATTTCAAAGAGAAGGATACTTAAATTCAATTATGTTTTTAAGTTTGATGTATTACTTCATGTCATTTGGAGTTTCAATATACTTATCAAATCCTTTCAAAGTCAAATACTATAAGAATATCTTACTAACATTATGGACAACTCTTGGTTTTGTTGTTGCAATAGTATCATTCATATTTCCATAAAGAGCTAGTTGGTGTGATGTGATAGACATTAAAGAAGATACGTAAATATAGTTAAATAATATTAATTTAGTTTCGAAGGATTCAATTGGGTTGTTTTATCAGTTGTCATTGTAACATCTTTTCTTGGATTCTTTTTCCAAGCCATTCTTTAAAGATATATACCATCAATGTATAAAATAACACATAAGCAATGAATAATAATAAAATAACAAATATAACAATATTACAAAATAAATATATATTAATCATAAAATCTTATGGATTTGATTATGATTAGACTTTATTCTAGAATAAAATGAATAATTCTGACAATAGAAATTTAAGTCCTTAAATTTTAAAATTTAATAATAAATCCGTTTTATTAATTATATTTTATGCTTATTTTGTTTTTAATATTGGGAACCCTTTCTCAAAGCACTTAGTATTTATGACTAAAAATTATTAGAGCTTTCTAGTTACATAACGGTTGATGATGCCTTATCTGATTTACTAAAAAAATAACCAAATGGATATAAACCATGGCATCCATCTTTGAGTGTTAGATTAAGAGTTTAAGAAGAAGAAAAAACTTAAGAATTTTATTCATTTGTTTAATAGCAAATTAAAATCAAATAAAGAGGAATCAATACATAACACCCTATGCAATTTGTATAAGTTTAGGGGCCAGAATTTTTTGAAAACTTGGTTTGCAAATGTAGTTTTTCACCTGCAGAAGCAGTTTAAGAAGAGGAAGAAGGTGGAGAAGGAGGAGATGAAGCAGAGGCAGGTGGTGCATGTGAAGCTGAAGGTGGAGGTGAAGGAGAAGGCGAAGGCGAAGGTGAAGGTGAAGAAGTAGAATTCATTGTTAAAAAAACTAAAGCTCATGGAAAAGACTTCAGTTTTCTATAAGTAGGTACTTAGAGTAATTTAAATCAATATATCCCTTAAATTTAATAAGTAGATTAAGTATCGTAATATGATTAAAGGCTGCAAGCTTAGGAACAGTTAATTAAGCAATTTATTGAAAAATAAAATTAATTAACTTAATAAATATCAATGTTATAATAAAGCTAAGGCGTATTTGTTCCATCACTTTTTCCAACTATCGCAGATCCTAATTTACTTTCATAATAATAATAAGCGCAAATGCTTTATTTGTTATAGTTATAATAACAATAATAATAAATGCAATAATAACAATTACTTTAACAATAAATGCTTAATCCATTATCATTTCAATCTAGTCCTACTATTGTAAAGAATGAAAATGTTTAACCATAACAATAATTTTAAATTCCCATTTAATAACCACTTGTTTATGCTTCTACTATTGCATAACCTATTTTTAATCCATAATAATTATTGCTATAATAATAACTCCTCTAATCATCTTAAATACCTTAGCAATAAAATCCTTAATAATTAATTTAGTAATAACAGTTGTTAAATCAATAATAAATACCCTAAACCCAATAATAATAAATTGGTTAGTAGCCTAACCTTTAGTAAATATCTTAATTTCAGTAATAATAGATTCCTCATACAATTGCATAAGGTTAACCATAATAATTTTAAGGTTTTCAATAATAGCAACCACTTTAATAATAATAAGTGCCATAACAAGTTTAATATTAAAATATATAATAATAATCCACTTATTAATAAATACCATAATAATAATAATAATAATAATAGATACCATTATAGCAATAATAGATTCCATTATAATAATAATAGATACCATTGTAATAATAATAGATACCTTTATAATAATAATAAATATAGCAATAATAAAATGGATTTTTGTAATAACCATAATAATAATAATAATAAAACATTCCATAATTCGATTAATTGGTATTTAAATGAATATATATCTAGTTGGCTTAATAAATGGCTCAACCTTTGATGTAACCTTAATTTTTATAAAAATAACCTTAAATCATAGGAGGAGGATGAAGAATATGAAAATTTAAAATAAAATAAATTTAAGATATTATTTTATTATATTTCTTAAATCATTATTTCATAATTTCTTGTTCATTTAGATCATTTAATTTGTTAAATTAATAAATTTTAAAGTATTAATGCTGTAAAATCTCATAAGCATCTTATCTATTTTCAGGATTAACTTCTAACATTTTAAATCTATAATTATTTAATATTAAGAATTACAATAAATCTTTAGTTATTGGAGGTAAACTACTATATTATATATCTTAAGGATTAATATTACATTCTTTATTCAATTTAAGCATTTCTGCATTTCCTTTTCCTTAAAATATTTCTTTCCCTAACAAAAGCAGATGAAAAATAGCTCCACAACTAAAAATATCACATTTTTTACTATATCCCCTAGATTTATCATTCATATTAGCAACTTTTTCTATTATTATTTTATACTTTCAGGAGCTACAAATCCAGGTGTACCACATTTAGGAAATAAATAAGGAGTTAGTTTACTAATAGCAGCTAAACCAAAATCTGCAATTTTGAGGGTTGAAAAATCATTAGGATTAGAAAATAAAATATTCTCAGGTTTTAAATCTCTATGCATTACGTCTTTACTATGTATATACTCGACAGCTGATAAAATGTTTTCCATTATCTGTTATTATTTATATAATTAGATACTTGTTAGATTTCGTATTCATCAAATTTACATGACCTTTTTTTAATTTCTGTTAATAGGCTGCCACCTTAACAAAAATCAAGAATCAAGTATATATTATTGTCACCATCATAGACCTCGTGTAGATTAACAATCTGAGTATGTGGACTCAATATTCTCATAATATAAATTTCATTTTGAACAGCCTTCGTTCCATGTTCAATATTAGATAATTGTTTTTTATCGATACATTTTGCAGCAAATTATAAATTTGAATGCAAATGCTTTAATTGAACTACAAGTGAATAGCTACCCTATCCCAAAGTCTCTAAACGTTCAAATTCATCTTAAATACTCTCTTAATACACATATTTAGCTAATATTCTTTTTAAAGCTAATAAAATTTCTGATTCTCCATAATATTTCTTTTATTCTTTTTCTGTTACTATTATTATGTTTCTGAGCAATGCTAAGTTTGGATTTTTCTTTGATTTTTTATATTTCCATATTACTTTTTTTATTTATGTCCAAGAATAGATTTTCATAGGATAACCTTTTTTTGAATCTTTGTTAATTATTAATTTGTCTTCAAATATATATAAATATCGATTAAACTAACCTATTAGTTTCTTTTTCTTAATTTGACAATTAAATAATGATAATGAATAATCAAATTTATTTTATTACATAATTCTAATTATTAAAATTAATTAAAATCAATTCATATTCATAAACCCATAATAATAAATTTTATATTAAATTATATAAGTAAAATTTTCTATATACAAATTTCACTTACCTGGCGAGCACTGCTGATGATCATGCAGATCAGTAGTGTGGGGTTAAGCTGGCCATCGCACAACCGGCGTCAGTGAGGCCCCAAAACTTTCCGTTTGGAAAGGCTTTATCGCTCAATTTCTGCTAGTGAGGGGAAACCCTCGCACCCTCTTTTATTTAATTAAACAAACGAAATAATATTTATTATTATATATTGAATTAAGTTCTATTATGATTAATTTATTTATCATTTATTTTTCCTAAGATATAATATTCTATAAATAAATATTTCACTGCTTTAGTTACTTAGATTAAATGCATGATTTAAGTTCGTAATTTGAATGATTTAAAAAAAAGGAATTGTCATAATAAAAATTGTAATTTCTTTTTACTTAAATTTTAGAGAATTTTAATTCCTTTCTACATTTATCCTCCTTTATATTTTAATTTAAATAATAATAGAGTAAGAGATGAAATGAAAAAAAAAGAGTTAATTTATTTAATTTTAATATTAATAATACTCAAATAAGTACTGGTAAAGATGAGTAAATATTAAATATTTAAGCATAAAAGAGATTTGAGCATTTTCAGCTATATTATTAAAATTTAAAATAGTAAATTTGATGGGTTGTTCTTTACAGAAGTCGTCTGATCGTATACTGACAAACAAACGATAATCTAGTGATACAAATACATGTAATAGATATAAATATAGAAATTTAGTAACACCTGGGAAAAAACCAAGTTTGGATGTTTTTAATCCAATATTAGGGAAAGTAGTTTAAGTACCAATTTTGGTACCTGCTTCTAAAAGTAATATAATGAAGAGAAGGAGTACATAAATGACTATAGGATTATGAATTAGCTTTGATTTGATAATAATTATATATATATATATATTATTGTATTAGAAATTAATGGAGCCTAGGCTTCCTCAATACACTTAATTTTTTATTATCATTAATAGTTTAGTGAATGACAAGGTTATTGATAAACAATAAAAAACTGAATTAGAATAGAGCCTTTTAAGAAAAGAAAAAAATATATTGGAGATTGTTAGCAAATATGGAAACAAAGATATGTAAAATAAAGTGAGTATATGAATTATAGGGAATAATAATTTCGTGAAAAATTAGTTTAGTACGCTAATCATAAATAAAAAGATGCCTTTGTGCCCCATTTCAAACATTTAGAGAAAAATAAAAGTAATAAATTTAGCGTAAGTGCTCGTTAAATTTCATTTTAATAAGAAGACCCAATAGTTGAGAGTAAATAAGAAGTATCATAATATATGATTAATAGTCCTTATCTCCATTTATTTTGCAACTTATTGAACAACTTGACACAATGTTATCAATACATATGACAAATGGAGGAAAGTTTGTTACAACAGATGTTGATAAATTAACTTAATTAAGAGATTAAATCAATAAATATTTAGGGATTCAATATGAATAAGAATTAGATAATGAATCTCCATCAAGATGTAGAAATATTAGTGTTTGTGCACGAGTAATTTCAGAGTAATAAGATGATAAATCTGATCTTGTTGATACTAGTGTTCAGTTAAAAAGTAAATATCATCTTCAAATAATCCATCAAATTAAATAAACATATGGTTAATTAAAAGTATAAAATTCATTTAATTATAGAGTTTATTTTTAGGAAGTTTACATACTCATTATTTATTAATGTAGGAAGAATTATCATATAATAATTTAGTGAATGTAGTTAAATCGATTATAAAAGAATTAACTGATTCAGATGAAATTTACTTTTTAATAAAAAGAAAGGAAGAATGGGATTTCTATTCTACTGAAAAGGATTCAATAAAATAAATAGAGAAAAACAAGTAATAAATATTTTTTTAGAACTTTTCTCATTTGAAACCTAATATTGTTTATAATTTTTAAGATAATGAGAAACAAACCAAATAATTAGAGTTAGTTTTGGATTTGAATTCTTAGTTTACAGAGTTATCAATAATACGATTCATTAATCAGAATAAATAAGAAACATTTTTCTTTTTCTATTGGAATAAGCCTGGGAAAAATAAATTGTTAAGAAGATTTATTAAGTAAAGTATTTGATTAATATAAAAAGTGAAGCGAATGAATATGGATTTAAAGATGAAGTGTTAACTTTAACAAATTTTTTGATTGATGTAATATTATAAGCTAGAGTATAATATTTTAATCCTGTTTAATTTGCAGATTAGATATTGGATATAGCTTTAAGTTTTGTAGAATCGTCGTAATATATTTTGATAGATGAAATGTTCAGAAGTTTGAATCCTCACTTTAAAATAAAGAAGGATTAAGCTTTTTCTGAGGATGGGAGATAAAAAGTAGATATAGAAAATTCAGTAAGAATTGAGATGGAGTGTAGAAATCCAATAGCTTTGATTCTAGAGGAATTTTATCTTAACAGACATGATCATTAATATATTTATACAGAGATATTGAATTTGAAATCAAAATATTAGAGACATTTAAGATTGTGTCACGAGAAAACAGCATATTATAAATATTTTTTAAGATCCTCAGATACAATTTTATTTGATTTTGATAAACATGGAAGACTTTTATTTTTGAATCATTACATTTGGGAAACTCTTAAATAGAAATATAATATTTAATTTTCACCAGATAAAAGGACTCCAAATTACAAAGAATTATTTACCGATGAAAGGATTTTAAAATATATAGATTTAGATGAATTTATAATGAAGAAGAAGAATGAATACATATAGCATGAGGATTTTGAAATATTTTTAAAAGTTGTTGATTAGATTTATAAAGGATTTGTTATAATATTTCATTTATAAGAGGGATCTAGGATGAAAGATTACATAAAGAATTTAAAAAATGAGGAATAATTGGAAGATGAAATAAAGCAATCAATTCAAAGGTCATATAATAAACACTAGACATTTAAATTCATTTCGTAATTGCAAAAATCAAATCCGAGCGTTAAGAATTCATATATTTCTTTATTTATACCTGAAGAGTAATCTTTAGATAATTAAGAATAATAATAATAATAATAATAATAGCAATCAAATAGTTCATTGTAGGTTAGTAAGAATAGGAAACAAAGATTGAGTATTTAGATGTTAGGTAAAGCGATTAAGACTTTCAATTACTAAGCATCTAAATAGCGTATAAAATCTATAGAGTCAGCTTTAGAGATAGAAGAAGATGATGATTTGGATACATTAGATGAAGATTAAACAATCGATAAATTTGACTTTAATATTTTCTCTGTAATTATATAGATTTATTGATGAATAGTATAAAGATAATATGAAAGCGAAATTAGTGTATCATATTATAAAGAAAAATGATTGGATTGAAAATTATGATATGAATGAAGAAGTATTGATGAAATTTATAAAAGAAGTTGAGAGGAAATATAATAAAAGGAAAAACCCTTTTCATAATTTTGATCATGGTATAACTGTTATGCATAGTTGTCATTTTTTATGTTCTTTACCAAAAGCACATTAATATTTGGATGAAATTGTACATTTTGCCACTGTGATTTCAGGTCTATGTCATGATATATCTCATACAGGAAGAACAAATTAATTTGAAATCAATAGTAAAAGTAAATTGGCTACAAGATATTTAGAAAAAAGTGTAATTTAATTGATTTAATTTTGTTTAGCCTTTAGAAAATCATCATGCAGCAGTAACTTTAAGATTGTTAAATTAAGATAAATACAACATATTAACAGCATTGAGTTCTGAGGATTTAACAACTTTTAGATAAACATTAATAGAAAACATTCTATTTACAGATATTAAATAACATTTTGGTTTAATTAAAGATTTCGAATAAAGAGTTAAAGAAAGTAAAGAAAATTAAGACAAGATATTTGGTAAAGTGGATAATGATGTAAAATTATTCACAGGAATGATTGTTCATACTTCTGATTTTAGCGGAGCTGCAAAAGTATTTGAATTATCAAAAACTTGGACATAAAAAGTAAACATGGAATTTAAAGCTTAATTTGATGAAGAAGGAACTCGTCAGATAACTTAAACACCATTTATGAAAGATTTAGATAAATAAGAAATAATGGCAAAAAATGAAATGGGATTTTTTAAAGTTATTGTTAGACCGTTGTGGGCTAGTTTAAATGAATTTTTTGTATTTTTATTCAAATTAATATTTTTAGGATAGGGAATTTTAAGATATAATAGATAATGTAGAGAACACCATAATAAAATGGGAAAAGATTTATCATACATATAATGAGTAAGAGAAAAAAGATTGAACTGTAAATTATATATATCGTTTTTGAAATAATTATTGTTATTTATAATAAATTACTGAAAGAATATGCATATCTTGTATAAGCAGCTATGCCAACAGTCTTGAAAAGAGCAAAAAAGGTGTAGAAATGAAGAAAACGATTAAAGACCAATCGTCATAAAAGAAATATGCATTTAGAGATAAGGAGGATAAAAACTTCAAGAAATTGAAAATTTAGCATAAGAATATATTTATAAAGCATAATAAATGATTGAATTAACAGGGAATTATGTTTAAATAGTTTAGTAATAATATTTAATAGTTGCCGCTGCATAACATTTAACAGCGAGCCTATTATCAATATTAATACTTTAACTTGGTTTCTATGTATCAATTCTTACTTTTATTCCATTCTTAGAATAATGGGCAATTATTTTATGCTTAGTACCCGTTTTAAAAGTATAGTTCTATCTAAGATCTGTTGATCAAGTAAATATATATAATAAATTTAAAGTTACTAAAAATTTTGGATTTTATATTGTTCATTCAGTCAGTAACATTTATTGATTATCTTACTCTTCATTTTGAATTAATAAAATTAGTTTTTGGAATTCTCATTCTATTTTCATATTTATTAGATTAAACAAGGAATAAGTATATAAATTAATAAATTCTCTTAGATGAAAACTTACAAATAGATTTAATAGTTAAAAGATAACTTTTTACTGATTTATATTATCTAGATTTTATATTAATAATGAGTTCAAATTTATTTAAAACACTTAATTTTTTGATAATTTTTATAGTTGATCATAATTTGATAGTTATTAAGAAGAATATGGGAGCAGCATAATTAGATGCAGACTTATTTTGATAGCCTAAATTGGTTGGTTTTCGTAGTTAAAAGAGAAATAAAAGAGGGGCTTATGTTCCAAATTAAGAATTCAATAAAGAAAACAAGGAAAAAGTATCAAATACTTAAGAGTAAAAAAAACTTTTATATTATTAGTGGGAAAAATAAAATAAACAATATTAATTTTACCTTTAAATATAAAAATATTGATTAGATTTAAATAATTATTTATTTAATATGTTTGATAAATTTTGCATAAGACATTCAGATTAAATTCTTACTCATTTTTGTTCAAATCAATTATGTCCATAATTTCTTACATTTTATTGTACTTAGTGTGAGATAAAACAGTGCAATAAAAATTATCATTTGCAATAATATGAGAATTTAAGCTATTTCATAAATAAATTAGTTTTGCCTAATTATGGTATCAATTTTTCCAATATATTATAGATACAAAATAAGTAGAGTATTGTAAGTAATAAATGAATAAAATTATTAGTAATTTTAATGTAATTTAGGATAAGATCATTAATGATTATGATAAGGCAATAGAGAAAATAATCGAATAGTATATTATCTTTTTAATAAAGCATTTAGAATAGGAGTAATTCATTTAAGACTGAAATCATAAATTAAATAGATTTTCAAAAATAATACATGATTGAAAAATTATCTGAATTCTAATAGACGATGGATAATCATTACAATTCTTATAAAATATCATATGATTAGATCAAATCGATTCTAACTGTGTAAGATACAAAAGTTCATATTGAAGAACATTACAGGTAGATTGATATGAACTCATTGCAAGAATATTATAACGTATTATTAAGAATGCAACCTGAATTAGAAGTATTGGCGACAGAAAATAGCTTACAAATAACAAAGGAGTAATAAATTATTGAATCCTTTAATCACAATATCTACAAGGAGTTTTAAGATAAAATCATAGAATACTCAGAAAATATTCTAACTATACTATGGAGTAAATATTATTCAATGACATCCAATATTCATTTATATGATAATAAAAGTATTCTAAATACAATCAATATTATTAGCTTAAAGCATTGCTTAATCTGAGATGATTGAAAACATAAGAATAAGTAGATCTTCATCATCTAATTCTTATTCAGTCTTTAATGAAATTGATAATATAATAGCCATGGGATAGTAATTACATAATAATAATAATACATCGATTAAATTAAAGAGTTAAAGTTATGGCTATACAAAATTTAATTTGATGACTTAAGGACAATTGAGTGTAAAGCATGATCATTTAGATAATCAATAAAAATTACCAATTATGACACCAAATTGTATCTTAGTTATTAAAAATTAAAATATCATTCTGACAGCTGGAGAAAGTAATACTATCTATGTTTGGATCCACAAGAAAGAATCTAATTTATGGAGATTAGAATCATAGTTAGTATTGTAAAGTAAAGAACAATAATATATTTAATGTATGGAATTACTCTACAATCCCTTTATTAGTGAATCAAGAAATAGCAAATAAAGTTTTGCAAATCTAAAAGTATTATTAAATCCTATCATTGCTGTTTGTGGTTAAAATAATATCTACATTGTATAATTTGATATAATGACTAATTAAATAACAATCTAATGTTAGTACACAATTAAAGATCAAAAAGAATAAGAAGTACATGTTGTTTAACAGTGTTAAACTATGGGTAGTTATAATTATTTCATTGTTGGTATGGAAAAAGGAACTATGATATTATTTAATTATATTATTAGTATTGACAACACATTTACGATTAAAATAGATTAAATAATTAAACAACATAAGGATTGTATCACATCTATTGAAATTATAAGTGATCAAATTATTGCTGTAGCAAGTAATGATAGATCAGTAACTATATGGTAATATTTCAATAATAAACTTAAATTATTGCCAATCAAGTTAAACAGATTCTGGGAAGATATTCCATGTATAAGATAAGTTTACACTAATTCTTTTATTACATTTGATTCAAACTTTAATATTACTTAATGGTATTTGGAAAACTAGAATAAAGTTGTTATCATAAATACTCTTCAATCAAGTAAATTAAAGTAAGAGGTCTAAGAAGCGGTCATAATAAATAATCCAGATAATTCTTAGGATTTTTGCATATTACTACTAATAAGAGAACAGCAAAACAATAATAAAATTATTATTTTGGATAGATATTTCTCAATTGTGTCATAGGAATCTCTTCCTTAATAATTTCAAAGTTATTTGACCATTGCGAGAAAAAAGCATCAACATTACATTACAAATTATAAGATGAGGATAATCAATGATTCAATGCCAAATAAAGGATTCAGTTCATTTATTGATATTAAGTAGAATGACAAACAGTAAAATTAATAATAATAATAATAATAATCTTTTTCTTAACAATAATAATCGAATTAGAATAAGAAGGTTAATCTCGCTATTATAAACAATAATAAGACAAATTAACATTTTATTGAAATTTCTTACATTATAGGGACTGATTGATTTGATATATATTATGTATTTGTTAAATATAAAAAGCAAGCAATACACATTTTTAGAATGAAAAAATTTATAATATAATCTTACTTCTTAAATATATTATCAGGGATGGGAAGGCCAATTTTAGAATATTTGGATGGAAATAGGATCTATGTGTGCAAGAAATGTCGAATACACTTAACTAATTATTAAAATAGAATATCTAAAGTATTATATCAATTTAAAGATTAGAATTTCAAAGGAGGTACAGGATAAGCATATTTATTTGATATAGGGTAAGATTTTGTATTATATAGTCAGAATAAACTATCATGTAGGTTAGCCTTAGGATAAAGATCTTTTAACAGGGAAACATACAGTTCAAGATCTTATGTGTAATGGTTGTGACGAAATTATTGGTTGGAAATATGTAATTTATAAAAAAGAAAATTTAGATAAAAGCATATCGAGAATCAGAGAAGTATAAGGAGGGGAAAATAATTATCGAAAAATATTTTGTAGAAAAAATTAAATGGAACTGATTATAAAATTTAATTAAATAAAATTATTATGAGTTCAGAGTAATGGTTGGTCTTGAGATTAGATTTATTACCTAGTATTGCTTAGGAAGTAGAATAGATCTGTACTCATTATATTCGTATTTAATTATCGTTATACAATTAGATTTGTGTGATGAAGTTAGAAAAGGGAATAAATAAGCATATTAAGATTTGATAGTTCTATAAGCTAGAGTAACTAATAAAATAATTATTATAGATTAGAGGAAGAATGGATGATTTTGATAAATTCTATGATAGAAACTATGCTGACTATAGAATAGGTTATTTTGAGAAAATGAAATTGAGGTTAAGAAAATTAATAAGTCCACATATTGATGTTAATAGATTGATTTATGAAGAAACCTAAAATTACAATCAATAGTAAACACATAAAAGATTAAATATATAGATCATCTCCTATCAAGAATACTACTCCTCCACCTGTTAAAGATAATTAATAGAATGTTCAAATAGTAACAGAATTTGTTTAAGCATAACCCAAAAGACATCAATCACCTCCTAATAAAATGACAGTTTCTAGCAATTATAATAGCACAAATAAATAGAAATAAGCTACACCCGTTACATAAAATAATAAAAAGGCAAGCAAACAACCTTAGTAGGTGAAAAGTTCTTAAGTGAAGGCAAAGACATAATAAGATGAATTAGTGTTTACAATAAAAATGAGCAAAGAGGTAATATTGAATCTTTATTTTAATTAGGAATATTTGTAATATATACAAGCCAAATAAAAATAGAGATGACTGTTTGAATTATTTATATATAATTAAAAATTACGTTAAAAAAATAATGTTTCAGAAGATGTTGAATTAATAATACAAGAAATAAGTAGATGAATGTATATAAATAATAGTCAGAAGAATAAAATAGAAGAGTAGTTACAGAAGTTGAAGAAATGGATAAAGAGATTAAAACATTATAAGATATTTCAAACCTGAAAGCTCGTTTAAAGATCAATTAAATGGTAAAACAGCCATTTAAGAAAAACAAGGAAGAACCTACAACATCTATTTATGTTGGTAAGCTTGAGAATCAATTAAAATCATTCCAACAATAAACAATTAAAAAATAATCTCGTAAACCTCTTTCGATTGAAAAGAATAGCACTAAATCTGTGTTAATGCCTGCAACAACTGAAAGATATGATTATAGCAGTTTTACTTACACAAATCTCAAAGTTGTTGGTAGTGGATCGTTCGGAGTTGTTTACAAAGTATTAAATATTATTAATTACAAGGCAAAAGTTAACGAGACAGGAGAAATAGTAGCAATAAAAAAAGTGTTATAGGATAGAAGATATAAAAATAGAGAATTATAAATACTACAGGAATTAGATCATCAAAATGTATTGAAGATGAAATATGCATTTTACACACCAGCAGAAAATAAGGACGAAAGTTATTTGAATGTAGTAATGGAATACTTCTCTGATACATTATACTCTTATAATAAATCCTTTATTAAAGATTTCAAGAAGATGCCAGAACTTTTAGTTAAAATTTTTAGTTATTAATTACTGAGATCCATAGCGTATTTAATTTTAATAATGATAGTTATATATCCATTTTAGGCATATGTCATCGAGATATTAAACCACACAACGTCTTAGTTAATCCAGAAACAAATAAATTATAGTTATGTGATTTCGGAAGTGCCAAGAGACTCATCACAGGTGAACCAAATATAGCATATATTTGTTCAAGATGCTATAGAGCCCCAGAACTTATATTTGGAGCGACTGATTATAATACTTAAGTAGATGTTTGGTCCGTAGGCTGTGTAATTGCTGAATTAATAAATGGAGACCCATTATTCTTAGGGGATTCCGCCGTCGATCAAATGGTAGAAATAGTAAAAGTACTTGGAACTCCTTCTAAAGAATAAATCTTAAGTATGAATAAAAATTATGATATGTAATAATATCAGTTTGCTACTATCAAATAAAGAGATTGGAGAAGAGTATTGAATCTTTTAATTTTATAGGTATTGAAAATAAAAGATCCAAAAGCCATAGATTTAGTTTCAAAATTATTGACTTATTGTCCAAAAACTAGATTTACTCCCCTTTAATCTTTGGCACATCCTTATTTCGATGAGCTAAGAGATTAAGCTTAATTTAAATAAATCTAAAATACAATTAAACTTGGTGCTTCAGATCTATTTGAATTTTCCAATGGTATTTTACTTTAATAAAATATTAGAAGAAACATCTAAAATGACTTAATAATAAATGATCACACTAATACCTGATTGGTATGTAAATACTTCGAAACCTTTAAAAACAGTTTGCTGAATAATTATGATTATTTTTACATAATGAATAAATCAATTGAATTTTGTGTTAATTTTATATGGAAAGCTCAAAAATACAAATATAATCCCTTATGATAAAACTATTAAATCAAATCAATTTAGAAAAAGCATTAACCTTAGGCATTTTCTATAGACATTTTTAAATATGATCATCAGCAATCTTTTAATCAAAATCTCTGAGACACCCTTTGCAAAATTTCTTAGTGGGAACTACTTACATATATTTTGATGTAACTCGAGGTGTTTTAGTCTATGATGTTTCTGTTCTAATTTTAACAGGTCTTGGTGATACAAATTAAGGTAAATTCGCTTAGTTTCCAATAAAATAATCATATCCTACTCGTTTTAATTATGAATTAAAGACACAACGTTTTTGTTAGAATACATCTTTACATATTTTGTAATGGATAGTCAAGCTGTCTTTGTTAAATTTTCTTCCGCAACCTGCTGGACAGTTTATCAATTCTTCACTAAATCTAGTAGACATTTTAATGTAATTTATCAAAAATCAGTATATTATTTATCAATTATAAATCAATGTTGATAATTGTATTATTAAATGGGCGGGGTTCTAGGTATTTTAGGTCTAGATACAAAAGCTTAGGCTTGGGGTTAAACTTATTTTTGATTAATATTAATCGGTGCTAGACTATCAGCTATAAATGGACCCTCTAGATTAAATGATAAAATTAAAATATTTACATCCAACAGGCATTTTCTCAAGTTAAGAATCCCTTAATTAATCTTAAAAAACGCTTCTCTATTACAATTCTTTTTGCATTATTGATTCCATTAATTATCTTTATTGTTCTGCTTATTCATTATCTAAAGCAAACTCATTCTTTAATAATTCTTCTCCAACAACCATATCATTATTGTCTAAATCATCTTCGTCTTCATCATCTACTGGACATTCTTCATCATCTTCCAAATCATCTACATCATTATCTTCCTCTAATTATGATTGATCATAATCATCTTCATTACTCTCTAATTATTCAATCATATATTAAATTTATTTTTTAAATCTCTCTTCACTAACTGATAGCAATTTTGGTAATTCTTGAGGTATATTTAATTAATATGCATAATCTCTTAATTCTCTTCTACTGAACATTGAATAAAAAGTGCCATTTGTAAAGGTTCTAATCTAATCATTTGGATATTCTATTAGTTCAAATAAGACTTCGAATGCTAATTCTTTATTCATCGATAGAGCATCGCGACCTCTCGAGCTCAATGATAGATTCATAATTAAAGCTGTTATGTATTCATATGTATACTCACTAAGATTAAATTTTTCCTAAAATAATAATATTTAATACTCTTTATAATATGGTTAAAGCCACATAAATGATATCATTATCAAGCATCCAAATTTAACTTTGTTTACGTAAAGATAATTTCTGTAAAGTTCCGATGGCATTCTTCCTTTTTATTGAATCTGTCTAATCTTTTTTAACCAATTCAATTAACAATTTTATTAATTAGGAATTAGAAGTTAAATAAGTTCTACCATCATAATCAGAAGCCAAAGCATTCATTAATTTTAAGGTTTAGCATTAAATTACAGGAGCTGCTTTAAACATTAAATGTTAAGCTAAAATAATATTCCTTTAATGTGTTCCTATTAAATCATGAGTTTAATAAGCGACTACTACAGATCTTCTTTCTAAAGCACTTCTTGCTCTTGTGATTCTCCATCTTAATGCTTATAAAACTGTAGCAATCAAAACTGTATTTTAAGACTTTGTGAATAATTAAATAATCTTCTCATAATTTAAGGGAATATACTCTTCAATTGATTGTTAAACTGGATTTACTTCTATAAATATTAATATAACTATAGAATTTACATTATTAGTTTGTTATTTCCGACAGATCATGATCAGGTTAGGTAATATTATTAAATAATGAGATATCTTCTGATTTATTCACTAAATCTTCTAAATTTTATCCAAGAAACTTATCGTAAGATGCAATCTTTTTTTTGAATTGTTATATCTATTCTGGTATCTTCTTGTTGCTTTCTATATATTTCAACATTTCTTTCTACATTTTTAACATTTCTCCTGTTAATGAAAACCATTTTTTTTAAGCATCATTCAAATTCTATTATGCTAAATGATTTAATTCTTGTAAGGCTTAAATTTATTGATTGTTCTTTTTTTTGAGTTCCATGTTTTCTTATTACAATTATTTCATTTCTAAAATTTTTTTTTAATTGTCTTATTATGAATAATTTACTTAACCCTCTTTTGATAAAACCAATCTTTTTAAAATGCTACCTTGTTAATCAGATCCATAAATAGATTAAATAAATTCTTTTAATTTCATCCTTAAATCTGATATCCATTCATGAGTGAATAAGTGTTAGAAGGATTGATGATTTTCTGGATTTTTAACATAAGGTAATGCATAAAAAGGTAATACTTCATTTGTTTTCGATAGATCTCCTCCTTTTGTATCAAGGTAATTCTTAAGCTGATTAATTGAATATTTATCAATCTAACCTTTCTTTTTAAACACTGGATGAATAGGATAGATAAAGAAATAGATCTATATATAAAATTCTAGTTTCCAAGTATCATGGTCTTGTCTTTAAGAAATAGGAATGTATCGACTCCAAGATTCGAAAAATTTATCTCTTTCTCCTCTATCAAAATGGCCCAAAATAATATGTTCGGTTTCATTGCTTTATTCAGTTGCAAATTATGATTCTATTCTGAATTGCTCCAATGTTTTTACGCAGTTTGATCTTAATAAATAATCCTGCACTATATTATTAAGATGTTCTGTTAAATTTCCACTTGAGTCCACTGATTTCTCAGCCTACAATAAAAAAATTCTATACTGATTAAACTGCAGATTATATTCTTTTTTGAGGTATGTCATTCTTACGATTTAGCCCTGAGTTCACTTTGGATCTCACATCCTTAGATGATTAGAGCTTTCGATTATTATTATTCATCATAACAGATATTATTAATAAATTTATTTTTTATTTCCTGAGGCTAGCTATGCAGCAATAAAATTATACTTTAAATAATATATATATGTATTTCAAATAAATCCTTAAATTCATCTTGATCTCAATGAATATTGCCATGATTATTTATGCTTTTAAAAAAACGTAAAAACAAATTGAATTTTTTTTCTTTACAAATTTAGAGTGTTTACAAGTGATTAATACTCGAACTAATCATTTAAATATAAAGATGCAATATTTATCATAACTAAAGTATTAATTGTTTATTAATAACAACTAATTATTTAATTGAGAACAATCTAATTTTAGAATGAAATAAAAAAGACTGACTTTTTTGAACTTAAAATTAGATAGTTTATCTAAGTTTTAGAATGGGATTATATAATAAAATTTCCAAGAATGAAGGATTAATTTTGAATACTTTATCCAATTTTTATCACTTTTATTATTTTTTGGCATGATTTTTTTTTATATTAACTTGTCCATAGAAATGTAAATCATTTCTCTTAATTCTTTAAACCTTCTATTACGTCACTTCGACAATTAGGACATTTTGTACTATGATCAAGCCAAGAAAATAAGCAAGACTAATGGAAAATATGTTTACAAGGTAGTTGTATTATTGTTTCATCTATTATGATATAAAATATATATATTAATAGTTACCTTTTAAAAAATCATTACAACATATGCTACACTTTCTATTTGATTTTCCCATTTTCATCTTCCTTAATTTTTATAAATATTTCTTCGGTACTCCCTTTTAATACAACTTGTTAATTTCACTCTACCATATTTAATTTTATATAGCCTAATTACTAATATGGGATAGTTTTTACTATTATCTCTTATCTTAACTAATTATTAACTACATAATTATAGCATTAATACCTTCTTCCCAAGCTCTTTGAATTTGGTCATCTTCAAACCCTTAACTTTCTTAATCTTCTAAAATTAATCTTTTTACATACCCTTTCTTTCTTCAACTATTGATATCATTTTTTATTTTGGTTGTTCTTTTTTTTTGGATTGATTTAATGCTGTTATATTTATTAATCATATTATTTCATCATAAAATATATTATAAACTTATTTTTCATACTCAAAAGTTTTAAGAGAAAAATCTTTGATGCACAAACTTGCTTATTTTGTTCTACTAAAATCTCAATTCAGCATACAATACTACTTACTAAACTAATAGATTAATTAGAACATAAAAAAATCAAATCTTTTTCTATTATAATTATATAATAGTTGATAAATAAGCATCTCATTAAAATTATAATAATTGCAATAATATTAAAAAATAAACTAAAAATAAATTTGAACTTAAAGAATTGCATTTTTATGAATAGCATTGTCTTGAAATTAAGAAATTGCGATTGAAACTCCTTTATATTAACATGATTTTATCATGTTTTTAATATTAACAAGATCATAAAATATTAATTGATAAATATAGAAAAATACTATTAAATATGTAGAGGCAATAATGTAAAATAATTTATAATTCTATAATCATATGTAAAAATAATTCTGACTGATATTATTGCTTATAAAATTAGAAGACTAAAGAACAATTTTTATAATTATAATATTAAAAATAATAATGCTATATCTTTTAAGCTTTTGACTAAATCAGATGATAAAGTTTTAAAATTTAATAAAGTGAATTCATTGTATTATTCAACATTCATCTGATTAATTTCAATTCTAAGAATCTGATATTAGAGTATGTTTTGATAGGAAAGCATATACACTTTTGACAATTAAATTTAATTACTTTAGAAATGATAGCATCAAGATTTTACACAAATATCGCTTATAGACATGTTAAAGCTGACTATAACTTTATTCACTGTTGCTATCATGATTGTTTAGGCTCAATGTATTGTGAAACAATGATATTATTGATAGTTATAGGCTTTGACGGACTTCATAACTTTATTATTTTTATAAAATTTGTTTGGAATTACACATTCAATTTTCTATGTGTTCATAGGCATTTTCCTCTGGATTAACATAGTTTGGTAAGCTTGGGAAATTACAATTATTATCATTTTTTTATGTGCTTTGTGTGTTTGCAAGAGTAGATTAAATTGAATTTCTTAAAGTATTCATAGTTCTCTTTTCTTTTATGAGTTTGTTCAAATAATAATAAATATCCAGCTATTTTAATGTGCATCACAATGATAAGTTTTGAAGGAGTTCTGTATTAGAGATTTGTTATTGTACTTTATTTATAATAATATATGGATTTTATTTGATTTAGAAAGAAAAATTAATTATGGATAAGGAGTATTAATCTATGGTATAGTTTAAAAGAACTCGAGTTAACAATTGATGGTGATTTGATTGGATCATTGTTACTACATAGTACGATTATTCAGCTATTTTGAGAGAATATTTGAGATTAATCTTAGTTAGTGGGAAGGGATGACATTTATAGTAATTGTATATATATATATATATAAAATTCTGTTTGTTTGGTTGTTGGGATGGATGAGAGATAGCATCTTTTTGATTTAATTTATAATTAAGAGTATTATTAAATTTCATTGGATTATGATGACTAATTTAAATCTTTTTATTTAAATAAAAAGGACATCTTTGAAAGTAAGAAAATAAAATATTTTATTAGAATATTTATGGATCAAAATACATAAGATTTACAAGAAAATTGGATTGAGGTAGATGATTATTGTAATATAATTAGCAAGTCGAAACATTTGAAGAATTAACTTTAAGTAAAGACTTATTGAGAGGAATCTTCTCATATGGTTTCGAAAGACCATCAGCCATTTAATAAAAGGCCATTAAACCGATCATCATTGGTAAGGACGTGTTGGCATAAGCTTAATCAGGTAAATAGTTGAATTTTACAATATTTTAATAGGAACTGGAAAAACAGGTACATTCACCATTGGTGCCTTATAAAGGATCGATCCAAATTAAAGAAAGACTTAAGTCATAATATTGGCACCAGTAAGAGAATTGGCAAAGCAAATATATGATGTTGTCAAAGGAATTGGATAATATTTAAATATAGAAGCCTTCTGTTGCATTGGTGGAACATAAACATAAGAAACAAGAGAAAAATGCAAATAAGGAGTACACATCATAATTGCTACTCCAGGTAGATTAATAGATATGATGAAAAACAAATATTTGGATACAACATTCATGAAATTACTTGTTGTTGATGAAGCTGATTAAATGTTAGATTAAGGATTTAGTGATAATTTTGCTGAAATTCTTAAAATGGTACCAGGAGATATCTAAATTGGTATACTTTAATAGTTAATTCTTTTTAGCATTGTTTAGTGCAACATTCCCATAAGAAATTATTGAATTAAGTAAATAATTCTTGAGAGAAGGAACAGCTAAGATCTTAGTCAAAAAGGAATAATTGACTTTGGAGGGTATTAGATAATTCTACATCGCCATTTAACTAGAAGAGCAAAAATTCAAAGTTTTGGTTGAATTATATAAGAATCTCACAGTTTCATAATCAATATTATTTTGCAATTCCAAAAAAACTGTTGATGATCTTCATGATAAATTGACATCTGAAGGTTTTACAGTAAGTAAAATCCATAGTCAAATGGAGTAAAAAGAAAGAGAATAAGTAAACTGATCATAAATATATTAAATTAGGTTATGTAAGAATTCAAAAAGGGAGCAGCAAGAATTTTGGTTTCAACAGATCTTATGGGAAGAGGTATTGATGTTTAATAATTATCATTGGTCATTAATTATGAATTCCCAAGATTAAAGGAATAATATATTCATAGGTAAATTAATTTTATATACTCAATCTAGAGTTGGAAGAGCTGGTAGATATGGTAGAAAAGGAGTTGCTATCAATATGGTTGCTCAACAAGAAGCTAATCTCTTGTTGGAAGTTGAAAAATATTACAACACTAAAATTGATGAAATGCCTAAAGATTTGGCTGAAGTAGAAAAAGAATTAAGTTGAAAAAAAATCAGTATATGTTAAAAGAAGAATATATTTATTAAATCAAATCTAAATTATATATAATATTTTATAACTAATAGTTTTTATTTCTCTATTTTATTTATTAATATAGAATAAGCAATTTTTTTAATATTATTATTATACTTACTCTTAAAATAAAGAATATTATTTAATAATAAATGTAGAAAATACATCTATTTCAAACACTTCCATAATCAAAATTTTTGAGTTCTCCTAACACTTAAAATAATCAATAATTTGACAAAGAAATTCATTTCTTTGCAACCAAATAAACTATTACGTCAGAAGAGAATTCTCATATGAGTCAAAATTATCATATAATAATCCTCATTTTATGTATTTTGATCCTCATTTGTGTATGTGGTCTTATTTTTGAAGTCTAAAGAAGAAAAAAACTTAGAAAAGAAACAGAATAAAAACTACTCCAATAAAACTAATGTTCCATTTGGAATAATAAAATTAAAATTAATTAGATATATAATTCCATATAAAATTCTTGCTGGATTCTTAAAAGGATCAATATTCAAAAGTGTATCACTAAATAACTAAAATTCAAAATAATATAAGAAAACCATAATAATTTAGAACTACAAATTAATTAAGAAAGTCAATAAGAACCATGGGCTGCTGAAGGAAATATTTTAATATCACCAAATTAAAATATATTAATTCATCTTAGAACTTCTATCGATTCTGATTTATTAAAGAAGAAAGACTCAACTGATTGTATATATTTACTTTAATAATATGATGGAACATATATAGAGTAAGAGAATAAATTTTAAGGATTATGGAAAGTTTATGGAAGTTAAGGATTAAATAATCAACATTTTTTTGGATCTTTTGAACTCTAAAAATAATCTCTATGAATGATATTAAAAATTAACTTTTAAATTATAATATAAAATCGCTACTAATTTTCATATTCATATTGAAAATAGCGTCATTCTTATATTATATTAATAATTAATATTTTGGATGATGCAATTGTTATTTTCTGCAGTTTAATTAAAAATTAAAATTAATAAAATTATTTGATATATAAATAGAAAATATATGTATTTGTTATTAAAAGTAGAATCTCATTCATAAGATAAAGTATTGGACAATTTAGGATTTCTCAATTGTAAATTTTTATTTAAAGTTGATTTAATACAAAATTTCGATTGTGTTCTTTATCTTTGTGTATATTCTATTTACGGAATAGGTTTTAAAACTTTTGCGCATTCTTAACTTTTACTAAATTCCCTCTCTTTTGTATATTGTTTAATTCTAATTATTTTTGCTGTTCTATGAGTTTGGGATGTTGGAGGAACACTTAAAGTTTAATAATTTTTATCATCTTATATGAGAGGATTGATTAAATTTGCTTTACCTTATTATTTTGAATATCTATTTTAAGAAATGTCTACATTAGAAATTTTTAAAATGATTTTATTATGATCCTCTTTTATTTGCAATTAATTTGTTTCATCAATTATTTTAATATGATAATCATTTTTATTTTTAATTTTTTCAACAGATTATGTAGTTAATTAATTAATAAGTTTTCCTTTTTCCCAATTCCCTTTAACAACTTAACCATCAAAATAAATCATCTCCCCATAACCATGCTTATAATCATTAACAAATTATCCTCTATATTCATTATTATTAGCCCATTTATACACTCCAAATCCATTCTTTTTATCTCCCTCATAATCTCCCTAATAAATATCTGTTGGTTATTCTTCAGATCTTTTCCATATTCCTTTTCCACAACGTAATCCTTCTTTAAAATAACCTTAAAATTATGCTCCACTACTCCAAAAATACTCTCCATATCCATGAGGTAAACCATTTAGGTAATTTCCTTAATATCTATCTCCATTATTAAAGAATTCTTGACCTTCTCCATTTTTATGCCAATCAACAAAATTACCAATGTATTTATTGCCATTTTGAATATATTCTCCATAACCTGTGGCTTAATTTGCTTTCCATTGTCCTTAATAATACTCACCATTTAATCCACACCATATCCCTGCATAGAGAATTCAAATTTACCTTTTCCCTCTTTGACTCCCATATTCCATTATCCTACATATAATTCTCCATTTGACCATACAAACTTCCCTTTTCCATGTGGTTTTCCTTCAAAGTAATACCCTTCATATTGTGAACCATTTGGTAAAAATTCCCATCCATATCCATTTTTCTAATCCTCTTTCCAATGCCCCTCATATTTGCGTCCATTTAATGATAATAAAATCCCTAAAAGTTATTTAATAATGAACCTCTTCCTTGTTTAATATTGTTACTTAATTAACCATAATATAGATAATTGTTTCCAATCTATAATTTAGAATTTATACTTAATAGATCAACATAATTGTAGTCTTCAAAATGAGGTTGATAATCTTTGATTTATTCTAAAGCAGTTTAATAATTCATTAAAATTATAATTCATCAGAATTTTGTGTCATATATTTTGTAAATTGAATTAAATACATTAATTTTATAAAAATGTAACAATCATATGATTGCCCAATTTGTTTAACTATAGCTGTAGATCCCATTTAACTTTCTGAGTGCAAACATATATTTTGTTCAGCATGTCTTATAGACTTACTAGATTATAACAATCAATCTTATAAATGTCCACTTTGTAGATAAAATTACTCCAAAAATGAACCTTTAATAGTAAATTAAGATTTAGCAAAAAAAATTAAAGATAGTAATCCTGAACTCTATGCTTAAAGATAATAATAAATTATTGAATAATAAATGATGCTCCCAAATTAAATTAAAGTGAGCGTAGTTTATGGCAATTTTTATGAGCGCATCAACTCAAATGATTAAAATGTTAATCAATGGACTCTAGCAGTGAAAATGGATTATAATAAAGATTCAGATAGATCTGCTTTAAAGAATTTTGATCTCAATCATATGATTGAATCAGTATAAATTTTAAATATTATTTCTAGGTAACTTACCATTTACATGAAACTTTTAGACCTAATGTAGTTACAGTTAAATAAGTTCCATTTTAATTAAAAAGATTAGGTTGGGGAGTGTTTAACATCCCCATCCTAATAAAATTCAAAAAAATTTATAACATTCCAAATTTAGAAGTTGATCACTATCTTTCATTTTAAGGAAATGGATCATTTTAAAGATAGATTACCAAATTAGATATTAGTAATCTAGAAGTATATTAATAATTATAATAATAACTTGAGAACTAACAATAATAATAATAATAATAGTAGTAATAATAGTAATAATAATAATAATAATAATAATGATTATTTATAATTCATCTAAGTTTAATCTATTTTCTTTTTTTGATTAATAATTGATATCTTAAATAAATTAATTAATATTGAAATTATATTTATAAAATATTTAAAATCTTTTCTGTTCTTTGATTCAAATAATGAATCTAATTACATTACGCTCTCGTCAAAAAATAAGAAATATTTAATATTTTGATAAGAAATTCTTTTTTTTTTAAATTTTATTAATAAATATTGATTCATAACAATTTATATGATAAGACATAAATGAATGAATATTATATTATATTAAAATTCAATTAGTTTTATATAAAGTTTAATATTTTCAAATACAATTAGCAACCCTTATGATATTGAAAATTATAATCAATAATTATTAATTTTCATAACAATTAATTAGAATAAAATTTTTTAATGATGCTTTTATTGTTTGTAATATAGTGCATAGCAGCAAAATCGTTAATGAAGGATACTAACTCTTTAATTGAAGATTGGAGATAGAAAGCATAAGCTTTAGTTACTAAAACACCGATGGATATGATTAGATAAACATTAGGATTAAGAAGTTTGGATTAGGATTATCAGGAATAGTTTGACAATCCACCTAGTAAAATAGATTTAAAACATTCGAGAATAAATAGAATGATGGAAGAGTAAGGATCATAAAAATCTACAGTTCCAAGTGTTAATGTTACAATAAACGAATATTAAAGATAAGGACCTTTGTTTCCTCTTAAATGTTATCTTGCATAACCAATCTTGATTAATGTAACTTAGCATTATTGTTTTAAATAAAGAGTCTCTTATTTATAATATTAAGAAATATCAACAAATAATTCGGCTAATTGTGCAATTCGATATAGACTTCATTATGGTTGTTTATGTCCTCCTGATTTTTATGGAGAATATTGTAAGATTTGGAATCCAATAATATGTGAAATAGAGTAACCATCGAAGGATTGTAAATTATTAGTAGATGATGATTATTATAATAAAAAAATTGATGGTAATCCACCTTGTAATCAGTTTAGGAGTACTTAATTTATCGAAGTATATTTATTTAATTAAAATAGAATGTAAGAACTGTTTGCTACAATTATTATTAAAATAATTTAAATTATAGTGTATTTCATCCTGAAGAAAATTATACAGTAATTTGGAGCAATTACACAAAAGGAATAAGTGCATTGATGCCATAATAGTATAAATATTCTGCTCCTATCCCTGAGGATCCTAATGATCCAAAATAGTATATTTAATATGCAACAGCAACTGAAGAAGCAGAAAAGGAATACTTTAAATATGAAGCAAACAAATGTTTTGGGGCTGATTCTAATACTTTATGTAGTTCGTTTAAATTTGAAATGAACCCTTATATAAGATTCATAAATTGGACATATTTATCTTAATCTTAGACAAAATCTATAGATTATAATCTAACACTTCGACAAATGCTTGGAAAAGATTATATAGAAGTTCCTATAAAAATGACTTAGATAAATCCATTATATGGCAGATATTCATTAGAAATAGGATTTGTAATTCGTATCCAAGGATATTACGAATTATATAAGGTTGATTAAACTAATGAGACTGAAGAAAATATTACAAAAGATTATTTCCCACATTTGCAACCAAAAATAATCTTTTTTGAAGATTAGCTATATGAAGGTAGTAATATTAAATTATGAATCTAGAACCTTCAAGTTCTAAAATTGAATTTGGAAGAGGGGCAAGGATCGGCTTGATAATAGCAATTGTTGCATTAATTCTCTCAATATTATTGATCTATAAATATAGAAACACATTAACAGAATGTTTTTTCCCTCGTATTGAAAGAGTAGTTCCAGAATAATTCAGGAATTAAAGATCTTGTGAGTAGAAGTTCTTAGATTGCTTCAAAATCAATTAAGTAGCTGAACAAAATCCATAACAATAAAGTTAAAATTAGGAATGATTAATATGATTTAATTAATGATTAACGTTTTATTTTGACAACTAAATATTTATGTATACTAATCTAATAATTGAAATATTAAGAAGAAGTATGATAAATTCAAATAATTAAGAGAAATATGTAAGATGATTATATAATTATTTAAATTATGAATATTTTCGAATCTCATTTTTTAGATGGTATTTTAGGTGGAACCTAAGCAACTTATTCTTCATTATCTTCATTGCATGCACAGTTCTCATTTTCATAATTGTTAACACTTCCATTAACTTAATCAATGTAACTCTTACTACTTATTGGTGAGATAATTTCTATTTAATTTTATTCAAGTAAGTTTAAATTAGAATGGACATATCTATTACTTTATATCAAAAATTCTTCTTAATTTTTATTAATTTTATCAAAAATAGCAATCATGTCATCACCTACCAATTCTAGGATGTTTCTATCAGTATCACTTAATCTTTTTTTTTCTTGTAATTTCATGTATGCATTAAATGCTGATTCTATTTTAATCAAATCAGATTTTTCTTCTTATAAAATGAATTAGAATTCAGCTTTCTCCTCTAAAACATTTAATTTTTTCTCAAAATCTTATGAGAACATATCCACAGGAATCAGAGGTTTTGGAATATAATTAAATAATTCTAATTGGTCCTTATTAAATATCACATATTTTAATTTATCTATTTCTTAAATCTTTGTTAAAATATTAACAACATCTAATTTACATAAAATCTTTTCTATAGCATAATCTATCTATTGTTTATGTTTCTTTCTTAATCCTATATTCATACACATTAAATCCCATAAACCTACTTTTAATTATCTTTTTCTTTATTTCAAATACTATTTTAATTATCCTCTATTCTAGACTTTATCTATTTCTTTCTTTGACTACTATGGTATTTTCCCTTATTTGCTTAATTAAACAATAAGATCATTTTATTCTCGTTTCCCATTTATATTAATATTTAAAATTTGATTAGATTTAGAAAGGGAATTTCCTTCATTAATATTCTCACCTTCATTTTCAAAGTTAAATATTCTATTTGCTAATTATAGATTCATTAATGTAGCAATTATTGGACTCACGATAGTGGTAATAGTTAAAGCCACTAATTGCCAGAGCCCTCCCACATTACCAAGAATATTTTATACCTTAATATAAGATCTCTTATAATTATTAGCTCTTTAATCCATAAATATAGTATTTTCAACATAATAGTTTGAATTAAATGGTCCAGTAGAATCTTTAATTTAAGATTACAATAATCCTACGTCTGTAACATAGTCTTATTATATTAAACCAATGTCAGTCTTGGTTTCAATCATTTTGAAATTTGAAAATATTTATTTCGACAAATTAGATGAAAATGACGCAAATTATACTGTTATAATTTCCTCATAAGGTCTACCTGGATTATCTAATTTTAATAAAGTATCTCCTAAATATAATGCAAAAAATCCAGTGTTTAATCCTGCTTATATTTCTTCAGGAGGACTGCATCCATCATAACTTGAAGTATTTTTACATGGTATCATTTAAATAGTTATATATTAATAAGTATCTGCATTACTATATCCTTAAAGTTACTAATATAATTATAATTAAAATTACAGGTGGATCTTCATCTCTAACTGTTTTGTTAATACAAAACATATTTTTTAAAACAAACTTTCCAAAATATTGCTGTTAATACTATTCTGTAAAATGAGTATTCAAATCACAGCTTTCTAAAGGAATGTTTCTACATCTACAATAATAGAAAGGTGTTTATTATACATTAATGAGATATCTGTGGCTTGTTTGGATTCATTATAGAATCGTGTTCTATTGCATGCAGTCATCGCAACATCAAAATGTTTTTTATATGTAGTCAATGATGATAGAGTTGGGCCTACAATACTAAGTGCAAATGTAAAATTGTTAGAGTCTAACGAAAAAGCCTTAGTGAATATATTTATAAAATACTGGGGTATTGAAATTCTAGGTCTCAGATATAATAATGTTTGGTGTTCTTTGATCAAGTAAATCTTAAAATTAGAAATACAAATATAGAGCACAAACAATCATTAAAATGACGGTAAGAGAGTGACCTAAAAGAGTGTTGAATTTTTATCTTTTCATAATTCTAAAGAAAGGGGGTTAACCAAAGAAATCTAATGAATTAACAACATCTAGAATGCAAGCCTTGGCTTCATGTTTTGCTTTCTTCTAAAATTTGAGCATTAATTTTTAATGAAAAATATTTAATTAAGCCTTTATTTGGAATATATATCTTTGAATTAATTAAAGTGTTATTTATGAAAAAATATGACCAATTAAATCAAAAATGGTTAGAAGATTATATAATAAATTACAAATAATAATTTTAATAATAGAGTAAATTTTCTATAAAAAAAATAATAATGTATTAAAAAAGTTAGAATCATTATTAACTAAGAGACGTCGAAATGGTTTATGAGAAAGTGATAAGAATGATTTCAAGTTTGAAGGAGAAGTATAAACTAATTAACAGAATTCCACTTAATGAAAGTGATAAAGCCATCTTTTAAGAATTGAGTAAGGGATCTCCTTAATTGATTGATTTATTAAAAAAAGGAGGAGATGTGCATTTAATTTTTTAAAATAATTTTCCATATTTTGAAGTCAGATTAGATTAGGAATATTTTAGAGTAGAACCAAACAAAATGAAACAATTTTTTTTGAAGAAATAGTTGCGTGAATTAGGTTTAAAGAATATTGAGTTTAAATCAAAGGAGTGTAAGGAACATAAAATTGAAGATGATTTATATGATATGGATGACGAATTCAAAAAGGATGAATGTTCTGAATTGTTAAAGGACAAGTTTGATACATTTAAAGTTTTGGAAGAAAATATTGTAGTTGAGATTTTGAGGAAATATTTAAAGAAGAATCTTATTGACACTTATAATAAAGATTTAAAAGATATAAAATTTTATATCAATCATGAATTTTAAATAGTTTTGGAATATACAATTAATGATAAGCAATTAAATCTCAACTAAAAAGTAAAAAGAAGAAAGTGGAATGAAATCATAGAATCTTTATCTCAGTTTTATACAAGTTCATAGTTATAAGAGATAACTTATTCTATGATAGAATCAATGTTTTATGTTGATGAAATTGAATTTTAACATTTAACGAATTGTATTGTGAAGTTGGTTTAAGATTGTCCTGGAAGTTACAATCAAGATTATAATAATTAACTTTCAATATATAAATCAAAATATTGGTGTATTTTAGGAATATTACCAAAGAGCTTTAATACTTTTAAGAGATTTGGATAGTGCAAAATATTGATTATATAAAAAGAGAGTAAGCTTTTCTTTTTGGATCATAAAAAAATACTTGAAAGTTCTTTGCAATAGATCGATTCTTAATTATTTTAAGCGTACACATAATTGATATCTGATTCTACTTAAAGACTTGAGACTATTAAAAAGGAAGTATCTTTAAAAAATAATTCTATATCTTAAAATTTACTAAAACTTAAGAATCATACAATTGAATTAATAGAAAATTAGAGATACGTTCCTGAAATAGAAAATTAATTAGAGCATCTGAAAAGAATTGAAAGATAAATCTTAAGTTAATTAATTGATGAAAATGATTAAGAATTTTTTGTGATACCATAAATGCAAGAAGATATCTTATTTTAAGCAAATCCAGTCTAAGAAAAGTACCTTCAAATCTGTAATGCTTACGAAGAATATCGTAGAGTATTGAATCTGATACAAGAGAAAGTAAACAACTTTAAATAATCAAATAAAATTTCAGAAGATAAAATAAAATTAAAATATTATTATAGAAGAGTTCTATAAGAATAAAAAAGATTAATTTAATAATTACCTATTTATTTTAAGAAATTGGAAATAATTAAAAGTATCAAACAGTAATAAGTAATCTTATTGATAGGAGCAACAGGATCAGGTAAATCTACATAACTGATATAATATTTACATGAAGAAATTGAATTAAAAGGGAAGATTATTTGTGTGCAACCAAGGATGATAGCTGCAAAAAGTTTAGCAAGAAGAGTAGCTGAAGAGATGCATTAAAAAGTTGGTGGATGTGTTGCTTATTTGAATGACTTTGATTAGTTGGAAGAACATAATAAAATTATATTTACACAAGATAGGATATTGTTAAATGTCATATAAAATGATCCACTTTTAAGTGAATATGATATAGTAATTGTTGATGAAGCACATGAAAGAAATATGAATACTGATCTTTTATTAGGATTACTAAAGGATATAATGAATAAAAGAAAAGAACTTAAATTAATAATCATGAGTGCTACGATGGATGAATAATTATTTAGTGATTATTTTAGGTGTTAAGTATTTAAAGTTGAAGGTAAATTGCACGATGTAAAAATAAAATACATAGATTCATATAGAGATGATTATTTGAATTAAATCTGTAGATTAATTTATGACAAAGTGATTTTAAAAATAATAAATTAATAGTATTAATAAAAACATGTTCTTGTATTTTTGGCAGGAGTTGATGAAATAAATTAATTATTAAACTAATTTAAGGAATATTAAGATTTACCTGGCATTTTATTCTTAGGATTACATGGTTAGATGACAAATGATGAATAATATAATGCTTTCGAAGATACAAAGAAAATAAAAATCATATTTAGTACTAGAGTTGCTGAAACATCTTTAACTATTAATGATGTAAGTTTAGTTATTGATATTGGAGTCGATAGATTCACATAATATGATTAAAATAGAGGAATGTAAATAACTAAAATTGATTGGATATCTTAAGCTTAAGCAAATTAAAGAGCTGGTAGAGCAGGTAGAACTAGACCAGGAAAATGCTATCGATTATATTCATTATTGGAGTTTCAAAATTAGATGTAAGAACACAAAATACCAGAAATTCAAAGAATTTGTCTTGATTCAGTAGTATTAAGGATTAAATCATTTGATAAAGATCCATTTTAATTTCAATTTATTTAATCTCCAAATTTCTAATCGATGAAATAAAGTCTTGAATATTTAATTGATATAAATGCACTAGATGAATAAGGAAATATAACATTACTAGGAAAATTGATGTCGTAAATCTAAACAGAACCAAGAACTAGTAGAATTTTAATTGAAGCTTTCTATCGTGGTGTATTTAATGAAGTATTATCTATTATTTGTGTTATGTTAAACAATAAAACTTTGTACTTAAAAACAACAGAAATGAGTCAAAAAATAGATAAAATAGATGAAATGGGAGATTTCTTTACATATAAAAAGATATATACAAACTTTATTGAACTCTGTAATTCCGGTCAGAAGAAATAAATAAAAAGTATTTGTTATGAAAGAGGATATCATTATAAAACTTTAAAAAATTGTGAAAGGGTCTTTGAAGATATGGAAAAGGCTTTTTATTAATTTAGTTTTTAATTATTAGAGAACTAAAAATTAAAAAATTAAATTATCAAAATTCAACATTCAAAAACAGAAGATTCTATCATGTAATGTTTTTTATCTTCATTTTACCCTGATTTATGTGTTTATAATGGTAATCCTGTAATAGGATACACATTTATAAAGTCCAAAAAAAACATTAGAATATATGGTACTTGCACTTTGAGTTTGTTAAATTATTTTCCTAAGTATATTATATGTTCAGATCTTTATTTTTCAAACTATTTTGAATTTTGTAGAGTCGCTTAAGAAGTTAAATTAGATATGCTAAAACAAATTTTAAAACCTGATTAAATTGAAGCAATAGAGAACTTTGTTCCGAACAAATATCATTATGCATCATTAAAAAATGTTTCGTAATCTTTGTTAAGTCATCTATTACATACTTTCACTTAATATTCTTACTTAGAAGACGAAAAAAAAATATAACACTATTGTAATGTAGATCGTGATAATGGAATTTTTGAAATATGGTCTATAAATCCAGTTGATCTAGATCGTTATTAGTAAGATTATTATGAAAAAATGAAATATTATTTATATTTTAGACTTTATGGACAAAGCATGCTTGTCTACTTTAAACATGGGGCTGAAGTACAGTAATCTGTGCCTTGTACAGCATCTGAATTAGTTATAATTCAATTTGCAACATCCCCTTTTCCGATTGAAGAAATTGAATGTATTCTTTAGGAATCAAATTTATAATACTAACATCTATTTTAAATTAATGCAAATCAATTCGGTTATAGTGGACAGATATTTACTGTAAATTAAGAATCTGCTTTATCAATAGCTAAAATTTTGAATTAGAGAGCTGAAGAAAGATTAGATCAAAATGAAAATAAAAGATAGGGATTTCAATTGTTTACAATAAAGCCTCGAGAAATAAGGAATAGAATAATTAGATCATCAATAGAATTAATTTTTTATGGTTGTTTTAATAAAGGATTTGGATTTATTCATTTTGAAGGAGATCAGGATGCTGAAAAGTTTTTATAAGCTACTTTTTCTTATGTTAAATTTAATGGATAACCCCAGGATATGAAATTAACTAAAGATAATGATTAAAAATAAGCAATAAGAATAAGTCCAATATAAATCGATGCAAATGAATATGAATTTTTTAATTATTTGAAAAATCTAGCTTAATAACTTCAATGTCCAATACCAAGCAGAGTTAATTTTATACCAAATAATCAAGCTGAGACTAAAGATTGGAAGGAAGATATTAATAAGCTTTTCTACAAATATGTAGGAGAAATACCTTAACACTTAGATATTCATCCTGATAAAAATAATTACAGAATTAGAGTTAGGGTGATGACTTCAGCAAAACCATTTTTACTAGAGGAAATGAGAAAATAGATAAACTTTACAAATGGAATAATTGGTACTTCATCTGTTTACATGAAAATTGAATATAAAATAATCAGATTAATTAGTAAATATATATTAGAATAAAATAAAGAAGAAATAGAAATGGTAAAAAAAGAATTATCTTAAAAATATCAATAAGATTAATTGAAAGTATTTTCAACAGGATAGAACATTATTATTATAGGCAATAATCCAAATTTGGTGAGATATGCATCAATAATGTTGCATGGAGTATTAATAGGATATGATATAAAGATAAATATAAAGTTGTCATTATTTAAATAATTATTAAAGAATGATAAATTTGTTGAAGATATATTATTATTAGAATAAGAGAATGGATTTAAATATAATAAAAAATTATTATTCTAAAATGGGAAAATAAGAGTATACTTAAGTTAGGATTCATTAATTAAAATATAGCAAGCTATTAATTAATTGATAAAAGAAAGTGTCTCAAATAGTATAATTGTAAATGTCAGAAACTATTCATTTAAACCATTATTATGCATTTAAAATAATCTTATATTTAAGTTAGAAAAATAATTTAAAGTTAGTATAGACTTTTAAATCGAATAAAAAAGGATAACAATTTATGGGAATAATCAACAAGCTCAAAATTGTAAAATTCAATTACTAAATTCTCTATCAAATCTTCCACAAACAGAAAACGAAAATTAATGTGAGATATGTTACTCACCAGTTCTTGAAAAATATATTCTAGCACTCTGTAATCACTATTTTTGCAAAAACTGCCTTTATGAAGCTATTAAATCGCAAAACAATCCTCCCTACAAATGTCCTTCCTATAATTGTGGTCAAACATTGAGTCTCTAAGATCTATAAAACTTATTGTGTGAAATAGAGTTTTCCAAAATATTAGATTAAAGTTTTAAAAAATATAAAGATAAACATGCAGATGAGTACATAGGATGCATAACGCCTGATTGCGATGAATTTTTTCTAAAGTTGCCTTCAAATTAAGAATAATTTTATTATTGTTAAAGCTGTTTATAATCATTTTGTGTGAAATGTAAACGAAATGCTCATTCTAAATTAAGTTGTGAGGAAGCCAAAAAATTATATATTGAAGGAAAGGATTTAGATGAATAAGAATTATTAAAATTGAATATTAAAAAATGTCCTAAATGTCAAACAGGAGTTTAAAAAAATGAAGGATGTCTTCATGTCACTTGTAGTCTTTGTCATAACCATTTCTGTTGGGTCTGTTTACATCAAGCTAATAATTCTGATGATATATATTAACATCTAAAAGAAGCACATGGAGGTTTTTATGAGAGATGATAGAATGAAATCATTTTATAAATTAATATAATGTCAATGGTACAACTACAGATGCTCCATCATATTTAGCAACAATTTTATCTTCTCTTCCTGAACATATCCAACTTTTAAAAGCTAAGTAGTCAGCTTGAGTTTACTAACTTTTACTGAAATTCTTAAAGCAAACTAATGCAGCCTTTTTTATTATTTATTTTTATTAATCTGATTTGCTCCAATTTTCTATTAAATCTCCATCTGATTTTTTTTTGTTATTTGGAAGCTATTCAACCAAACCTGTAAATGCTCTTTCCCATGACTCCATCACAATCGTTATGAAGTTCTTTTCACTCACAGTTTTATTGATAGTTTTGCCATCTAAACTGTAGGCTTAAAATGTATCTACATATAAAAATATATATTACATTCACATCTAGATTCTTTATTAGTGTGCAATTAGGTTAAGAATTAATATAAAACTTCTGATGTAACTTTCCCTTAATTTTTTGCAGTTAAAACACCGTATAGACGATCACCTAAAGGAGTGGATCCTATTTAAATAATTTTAAATTGGCTAAGGCTTCCAAGTATATTATCATAATGATTTTTGTTAATTATATTTTATGGGACATTATAGCAGATTTACTTCAAGTATTTCTAAAATTCTGGTTTGCTTGCAATTTACTATTAAATTTGAGAATCAGATGCTCCCATTAATAAATAAATATCTGAATTAAATTAAATAAATAATTAATTAAATTATAATCAATTAATAAATAGTTTTTGTAAATCTGTTCTCATTTAAGATGGACTCAGATTTAGTACTTTATTTCTGCAATTGCATCTCAGCATTCTAGCAAAAATACAAGTATAAACAGCACTATCATATGTATTGTATGATTGTGGAATATTTTCCTTTATTATAAGTTTTGCCTCTATTTGATGATTCAATAATTTTTAAAAGAGTTAAGTTAATTAGATTTTAATCTTATTATAAAATGCTTTACTACATTTTATTGAATCATAAATAATAATATTAAATTCGTCTTCTGTAAGTTCAATTTCTACAAAGTACCAGCGATTAGGATTATGTTCAATAACAAAGCCTATCTTTTTAAAAATTAGCCAAAACTTTACAAATCTAAATTATTTAATTAGTTATTTAAATTGATTATAATTATCCAAAGGACAAGTACTTTAGAAAATTATTGTCCTTTAAAACTATTCTCTTTTTTGAGGAGGAGTGTCCCAATACAATTATTCATCGAGTTATTGAAGATATTCAATATATCCATTAACTATATGAGGTCTTAGTTAATTTCTATCATTAATAGAATTTAAGTCTTTCTCATTTATTAATTTGTTGTATTTATATTGATCATTTTAGATTATTGAATTCTATGAATCTTATGTTTCCGTTTATTTTGAATCAATTGTTTCATCTAAAAATTCACCTTTTATTGAAATTTAATCTGATTCTAAAAATTTATCATTTTTAAATAGTCCTTTCTTTATAACTAATTTTTAGTTTCCATTTTTATCTACATCTTTTTAGTATAGTTTTCCTTTTCCATTTTTTTAGAAATTCTAATTGATTTCACCATAATAAACACTATTCTTTTCAAAAATAGCAAATTTGTGACCTTTAAATGCAATCACATCCATATTTTCTTTATAAGTGATTGGATAAGGTGAGTCTGGAGAAGACATTATTTAATTAGTATTTAAACAAGCACTTTTTGAATGCTAAATCACGAAAATTCCAGGTCTGTTATCTATTTGATTGAAATTACTCTATGTGATTTCATTAATTAATGAATCACTCTCTTAAACACAATTATTACCCATTTTAATTTAAATTAATAAATGAATCACATAATAATTAATAATGCTTTTCTAATAGAGTAAGATATAATCAATATGATTCACTATAGAATTCTGCTCATCATGAATTATTAATCTAATCGAATTCCTTCTTTTTTCTTAAAAAATACTATCCTATATAAAACTGTATTCTTATATAGGAGAACATTATTTGATAATTTTTAGAATGAAATTTATCAAAGAAAATAAAGATAATAAAGTTTAATTCATCGAATAAAAAAAAATCATTTATAAGGGTAGTGTTAGATTAGAAAAGTTTACTCTAAATAAACCAAACATAATCACACCTACACAAAGAGAATAATATAAAAGTGATTTGAGTCCTATTATAAGATAAAAAAGAGCTTAAACAATTTTGAAACAGCTGCTTAATGAATAAAATTAACAGTAATACATCCAAACTATAATATTTAGGGTACTTGAAGCTAAGTCTTCTCGTAATTTTAAACTTAAAAGAATATCTGTAGATTATAATTATTCTATATAATTGCCAAATATTGAGGAGTATTTTCACTCTCAGGATAAACTATAATTGCTCAAAACTATAAAAAATGAAAAAAATAGAGTTGAAAATCATATTGAAAAATTAGAAAAAATTAAAAAAGAATTGGATGTCTCTGATTATACATTCAATCAACATAAGCCAATAACTTATCATTCAAATACTCCAAGTAAATCTGCAAGAAGACACACAATTAAATTAAATACAAGTGGCAGTACCTTATTTGGCAAAACAGAGAACGTAAAAAGGCAATTATCAATTATTGATGGAGAAGATAGAAAATAAACTGATAAAAATAAAGAAACTGAATTGTATAAGAAATATTAAAAAGTAAGAGAAAGTAAAGTATTGCCTCAATTAGTAAGTCAAATAAATGAGTCTTATGAAGAAAAGAATAAATTATGTGATAAATTCAATAGATAATTATATTATTGCATACATAATAGAGATTATAGTATTCAAGATAAAATAAAAGAATATAAAAACGAAACTTTATCATATTCTCATTTTTAATCAATTCAAAAAAGACTAAAATAGCATTTAGAAGGCAGATTTAAGGCAACAGAGAATTAGGTGACAAAATTTGAAGATGAACTTAAAAACTTAGCTAAAACTAATAGATTAACTGAAAGTAGGAAAGAACAATTATCTAGAATAAAAATTCAATTGGAAAATGGTAATTACTTGGAAAATTATTGATTTATTATAAAAGTGTCATAAAACTTAAAATAACATTATTATTTGCATTTCTTTCGAAATAGTCTAAAAATAAAAGTTAAGTATAATAGCATAACGGTTAGTGTTTCTGATGTTAAATAAATCTTAAATTTGATAGAAAGAAAGTTATGTATTTTTGATTTACAATAATCTTCAAGTATATTTTATAATTTAACTAGTTATTATTTTTATTATATTATAAATGATTAGTGTTAATTTTAGAGTAGTAATTCAACTAACCTATTTTCTTATGGTGCTAACAATAAAATTAATTAATTATGATTCAGAATACTTTTAGGTTATCTTAAGTTTAATTTTGACAATAATGGTTATACCCTTTAATAGATATATTAATAGATGTGTTGAACAATAATAATTAGTATGTAAATCATTATGGTAAGTTCTAAATCTCTTTTGTTTAGGAAGTGTAGATTTAGGATTGAAAGATGATGGATTATTAAGCAGATTTTAATATTTTTGGTTGGGATTGACAATTTAATTAGAAGTAGATACAACTATATAGAATTAAATTATAAGAGTTGCATATTTAGCAGTTGTTATTGCTTCAGCAAATTTAACTGCAATTTATTTGTTGATAGATTCAACTTAACTTGGAATTATATTTGGTTAAGCTCTTTATGGTTTGCTAATTTTCTATTAATTTAAAGTCATAGGATAAACATCATTAAATAAATTACCTCAAAAGAAACCAAGTCGTAGTTTAACTGAAAAATAAGAAAGTCCTAAGTAAATGTTTGATGAAGATTCTAATTAAATTAAATTTATGTCATTAAATTAAGGGTTAGTAAAAAATCCATCAATTTATTCAAGAGATCCATCAGTTCTCGAACAAATTGAATAGCAAAAAACCTTTTATGAAATTTTATTCAATTAATTTCCTGAAGGTATTTTAATAATCAATGATCAAAATAAGATTGATTATCATAATAATCAAGTCCATACTTTATTAGGTAGAAAACACACCTAAAATAGATAAGATTAAATTTTAACTCGTTTATATGAACTTAAAAATTACAGTTCCAAATTTCAATTTGAAGAATAAGCATAATTCGATAATTTTTTCTCAACTCTTGATAAAAAGTTAAAATATAATCAACATGAGTTTTACTAACCTTTTGATCAATAATTTGATTAATAAATAAATGATGATAACTCAAAAGAGAGCATCTTTATTAACAATTTTGATGATAATTAGACAGATTATTACTATCAAGCTGAACTTAGTAAAGCTGAAACTCTCAAATAAGAATTAGATAAGGCATTATAAGAAAAAGTATAAGATAAAAATGGGTTGCCATCTCCATATTAGAGATAATTGTCTTGTCATTCTTAAAGAACATATAAAGGTTAAGATAAAATAAGATTTTCTCCTGAAGTAAAGAAGATGTTATGTATGATTGAAGAATCAACCGAGGATCAAAATAATGAATTGCAAGAAGATAAATCTTAGGATGAATGTAATCCCGGTCTATTAATTCAAATAACTATTAAACCTTATATATATGAGAATAAAAGAAGTGTTTTACTTATGATTCGAGATGTTTCTTTATTCAATCAATTCAAAGTATTATAATAGCAAAATAAAAATAAATCTAGGATGTTAACATATGTTTCTCATGAATTACGTAATCCATTAGGAGCAATAATTGAAATTAATTAATAGTTGAAAATAGAATTCTAGTAAGATTAAAATTTGATTCGAAAGTAATGAATTCTAAATTAAATTAGATACTTATAACCTTTAGAGAGTTCTGCAGTTTCAATAAAAGGATTAGCAAATGATTTATTGGATCTAGCTTAATTGAAAGCTGGTAAGTTTAAATTAACATTTTAAGAGTTTTCAATAAAGCAATTATTAAATGATGCAATATCAATAATGTCATATCCTGTAAGTTTAAGGAATTTGAAATTAGATTTATAGTTTGATAATAAGATACCTCAAATAATTAAGTCAGATTCTTAAAGAATATAATAGATAATCTTTAATCTTATTAGTAATGCTACCAAATTTACTAAGGTAGGCGGTATTACAGTAGCAACAAAACTTTTATCGCCAAAGTTAATAGAAATTGCTGTCGAAGATACTGGAGTTGGATTAAAACCTGAAGATAAAAATAAATTATTTT
The DNA here is from genome assembly GCA_000733375.1 of Paramecium sexaurelia. Classification (NCBI taxonomy): domain Eukaryota; phylum Ciliophora; class Oligohymenophorea; order Peniculida; family Parameciidae; genus Paramecium; species Paramecium sexaurelia. Next base: position 532,777 of record JPFM01000024.1, read on the forward strand.
AACCATTTGGAAAATTAGAAGATACTAAAAATATGAATACATCAGGAGTAGGATTAGGATTAATGATTAGTAATGTACTAGCCTAAAAATTAAGTGGAAATGATGAAGGATTACAGGTTGATTCAAAGGGATTAGATAAAGGAACTAGATTTTTATTTAAAATTCAAGATGTCAGTGATACTTAAACCCAATAAGAATCTAAACCTTTAAATAAGAATGAAAGTAATTCTATTAATTTACCTATTCAAAAGATGATGCAAAATTAAATTATAGAATAATAGTAAAGTTGCAATTGTCCTTAAATTATAATAGCAGATGATGAGCCTATTAATTTAAAAACTTTAGGTTGGAAATTAGATCGTATGAAATATAGTTATCTAAATGCTAAAAGTGGTTAGGAATGCATAGAAATTCTTTAAAATTGGTAAAATAATAAGGATTATTGTTGTAATTGGATTAAATATATTATTATTGACATTAATATGCCTTCTTTAAACGGATATCAAACCTCTAAACTAGTTAGATAAATGGAATTAGAAAAACAGGTCAAAAGATCTAAGATTATAGGATGTAGTGGATATACAGATTCTGAAAGTAAAAGGGTAGGATTTGAAAGTGGAATGGATTTATTTATATCGAAGCCAGTTGAAGATAAAGAATTATTAAGTGCCCTAATATAAACTTAATGATTTAAATGTTATATGTAACTTAAATAGTATACAGTATTTGTAAAAATTATAATATCTATTGCATTTAATGTCAAATTTAATACTGATACAAAAGTTAAAATACTAAACAATTTCAAAAAATTGAAATTATACTTTAATATTTTCTAATTAAATTATATAGCAAATCCTATTACACATTAATAATTACCTTAATACTTAGAAGTTTAACAAATTCAATTTTTAATATCTAAAAATTATTCATTTTTCATCTTTTTGCTTACTATCTATTATTATTGATACAAATTTCTTTAATAATTTATTAGCTGACTTTAGTTAATTGCCAAAGATAAATATATTTTGCAAACAGCCAGATTAAATTCAAAAAATTACTATAAATAGATCAATCATATTAATTTGCATTATTTACTTTAAATTGTCTGTTTTTTTTCTATAAATTCAAAATTAATACTTTGAAGAAATGAAGAAAAAGGTGAATTCTTTGAAAGATGAAGACCTTTTCTCTACTTAATGTTACATTTTAAAATATTCAAATGTAATTTAAGATTTAGATTGTAATTTTCTAAAAATTGATTTTATTTCGTTTAACCATTATTTATACCAGAAACCTATAATAATTCTTCAATATAATAATTCATTAATTAATTTTTCATGTACTCCATCTCCAATTAACCATACAATTAAATATGTTAAACTTGGGTACATTAATCGATTCCAATCATTTTCTGACAATATAAAGAAGGTACTCAAATATTAGTTTCAATAATACAAGAAATATAAAAATCTTCCAAGCAAATGATTAAATAACTTGTTAGTTATAATTGTATTTGGAAATAGTAACTAAATGCTGGGTAATAATGTTATAAATCTAAATTTTAAGAATTTAAAATTACATATAAATAACACATGTGCTTATATTACTTAGGTTAGACTCCGTCAAACCTCCTTCAAGACATTTTTCAAATTGCATTTTAGAAATTAAACAACTTTTTATCTCTAAATAAAAATACCATTTAATAATTAAGGTAAGTTTGATCAGTAAACATGTCCAAAATATTGATTTATTATCAATTTCATCTTCCGATATATTTTAGGAAATTGATCTTAATGAAATATTTTCTTGTTGAGGTTTTTTTTCTACTAGTTCTATATCCATATTTTATTTAATTAATTGAATAATAAAATATAAAAAAGTATACTAATTTTGTTTGAATATTTAACCCATTATCGCCAATAGAACCTGATAACAATTATAATACTTCTAAAATAGTAAGCTTATAAAGCTCATAGTTATGTAGACTTGAAATATATCTAAATATGCTTTAATGATTTATATAAAAAAAAAATATTATATTATATTTTTAAGAGTAAGAAGACTTGTTGATTAGAATATTAAAGCATTCATTAACAGCTTAAATTTGCGACACAATTATAAATTTGTTGTTTTATAATCTATTGTGAAAGTGAAATATTATCATTTTAATTTTAAATAGAATTAATTTATTATATTCTATTGCAATTAATTATTATAAAAATATTATAAATATAGCTTTAAATCTTCTATTTTTGAATACAATTTATGTATATCTTAGTTGCAAATAATATTCTTCATTTGAATCTCAAGATTATTAATTTGATCAATTAATTCAATTTTTTCAGTTTGGATTAGTTCAAAGATTAGATGGATTTAAATAAGTAATAGGTTTGAGTTTAAATATAATTTTGATTGAATTTTTGGATATGATTATAATAAACAACATAATAAAGAACATAATACTAGAAATAATTTGAATTATTAAATATTTTTTTATGAAAAATAAAAGATTAACATTAATAAAATTTGTCATTTTTCACCATCTGAATCAACGACTTTAATATCATTTCCGAATAAATCATCGAAACTGGCTTGATTTTTGGTTTCTTTAATATTTAAAGCTATTTAATCTTAGATATTCGATTGTTATTATTAATATCCTCCTATTGATTATGACATACAAGGTAAAACAGGAGGTAACCAATAACTGTTGATCATACTTTAACCCATAGGCATGATAAATGAAGGTTAATTAGCTAATAAGAGTATTGGTTAAATATTATTTTATCGATTAATATCATCGATTGATTATTGAAGAAGAAGCATATTATGATCTGATTATGCTAATGTGGAACATTTACTAGTATTTTCTTCATTTCTAATTGATTTATAGAGATGTTTTAGAATGAGTCCCTGAATATCTAATGTATTGAATGGCGAGATGAATAATTTTTTAGTTTTTCTATTAAAAATTACAACACCAGATCTATCATTTTCAACTTAAAATTGATTATCAACTCTTTTTAAATTTAAAGATTTCTTATATAGAATTTCATTTTTTGTATTAGAAATGATTTCATTACGAAACAAATCAAAAAAATCATCATTTTTAATTTTTTATGCTTCTTAATATTTACCTTCTTAGACACATAAATCAATATATAGACTTTATATTGCTAATACAATAAATTGCCATTCATAATTATCTATTTCTTCAATTGGCGTAATCTTACCATATTTATTTGCATAATCCATTCTCAATTTCTAAACTTTAGAAAATAATTCTGGATTTATTGTTTCAAATTCATATTTTAATTTTTCTTTTTTTAAAAGTGAATTGTATTTATTTTTAAGTGAATTTTCTGTTCTTACTCTACCATAAAGCGCTGATAATTCAGACCATTTCTTTCCTCTTATCAAAATAGCCTTCAATAAATCTATTTCTTATTATTTAGACCAAGGCTCACTAAATTAGTTACTATTAAAATTTACTTGCAAATATTAGGATCTAACCTATTAATCCATCTTTCTCTACATTACTTTGGTTATCTAAATATTTTATTTGGAGACCTTTTATAAATCTCTCTAGCTATTTGAGACCATTTATTTTCTTTACCTAATCTATTAAACTCTCTAAAATTATTATTAAATAAATAATTCTATACTCATGAATTTATTGCAAAAGTTAATCCTCTTCTTCAATCCAAGGAGCCTCAGAAAGAGAAATCTTATACTTTTATTCCCATTTTAATCTACATTGATGTGCATTACGTCCAAGTATCATTTTAGCTATATCTCTCCATTCATTCAATGTCTATAAATTGTAAGATATATATATTTTACAAGTGAACTTATATCTTTTACTAAACAATAACGAATAACTATCCAATAAAACAAACGTTTATCACAATCATTCCACTTTACACTTCTTCTTCTTCCATTTTGGCTACAATAATTGTTACATGTGATCAAAATACATATTTAATTAGAATAACATTTTTGCTTCCTCAATTGTTGGCCAATCATCCAATTTTAAACGAAGATTTGATCCTATATTACTCAACTATTCTGTTGTTTCTATAAACTCCTTTGTATTCTCTACGAAATTATTGAAATGTTGATTTACTACTTCATATGGGTAGACTTAAAACAATAACTAATTAAATGTTACTAATTAAATCCTCCATTTCACAACTTCCAGCTAATCTTACTTCTCTTGTCTCAGTTTGCATAAATAAAATATATAATACTGTATTATTAATTCATAATTAACTACAATATATTTATAATACTAACAAAACTGTTTATATATCAATTTTTTATAATTTTATTACCTTCCTCTTGCAAATTCAAAATATATTAAAATATTCTTCTTAACTCTTCTTTAAATAATAATACTAACATCCTTCTCAAGTAATACTATCTAATAATCATCATTTATTCCATACTATTAGCATTCAACTAATTATATCTTTTATACTTAACAAATTTCTTGTACTTATTATAAATAAATCCACAAAATATTTATCTAGTAATTTAACATTTCATTCTTATCATTAGCTAATTCTTTGATCTAAAACTCTATAGAACAATATTCATATCATGTCAATTTGTTCAGTTTAACTAATTCTAATTTATTCAACTAAATTCCTAAGTTTTAATAATTTTCTTCTTGATAATTAAGGAATCTTAAAAATCTTCATAATACCTTTCATTGTGAAACATATAAAATCTTGGGTAATTATAAGGCACGAAATTTAAAATACTTTAAAGGACTTCAAAAATTTATAATTTTTCCTGAACTTAATTTCATACAATTCATTAATAATATCTTTTCAAACCTTCTCTTTATAGCACTTAATATGTTAACATTAAATGGTTAATCAAAAATTTATTATGAATCCATCAATAAATTTTTAATTGTATTTAAGAAAGCCTTTATCAATTAAATGTAAATTATATATATAAATATGTTTATATATTTATTATATCAATGAGTATTTTAATAAACTCTAATGTAGAAATAAAGTATGAATATAAATAGGACAGTCAAATAAAGATTAATTTACAGATTAGTTTTAAATATTATTAAAATAGTTATTTAGTTAAACGTTAACTCATTAGGTACCATTATTATTATTGATAATAAAGAATTAATCTGATTTAATTATTTAAGAGCATCATACTTATTGTTACTAAAATTATGTCTTCAATTAATTATTCTTTGAATTTTATAGTTTGGCCAAAATAAATTAATTTTTTTTTGAATTAAAATAATTATTCTTGACTATCGCTCATTGTTAATTATATTTTTAAATATGTCAAATTAATTTAATATTAATAAAGGCCTCATCTATGTTTTGAATACTAATAATATTGTTGGTCAATTAGTTTGAGCTAGATTAATGGTTGTTCTTTAGGATAATCTTAAAGGAAAATTAGAGTTTTATGATTGAATATAGAGAAAAAATAATTAATAATATGATATATAAATATTAAAATGATTTTTAGTAATATAATTGACAGGTATAGGTTATATAATAAAAAAATGTAATAATATTTAGAGGTTGGATATGCTTTGTCAAATAGAGTAAGATGTACAGGTTGTTTTTAAACTATTGTAAAAAATGAAATTAGATTTGGGCATGTATTTGTTGCTCCGGGATTTGGATATGATAAAAAACATTGGTATCATTTAACCTGTTTGAAATTTATGCCAAAAGGTGATCGTAATTAAGATGTTGCTCTTATAAATATACATGGATTAAGGAAAGATGATTAAAAGAAGGTACATGATAGAATAGAATTCATAAAGAAGAATTGTGGGAAAAGTATATCAATTTTATATTTTCTAAGAGTTTATGAAAGAATGCAAAGTTTAGGAGAAATAAGAGGATTAATATGAGTATATTAAAGCAGACAAAGATATATTTTCAACGTTTATCAAGCATATGAGACACAAGGAGAGAAAGGATTTAGCAGAGTTTTGATTAATTTAATGATTTTTTATATTTAATAAATATTTAAGAAAAAAAAAACAGATAAATTTAATTGTAGTAATAAATGATTATTCTAAAAAATTATAAATATATATATGAGATGAATATAAAACTCGAAATGACTTAATATAATGTATAAATAAAATAAGTAAAATAAGATATATTAAAATATATAATTAAAATTCATATAATTTTATCTTTTTTTGTAAGGTCTTAATATTAAATATATATTTTTTATATGTAATAATTTGATTTACCATTTGTCAGAAAATAAAAACAAAACACAGATATTTGGAAAGGTCCTAGTTTTAAAGACTATTCATTTGAAGAAGAACGTTCTTCGCATATTTATAAAAAACAACATAGAAGGAAAAGTTGCTATTGTTAATTGTGTGGCAAAATGAGCCTTTTTTAATTCACCTATATGAATGTTTCCTCATGTGTAAATCATATTAAAAAAAGTTTGATTCTATAATAACATATTCAAATGTAATAGGAACTGGAAGATCAGAAAAATATTATTTAAGATTAATTATTCAGAGAGAACATTTTTTTATCACACCCTTACAGGAGTAAATCTATAAACTTTAATAACTCTATTTTTATTGATAACTTTTAAAGAGGTAGAAAAAGGAAAAGTTGTGAATGTAATGAATGTGGAACAATGAGTACTTTTTAATAAAAATATTAAAATTTGCATTTCATTAAAAAATAACTTTAGACAAATTAATTTAGAATTAAAAAGATTGTAAAAAGACCTCAATTTAGAAAATAGAATACAGAATAATTTTCACCTTTTAAAAATGGAGAATTTAGATATTTAAAAAAAAGAATATTAGAAATTGATCTTAATAATTCTAAAAATAATAATACTTTATTAAAAAAGTTTCAAGTCAAATTGGCTTAAACTTAAAGAGTTCTTAGACATCAATAATCATTGAATCTATTTGAAACTATTCCTAGAACTAGAAATGAATTTCTATCCCCTTTAGAAAATAAAAAAGAATAAACATTGCCTTATTTATAGTTTAATTAAAATAGAAGTCCTCCTCAAAAAATTACAAAGAAACCAGCTATAACTAATCAATAGAGAGAATATTTTAAAAAACATAACTAAAAGTCTGGTATATTTTGATTATAATTCAATTCTTTAATTTTTTTTCTGATTGATTATTTGATATCTTAAAAATTAATAAGATTTAAAAACATTTAATAATTTAATAAATTAATTTAGAATTCATACATGTCTTCAATAAAAAATGAAAAATAAATAAAACGGAGAAACAAAAGTTTTAATCATTTTAATAATCAATTATTAACTGAATAAAGTAAATAAAGAAGAAAAAGTTGTTATTGTTAATAATGTGGATTATTGAGCACTTTACAATACAAGCATATAAATTTATAATTGCAAATTTCATATTTTTCAACTATTAAACTAAGATAATATTAAAGCATTGAATCAACTTAAGTGGATTCATAGGATCCAATTATGACAATTAATTAAACTTTTAAAAGAATCACTTAAGTTATCTAAATTAAGTAATAAAATTTATAGAACAAAAACTTAAGTTTGATTTAAACTAATTAAATTTCATTTTTCAAAAAATAACGATCAAATAGTTGCTATTGTGAAGATTGTGGAAATATTACAAAATTTTAATCATAAGCAAAATTTATTTATATCTAAAAAATAATTAAATCTAAAAATTTTAATTTTAGAATTAAAAGGAATCTAGATTAAATGTTCAAAGGAATTAGTCCAATTGAAAGAAAATAAGAATAAGATTTTGAAGATATTGAAAATGATGAAAGTGCTTCAATATATCCAAATAATGTAAAATCATTTAGAAAATCAATAATAGTGTTAAATTAACCTATTAAATAAACGTAAAAAGTTTATTAAACCAATGGCAAATTGATTTTGTTAAAAAATACCTGTTAAACAATATTCTAATATAAAACAAACTCTAATAGTAGAGAACTTGCAATTAAATCTGATAGTAACAGTCCAAATTTAGTTAATAACAAGTTTAATCTTCCAACAGTAAAATCTTCATATTGTAAAACAAGATAAAAAGCTAATGAAGTAGGACAACATTTTAAATTTACTCCTAAATTAAATAATTTTAATCTAATATCTTGAATTAAAGGTGACTAATAAATTAAATTTTTATATTTATTATTTATTATTTATTGGATATTTTATTTTTTCCAAAGCTAATCACTTAGTTTCATAAAAATGAAAAGATTAATTACTAAAAGAGATTAAACTATCAAGTGTGAAATAGTTTAAAATAAAATCACTAAATCAAAAAGTTTTAAGATTATGGAGGTTTCAAATCATAATGTTGAATTATGGGATTGCATTCCAAGAAGAAAGAGTTGCTATTCTCAGGTTTTTGGATATATGAATAAATTCTAAATTCGATAACATAATATATTACCTGATTTCAAAACTAAATAAAGTACATAAGATAAAGAAACTAAAGAAACATATAGAAGATAGACATAGATAGCTGAAGATACAGTTATAAGAAAATTTAGAAGAGGCTTTTAAGAATTGACAAAATGTAATACTGTAATATAAAAACTAAAACTGCTCTAAAAAAAGAATTAAAATATTTCAAATTTTATCAATAAAATCAACTTTCCAAGTGATAGAATTATAAAGGGATAAACAAGAAGGACTAGTTGTTATTGTTCTGAATGTGGTGAATAAAGTTAATTTTAATTAATACATTAAAATAATCCATTTTTCAACTTCTTTAATTATAATGAATTTTTGAAAAGAAAAATTATTAAAAATATTCCTAAATTCCAAATTAAATTATCATCTTAAATCTAATAATTAAATCTAAAAAAATCATATATTTAAGAAAATAAATCATAAATAACTAAATATAAAACTATTTCAAGAACCATTAATTAATTAATAAAGCTTTCTTAAACAAAACTTTCTTTTTAAAATTAATCTTTAAGAATCAGAACTGAAATCACACAATACACTCCAAAATCATTTAAATTCTAACAAAATAATAATGCTTAAATGAGATCAAGAAAACTTGGATATTAATCAAATTTTTAATCTATGATTTCGAATCAAACTAAAGATAGTTTTAGATCATTAGCATCAGTATATAAATGAATTTGATTCTATTTTTATTAAGAATTATAATATTAACAATAATCCATGCTCTTATGGAAAAAAAGAAACACTATAACAATTTGTAAAATTATTAAAATGAAATTAAAAATAAATTCTATTGTATATGTAGATGATGATCATTGAAATAATAGTAAATTTGATATTAAAAAAAATATTAAAGCTATTTAAATGACTTTAAAAAGAGAACTACTCATTTATTTAAATTATGATACCAATTACAACTTATGTTAGATATGAAAATTTAGAAACAAACTTTAAGAAAAGAGAACCAAGTTTAAGTTTCTCATCAGGTTGTTGTTGTATTTTAAGATTTAAAAAGAAAGTGAAAATATATGATTGATGATAAGATTTTGTTTTAGTTAATATATATATTGTTATATGCATATTATTAAAAATCAAAATAAAAAATGAATTTTAGTGAAATCTTTCCAGGAGTGATATTTGCTTAATTTGCACCTAACAGCAAGTTTATAGTTTTAAGTAATGGAACAAAAGTAATTGTTATGGAAACTGATTAATTATAATCAATAAATTTTACTCATTCATAAATTTAGGATGCCTAAATTTAATAAATAGAAATATCCCCTAATAGTGAATTAATAGCATTAAGTTATCCAAAAAAGGGATACATAGAAATAAGAAAATTAGATGACTTTAATTGGTGTGCAAGAATCGATGATAATGTTGAGACTATCTAATGGTGTCCAGATTCTATTTAATTAGTAGTTATAAGTGAATTTGAAGTAAATACAAATGAAATTAAAATAGATTAAAGCTTCAATTTACAACTTATATAATAAAAATGTTACTCATTTGAAAAATCCAAAATAAATTTCATTTAGTCATAATGGAAAATTTATGGTAATGAGTGAAAGAAGGGATGCAAAAGATTTTATTTGCATTTTTAATGTTAAGGATTGGAAATTATTAAATTATTAATCTTCTGATACGCTAGACACAGCAGTATTATAATGGTCTTATAATGATGCATTCATTGGAGTGTAAGATACTGAATTAAATGTAAAATAGAAAAATATATTAAGTTTCGTTTGAATTTACATTGTCCTTATTAAGGATTATAAATGAGATTTGAACCTTATTCATATTCATTAGGTATTAAAGTAAGTAGATTTGGCAATTAAAGTGATTTAGTAGCTGTTGGTGCAAATGATGAAAAATTAAGAATTATAAATTTATTGACACTTAAATAAATATCAGAATTAGATCATAGAATTACAAAAGATGTTATTGTATACAAAGAAGAAGAATATACTGATTAATATTCATAAAGAGTGGTGACTAAATGTATATGTTTAAATTTATATTTAGATACTTAAATGGAGTAAGGGTGTAAAATAAATATAGCAAAGACATAAAATGGAATAAGTTTGTTAGAATGGAGTTATAAAGATGATTATATAGCAACTAAATTTGATGGGATGTAAAATTGTGTCTTTATTTGGGATATGGAATTATTAACTTTGAAAGCATTAATGATTTAAATATTACCAATTAAATCTTTTCAATGGGCAAAGAATTCCACTACTTTATCAGTTTGCACAGGAAGTAGTAAAATTTTCTTTTGGAATCCAACATGCACATCTGCTTGTGATTTGCCCTTCGATAGAAACTTTCATGTATTAAAAATTGATTGGAGTTCTGATCAAAATAGTATGTTACTTTATGATAAATCTGATGTTGTAGTTGCATATCCGACTTAAGATGACAGTATTTGATTAATATATTTATATTAATTCGTCACATTTTCTTATTATAATTATATGTTATATTTTGTGATTATAAAACAAAATAAAAGACTATATTTAATAGATGAAAATGAGTCATACTCAAATCTTTAAGAATTTAAATAACATTTAATATTTGCAATCAAATAAGTGTACAACATTCATCTGCAACTTCAGTATCTGGAGAGACATAATTATATTTTTTCCAACATTCTACCTCAAATACTGTTTGAACTTCTTTCCCTTTCTCTATCTCATCAATAAAGGTTATTTTATGTTTCTTGACACCTTTCAATATTACTGTACCAGCTTTGTCCTGTCTTATTATTTTTTGAACTACTATCTAATCTTAATTCACAATATTATTTGTTAATTCCATACTATTATAAATATGAACAATTCCTACTCAAAATACTTAAGATCATTCCCGTAAAACTTATTTTTTTAATCATCATACATTCTTATATTACAATATATTTAGATTAACGATATTCAAAATTCCTGAAAATCTATACATTAATTGATAAGACAACTCAAAACTTTAATATAAAAAACTTTAAAATAATCAATTTCCATTAAGTAACCCTTACCTTATTATTTGTAAAATCTCATATCATTACAATATTGTTTCTTTATTAATAATCTAATTAAAAAATCAGTATTATTCTAAATTATATTCTACTCATATACTATAAAATAGAAATAATTAATAAATCAAAACAATCTGTTTCTTTTATTCTTTAATAATAGAACTAAGAAATTATCATAAATAACTTCCGTATTGAATTAATTCTGATATATATATGTATATGAATATATTTATTAATATTAAGATAATTAATGTTTTGACAATAATAATATGATGATTAGATTAGAATTAGAGATTTAGATTATGCATTTTTAATCATTTTACTTTTAAAATGTAAATAAAAGAATGTTTATATTGTAATTGTATATATTTAGTTCATTTCTTTTTATTACTTTTGAACATATTTTAAATTGGATCATAAGGATCAGGTTCTGGTTTCCATCCTTTTTAATATTTCCATGTTTTTGGAATTTTTCTATCTTAAGGTTTAAGATCTTTGTTTTTCGCTTTATTATTTTGATCAGTTTAAAACTTTTCTAAGGCCTCACCTTTTCCATAAGTTCTATTAATTGTAATTTTATTGGGATCAACTTAAATCTTTTCGATTTCCTTTAAGAATAAACATTAAAAAGTACTTGTTAAAGATTTTTTATTTATTCATCTATATTATAAGGTTTAGTAGCATCCTCTAATTTGAGATTCTCTGAATTGCCTGCTAAGAATCCCCAATCTCTATTCCAAGCAGCTGTACATGTTAATTCATTATTCACTCTTCCAATCCAATTTCTATCATCTGCCACTGGGTCTCCTGTTGAAACAAATTTACCTCCTGCTTACTTTTATTATACTTGCTTAGGCATAAAATTTATATGATATAAATATTAATTATTTAAGTTACATATAAAAGTGGCATATAATTATAGATCAATATTTGTATTATTATAATTTATTTTTATAAAGAAATAATTTAGACGATAAAAACAAAAGGAGTTCATTAAATATTATAATAGTTGTATGTTTCATCTTTTTTTATTAGAAAACCGCTCAAGGACTTTATTTAAGGAATCTTAATGCATTTTAACTTTAGGTGTGACAGATAATAATTGACTCATATTAATAATAGTATATTTTGGTTTCTTTTTAATTGGAGATTATGAAATATTTTTTTATTTTTGTTATTCTTCTTGGGTAAAAGTAGGAGTGAATTTGAATCGTATTCGACTCTTAGTAGTAGAAGGAGCATAAAAGTTAGCACTAAAAGAGCCTATTTAGTAAGCCTAACTCTGAGTAGGTCTATGATGATGTAAGGAGTTTATTGAAGATTGTTGATTAAATTATTTAGGTTATGATAAAGTTCTTATTCGATGACTACTATTTTCTGAAATTCTTCTTTCTAATTTAGGTAATTGACCTGTAATTAATGTATCTAAGTAACATTATTCTTCAATATCCCATCCTGAATTATCACATAAATTCATTTTAAATATATAATTTAATAAAGTTTCTTTAAATTTAGTTGCAAAACGCAAAAATTCATTTTTATACACATTAACATCTCTTCTCATATAAATACTTATTATAAATTTATTATTCTATAATCAACAATTAATGCAGAATATTGTATAATAAAAATAAAAAACATATAATGAAATACTCTTCAATAAGTAAAAGAAAAGGATCATTCGATTCATAACTTTCCTCTTCTCTATTTCAATCTAATTTTATAATTGATAATAAAAAGAAATAAATAGATGATGAGATCATAAATTATTAAATTGATGATGAGTTTGAAATGATAGAGAAATGTATATTTATTTATAATTTAGAACCAAAAAATATACCAATCCTTTTGTTAAATAATGATTAATTATATAAACTATCCAGAAAGTAATCTATAGATTATGATTAAAAATATAAATTAGCAGCTACCTTAATTTAATAAAGAGGCATTCCTTATATACAGTATAATCATTAAAATATTTAGACGAAAAGCTATTTGGATGTCCTTCATAGAAAAAGCTGATGCAAAGGTGTATTTTTCTAAAAAACCTCCTTATTAAGTTGAATAATAAATTTAAAAGGATGTTCCCAGAACTGGTCATAATGATAAAATGAATAATAAAAAATATACGAATCTTTTATATAGAATTTTATGTGCATATGCAATATATAATCCTAAAATAGGATATACATAAGGAATGAATATTATTTGTGGAAACATTATTCTATTATTGAGTATAGATGGAAATGATAAATAATTGGAATTAGATGATGTTGAAGTCATGGAAGATGAAGAAGAAATGTTTTGGATGTTTGTTCATTTAATGAAATCTATGGAAGATTTGTTTATCTAAGGAGTTCCTGGTATTCATAGAAGAATACAATAATTAGAACAAATACTTTAAAATAGATGTAATGAAATACTTGTACATTTATAATGTAATAATATAGTAACAAAATATTAATAATTTTTAGGATAATTTATATTTATGTTTTAGTTAATATTATTTTACAATGTTAATGTAAAAATAAGATAAAAAGTTTTCAAGATTAATATTAGAAATGTTCTTGTTATTTGGTGAAGCCTTTATATAAAATTTTATAGTTGGGACATTAGAATTTTATTAAATAAAAATAACAAGAATGAATGATTTAGAAAAATTGATGCCATTCTTTAGAGATACTATGTTTAATTCTTACTATTAAGAATTGAAAAAATTAAAAAAGCAGAACTAAATAATTTAACATTTCGAATTAAATCACTATTTCGAAAAAGAACCATATTTTTATTAAACTTATAAAATCACTTAAATTACTGAATAAAAGGATAAAAAGAAGAATGAGTTCAATATTTTGTTTCTACTACAAAAAAATTTATTTGGAAAAATTCTAGGGCAATGATTTAAATATTTTAAATTCTAATATAAATATTTATTTAAATTTATTTCATATAAAATACTACTAAATTTTATTTATTTTAAATAAAGGTTATTAGACTTTTTTTTATTCTTTCCTATTTCATGTATTTTAATAATTCATATAATTTATCTATTTAGATAAAAGAGAATTTATCAATAATCTTTAATTTAGTTATAATGGAAGGAAATTTCATAGAATAAATTAGAGTTAAAATAATTTTGTATTTGAATTAATAGTAGATACTCAAATTTACTATTTGTCATCCTAAGCGTATGCCTTATCCTTAGAAGAAATTTTATCTTTATGGTTGTTAGAATTATTAGTTAAATCTGTTTCTTGCAAAAGGTGCGTATTTAACAATATGCTTATTTACAAAGTTTTTACTAAGATAAGTTAAAAAAATATACAAAAATTATGGAGTTTCTAGCAATGAAATGCTGTGAGTAACTGGGAGAAAGTCTTTCAACAATAAATAAGAATGAGCAATTCCTAAACCAATTAGATCCTGAACTATATCCTAATCTGTAATAGCATCAAAAGCAATCAAAACCCAAGGGAAATATTCACTTTTAAATTGAAATCCAAAATAAAATCTAACTGTTTCAAATGGTTTTCTTTTACACCAAACATAGATTAATGCAAAACAAAAGGCTCCTGATAAAAATCCATAATCAAATAACCAACTCATTATCTATATTATCTTATTTAATTTATTACATCTCCTGTTATAAAAAAGTAAAGAATCATGTAATAGAAATCTGCATAATTAGAGCCTTCAAACATCACTTCACAGTTTTTAATACAAAAGATAATAAACATCAAATGAAGAATAAAACTAAAACTTAATGTACCACTGAAAAAGTAATGAGTAAATAGTCTATGAATCTATATGATATTATACATTTCATACTTAAAGAGACAATATTTTATTAGCATCAAACATAATATACCATAAATATGATGGCTTAAACTTTCCTATTATTCCAAATAAAACTAAAACACTCACATATGTCCTTGTAAAAAGAGGTTGAGTTTTATACCAACTGCTAAAATCATTTATCATATTGACGTGTTAAGTAAAATAAATATTAAGAAATTAATTAAAGAATATTCTTTTTTAAAACAATAAAAAAGTACGAATCTGTTCTAATTCTTAATACAGCACACATGCCCGAGTGGTCTAAGGGGCCGCACTCAAGATGCGGTGAGTCATTCTCGCGTGAGTTCAAATCTCACTGTGTGCAATTTTTTTTCTTTTTTTTCTAATTAAATTCTCAATATAAGTAATCAACTATTTAGAAATTCTAAACCATTTCGTATAAAATAAAATTATATTCAATTGAAAATTACTTCAATATGATATAAAATTTTGAAATTATTCTTATCTAATAAGAATGGATTAGAAGTTAAATGTTTTTATATTTTATATATATAATTTAGATGGGAATTGCTTACAATTATTTTTAAAATTATTAAAAATCATATCATTAAATTGGTTTCAGATCAAATGCTAATGTCATAAGAGTATGATTTTATAGTTTAGTTTTATCAATAGGAGGCTTTTAAAATGGCAGATTCAAAGTAGGTAAGGAATATCTACCATATTTGATCAAATCATGTACAAACCAAGTTACTTTATCTTTTCTTGTTGAGAAATACAATATTAACTAACAAGCTTATTTAGTAATTCCTTAATTTTTTTCACTATTAAAATCAATTTCAAATTCAATTTTTTCATCTTCAAATTGTATCATACCTTTTTAACTTTCAAATGTTTAATCTGATTTATAATTACAAGGCTCATCATTAACGTCATATAAAATTCTATCTTTACAATATATTGCTGCATCTACAATATATTCATCGTCCTTAACTACTCCATTAAGTAATTCCAATAAGACAACAACCTTTTAAGCATAACCTTAATCAACAGATCGATCTTAAGATTTATTAAATATACTGGGAATTGGACCTTAAGATCTACTAGATTTATTTAGATTAGACATTTTTGATTAGTCTAACTTTGATTAATTACTTAAACTAAGATATGAATCATATAATGGTAATTGATTAGCTTTTTGTCCAGTAGCCATTATAATAAAATCTACTTCAATTTCTTATTTCTTCATGGTTTCTGGATCAAAAGGTGGAGATTATCCTGGAGGAGCCAATAAATTACATTAATATGCTCCTAATTTCATTTTATATTGATTTTATGCAGTATCCTCATAAAATAAAGGAGTAGCTAGCCATCCAAATAAATCTTTTTAATTAATAAATAAACCCATAAATAACATTACATCATCACCTCTATAATTGTACAACCAATCTAAAGATAATGTAAATTCATGTTTTGTATTGAATTCTATTTCTTTATCGTTATTTGTTTTGATGGGTTCTAATTATAAGACAGCCATTTAAGGTTGAGATTCAAAATCTTCTAAAATTTTAGATCCATTAAAAACACCTAATTTTAATTTTATAGGAGCAGTTTTATATTCATTATTTGGTAATTTTGCTAATTTTATTAATCTAAATGTTAATTTTGCATCTCCAAATTGACTTTTTTATCTATTTGATTATGAACCTGGTGTGGGAGTAGTATTTTTAGATTAATTCTTCGAACCTCTATTTGAAAATTTATTTTTCATTTTGGATGTTGCTCCTCCACTTTTTATTACAGGACTCTCAGCAGATTGATTAGCATATGATAATTATGAAATGTTTTATTTAAAAGTTTAATTAGATAAACCTAAATCTACTGGAGGAATATCTTTTTTCTTTTCAAACTTTTTAGCTTCATTTAAA
This sequence comes from Paramecium sexaurelia, assembly GCA_000733375.1. Taxonomy (NCBI): domain Eukaryota; phylum Ciliophora; class Oligohymenophorea; order Peniculida; family Parameciidae; genus Paramecium; species Paramecium sexaurelia. The sequence continues at coordinate 550,006 of JPFM01000024.1, forward strand.
TAAACATCTTAAATTTCTGCAAGAGATGCAGCATGTGCTGTTGTATGTATATGCATATCAGGCATATCATATTCACTTTCAATTACAATGATATCATTAGAATCTAAGATTGGATCTCCTGGTAAACAAATTCTTCCATAAACTAATGTACTATTAATATATGGTAATGCTTAAGTAAATAAGAAGTTAGGATTTAATTTTTAGCTATAAAAAGGGATTCTAAATCTCCCTATTAATAATTTACCTTCATCCTAAAATAATCTAATCATTGACCATCCTATAACTTCTGGAGTGTTTGATTAATATCCCCACAATTCTACAAATACATAAGTATCAGGATAAGCCTCTAAATCCCTAATTATATCTCTATCAAAAAATACTGCTTTATTTGTTCTATAAGTTTCAAAAGCAGTTAATGAATCTTTAGTTTATTTGTATGGATACATATCTGAACCTTTTCTAAATATTCCATAATTAATTCTTAATGTATGAAATTAAATTTCAACCATAGATGCATAATCAAAAAAGAGTACAAATCCTTCACTAGCAGAATAATGTACTGCTCTATTGGATCTATCAAATAAATTAACTTATTATTTAATAAGCTTTTTCCTATATTCTTTATCTTTATTTATAGCTTCAGAAACTCTTTTATCAAAGATAGCTTTTTCAATTAGGTTTCTTAGCTTTTACAATTCTTTGTAATTATCCATTAATCTTTAATGATCAGCAGATCTAGGATCTAATCTATTCATCATTAATAGTAATTCTGCTTCTTGATTTCTTAAATACTCTAAGGTCATATCATCTGCATTATTGGGATCCAACTTTTTGTTTTCTTGTACTTTCATAGGTTAAGTTTATTATTACAATTACATTAATTCATCTCTAAATGATTATGGTAAATATTGATAAATAGGATGAGTTTATAAAGAATTAGTATTTAATTTATTATCTTATTAATAAAAACCTTATGGACGATGTAAGTTTGGTTATGAATATGAGATATTAGGGAGAATAGCTTATTATTAATATACTGTATTTCGTTAATTTTATGGAATATGGATGTGTTAAGGTTGCTTAGTACCATCATATTATGAACCATTTGCCTTTCTATTAATACCTCTTTCTAATTATTATAAATTTAATAAAAAATTAGGATCCAGTCCACCTGCTTTAACATAATCTTTTCTCAATTAATCTATTTCATTTAAATAACTATCTTAGTCCTTTACTGCTTTCTTATTATCATTAATTTGTTCAAATGGTAAAACTAATTTTGTATTACCTTTATTATACTCTTCCAATTATTATCTTATTTTAGATAAATGTTCTAACTATTCTCTCTAAGTTTTTCCAATACCTTATTTCAATAAATATCTAACTTCATTTTATGTATTATCTCCAGGACCACTATCTAATATGAAAAAAGTCAAATACTCATGACTTCATCTAGATCTCTATGTAAAATATCATCTGCTTATCTTGCTCTTAATAATTATAATCTAGCTTCATCTTTATTTAACTTTTGTTTAGCTGCATCGAAATTTTGATTTTTACTAACATCCATTAATACGGATAGACCAACACTAGATAATATACTTGGATTCTATTATTCTCTAAATATCTTTGCTTTTTCTGTCTACAATTATTCATATTACAACTTCATTTTCAATATTTCTTCTCTCTTCTTATACACTTCCTAATTTGATATCCCTTTTGTATTCATTAATTTCTCATTCAAAATGTATTATTCTCTATAATTTTATAGGTTCTTTAAGAATTGATGTTCTTTTCCATGAGTTGCTTATCTTTGGGACATCAGATTTTGTAAATAATATTTTTTCTACACTTATTCAGGTGTTAAAAATTTCATTCCTCCTCTATCCAATTGATTTATTTCTGCTTATATTTTTGCCATATCCCTTTCATATTCTCCTTATATAATATGTATTCTTTTATTAAGATAACAATTACTTATTTAATAACGAGAACATCTCTTATGCTTCTTAATCATGATTTGGTTGTCTAATAGATAAATTACTCCTTTAATTTGCTTATTCTAATAAAGAATCGCTTAATATTCTAGACATACTAATTTTAATATTATTATTATGCATGTAATAATTATTTATATGAAATAAACTAATTATATATATTTTTATGTATTGTAAAACATTTGATGATAATTAAATAATTATTACTTAAATATTGTACATGTGCAATTTTAAATGTCAACTCTGATAAATAATTTTAATCATTAATTAAATGTAATAGAACTATATAAGTTAATTACCAACAAAACCTTAAAGAACATTAAAACTAAATCAAGATTTTAGGGTAAAGAGTCTAGATTCTAATCATTTTGAACTTTAATTTCTTAAAGATGTGTTCCTTCATATTTATAGCTTTTCCATAACACCTGAACCGCCTATGGATTCTTAAAAGTTAATATAGTTGTCTTTAAACTAATTTCGAAAAGAAATATGGAATCATGGCCTTAAAAAATTTTGCATTTCTGGCATGAACTTATGGAGTTATGATTAAGTGTAAGATGATTTTCATGCGGAAAAAGAAGAGAATAAGATATGTTTAGATATCAAATATGTGAAGAAAATAAATATTAAAGAAATTACATAAAAGAATGATGAATAATCAATAAGCATAGCCAAACAAGCTATCAATGCTATATTAAAATAAATTTATGAAAATAGAAACATGAAAGAATATTTTGGAAAAGGCAAATTTTATGAAGCCACAATTATTGATAATGAATAACTCAATAAATTTAATATATCATATCAAAATGGGTTTAGAAGTGTATTTTGTTCAAGTTAATCGGGACCCTTAATCTAAATAGATTATAGCACTAAACTAATCAATACAAATTCTATTTTAGAATTCATGAAAGAATTTAATTATTCAAGTTCAGAGAAGAGCAAAAAATTATTAATAGAATCACTTTAAGATACCTCTGGATTAGCTATGTATTCTAAAAGATTTTATAGAATCGATGATATAGATTTTGAAAAAAATCCCAATTCCAAAATGGAAAGTGGAGATATGTCATATTATTAATATTATTAAAAGAGGTATAAAATTACAATAAAGGATTAATCTTAACCTCTATTAATTCATTATAATAGAAAGGGATAATAATTAAGGTTGATACCTGAATTAATGTGGAAAGCTGGATTAAGTTAAGTTTAAAAAGATAATAGAAAACTAAAAGAATTATTAAGACCGATTGTGATTTTAGATTCTTAGAAGAGGTTAGAATTGATTTTAAAAGAAAGAAATGCTTTAGAATCCGAATTAAAAAAATAAAATATAATTCTAAAATCTGATTCTAGTTCACAAGCTTATGAAATTAAGAAACCAAAAATACTTTGTGATGGAGAAACTAAGAGTTTTTAAGGTGGATGTTTTGAGATAAAAGATTAATTTTACCAATAATCAGAATTAAAGGAATGGATATTGATATATCATTATAAAGAAGAAAAATTAGCCGAGAAATTAGTATATTATTTGTAAAATAATGGAAATAGGTATGGATTAAGATTTTCAAACCCTTATAAATTATCTATGAATAATTTTAATAGTAAAGATTGGGTATCAAAACTTGAATTAGATATTTAATAAAATGGAATACCTGAATTGGTAGTATCTTTAATCGATAAAAAGCATGACAAAGTGATATATCAAAAATTAAAGTAATATTTGATAGTAAAAGAGGGAGTATCTCATTAAAATGTGACATTATAATTAATTGAGAATAATAAATTCGGTTCAATAATTCCTAAATTAGTGCAGTAAATTCATAGTAAATTAGGGAATCAAACATGGAAGATTGAAAAAATAAAAGAAATTTCTGATAATATTATGATTATTGGGATTGATGTTTACCACAAAACAGTATTAAAACTGGATTCTTGTGTTGGTTTCAATGCTTAATTTGGATAGTAAAGTGATATCAATTTTACAAAGACTTTGATCGTTGAAAAAGGAAAAGAAATAAATAAAGAAGTTGCAATGCTATTAGAATAAAGCTTATTTGAATATTAACGTTTTAATAATAATAAATTACCTGATACTATAGTAGTGTTTAGAGATGGAGTAGGAAATTCATAAATAAATAAATTATATCAGGAGGAAGTAGAAACAATGAAGTAGATCATAAAGAATAAATATAATATAAAGTAGCCATAATTTGCATTTATAATGTTGAATAAGAGAATTAATGATAGATTCTTTTCATCTTCTAAAGAGAATTATGGAGTGATAGTAGCTGATAGAGTAGTATCTAGTCATTTCGATTATTTCTTAATTGCTTAATAAGTAAATTAAGGAACTGCTACTCCAACTCATTATACAGTATTAGAAAACAGTACTGATTGGAATGAAGAACTATTTTGGAAATTCACATATTATTAATGTTATAATTACAAAAATTGGTGTGGCCCAGTGAAAATACCAGCATGTGTTTAGAATGCTCATACAGCTGCTTATAGGATTGGAGAGGTTATCAAACAAAATGCCAGTTATTATTTAGAAACTAAATTATTTTATCTTTGATTTTCGTTTTATATATATATATAATTATAATATCATTAATTTTATTATTTGAAGTAGTCACTAAAACTATATTTTTTGATTCCATCTTTTAAAACCTTAAGAGTCGTTATTTGTTAATTTTATTCTATAATTGTTGTCTATTATTCAATGAGTAATTATTTTAATTATTCATTTTCTTATCTAACTAACTCCATTTCTAATTCAAAATCATGATTTTTTTAAAGTAATTTTAATATTCTTTTTTCTAACTATTCTTATTCATCATTTTTCTTTGGAATTTAATCTATAATTATAATTATTAATACTATTTTCAAGTTCCTAAATGTATTCTTATAACTTTTATTATTCTTTTACTTTATTAACTGTTTCGACAACTTCACTTCTTATTCTACTTCCATTCTTTTGAATTGAATTTATTTTGACTCCTGAACTACCACTAACTCTTACAAGTTTTTCTGGAGTCACAAATTTTTATTAAGGAATTGGTGAATGAGATGAATTCCTTGAATTTCTCATATATAAAGAATTAGAAGGTGTTCTATTCATATTTTAAATATTTTTTAACTTCAAAAATATAAATAAACTTATTATACTAATATACTTTCTCAGTAATTTATCGACAATCCTTATTAAGACATTTCATTGAAACTATCTATAGCTATCTTTGCCAATCCATTAATTCCCCAAGTCTCTCCCCAACTATTTTCTATAATCCAATACTATTATCCATTTTATTCACCCCATCCTATAATCTTCACTGCTTAACCACCATGGAAATAATGTTATCCCTCTAATACTTAATATATTCCATCTCTATAAATTAAAAAGTCTTTATAAACTGGAATAATTGCCACTACAGGTCCATTATTTTAAATATCTCTTTTAATGTCCTATAATGTAAATAATAATACTTCTTTATTTTATAATTAACAGTATGAATGAGCTTTATATCTTAAACAATGTCCAAGAGCATTAGTACACTCTTTAAATGTATCATCTCCTCTAAAAGGATGACATTCATTTGTAGTTAATCCATGTTTTATAATATAATCTGCTGACTTTGTTAAATGTCCTCCTTTACATCCCAGATTTAATTTACCATCACAAGATAATAGATTTTGAGCAGATAATTGTTAAGTCTAATTCTTTTTGCATACTCTGTCCGAAAATGAAGAAGAAACAGCAATAGAATAAGCTGATGAACAATTTCCTTAATTATATACAGGATGATTGCATTATGGATATACTTCTTTAAAGTTATAATGCAGAGGAATTTCATAAAATATTGGAGCTTTACATTTCTCAACATTTATTTATTAACTGAAATCGTTTTTAAATAATGTTTTTGCTTACATTAATGTAATATTCTATTCTAATTATAATAATTAAAACATAGAAAAAAGCATTTGGACCCAAAGTGTATGAGTGACCTTAGGAATTATGTGACTTTATTTCAGATTCATTAATTATAATGTATTCTTTTGTTTACTTAGTAAATGATAATATAGAGATGATGATAAATCCAATCACAACTAAATGTATTCATTGACACATTACTTGATATTATAATATGAAACTTGTAAGTGCTAATAAAATCTGGTTTTGCCGTCCTTTTCTTTATTGCTGTTTATAATAACTTTAGTTTCTCAACTTATTGTTTGGTAGGACAAGGACTCGATGAACGTGGTCCACGCATTCTTAATTAATTAATAATAATTTATACATTTTTATCATATTTCAAATATCAAAAGTACAACTAATTCTTAATAATATTTCTTTTAAACTTCCTATTTAATCAAAGATCGTTAGAGGATTATAAGGTTAATCAATATATATTTCTGTAAAGTATACTATAGTTTATTTAATAAAGAATGAAGAAAATTAGATGAAAATAAATTAGAACATAGATGTTGTATTAAACTTCCACAATATAATGCTAAATAAATATAACCTTCTTAGATATAAATAATTTAAATTATAATAGAATCATTAAATATTTACTCCTCTTTAATATAAAATTAAACGTATTATTTTCTTAATTATTTCATTTAAAAATTTAGATTTTTTGTATATGTCTTAATAAAAATCAACATAAAATTGTTGTTTATTTTTTTCAATTAATTAATCGAAAAATTAAAAACTATTTTAGAATTAATCAATTTAAGAAAATCCCAGGACATTAAATCAAATTTTCCAAATTGAATCTTGGATTTTTATGACCATAATAGTTGTTTTCTAAAATTTTAATATTTAAGTGAATCATGTATATTTTTAACTAGAATAGAATTGTTCATTGACCTTTAAATTATAAAAATTGAAATAAGAAATAAAATTATTTAAGGAAATCATATGGATTATTTGGATATGCAATAATTAGATAGGCCTCTTCAAAATTACTATGTTACATTTTCTCTAAAACTATCAAGGCTTAAGATCATTTAAGTGAATTTAAATGTTGAAAGGAAATAACTTAAGCAGAATCAAAATTTAAGGTATATTATTGATTTTAACGAATACAGTATTTAGAATCTTATTTTATTTTATCAAGATTACCGATAAAATATAAATTAATAATCAATTTTAATTCAAAAATAAATAAAAATATCTAATAATGAAGTAATACTTCAAAATTTATTTTTTAAATAATTGCTCTTTGTTGTAAACTATTAATAATGATTCTATATATCCTTGATACAAAATTCAGTATTTAATCGAGTCGAACAACTAGTTTTTGGTTTTTTCAATTAAATTTCTATTTTTTCTATGGTTTCATTTAATTCTTATATTTATTCTTCCTTTTTCTTGCATTCTAAACATTAATGTACTACTGGTAAAATAAGTGGCTGTGATGATTATCGATAATGCTTTAAATCAAGTACTTTATTTTCAATATTGCTAATTATTTTTGATAATTGATTTGGTTCAATTTAACTTTATATTAACGATGTTTAATTCAAATTGAACTTGATCTTTTAATCATCAGTTAAATGATTCCAAACTTATTAATATTTGTTTTATAAGCTTTTATATTGTATCTCCTATAATTATAAACTATCCATCAAATTGTTTGATAACTTTGTAAGCTTTTAAACTTCTTATATCAACTATTCTATTTTACTCATTAGGTGAGGAATAAGTTTATTGTTTGGTGTTTATAATTGATTCATTTTTAAATTATTAACAGTAATATTATTTTCAAACAAATTACAATCCCATATTTAATATATGATTTATTTAAAATACAAATTTTACATTATTTTATTAACTTCATAAATATATTTGTTAATAAAGAGGGATAATACAAAGTTATTTGACTGATATACACTAATTTAATAAATTCATAAAAGATCATACCCTTCAATATAATATTTATATTAATAAAGTCTTACAAAATATTGCTAAATTTACTTAATTTTGTTATCTGTAACTGAATTAATGAATATAGATTATAAAATCTTTAGAAAACAATAATAATAAATCTTATTTACTAATTGAAATATCTATAACATTTTAATAATAATATCTTAAGGAGAGGATCAAAAGTGTGAATGTTTATTTTGATATTGATTATTCCTTAAATATCAAAATAATTATTTAAAGGGTAATAGATATTTAGCGAATATTTGATAATAAAAATTAATAATGGATAATTAAAAGAAGTGCCTTTTTGAAAAATTTGGTGGGGACCAATAAGTTTCAGAACTAATTGATTAATTCTATTACAAAGTGCTGTTTGATAAACTACTTCGAGACAAATTTTTGAAGGCAGACATGAGTAGAGTTCGATATCAATAAAAACGATTCTTTGCTTAAATGATGGGTGATGCCAATACCTAATATACTGGAAGGTATTTTATTTGCTTATATAATTCTAGAGATTTAATCGAAGTCCACAAAAATCTCAATATTTCCCATTAATAATTTGATAAATTTAAAACACATCTCAAAAATATTGCAATCGATATGGAAATACCCAATATAGACATAGAAGAATTACTTCAACATGTTGAAAAACACAGAGACCTCATTGTATTCTAAAAATGATAAAATGTTTATGTAATTGGTTATTCTTATATATACAAATACCCAAATATTTTTATCATATTAATTTTATCCAAATTATTTAGAAATTCTAAATTGCATCATTTACTATTGAATAATAATTGATTTAAAAATTATTCATATAAATAATACGCAATATTATCTCATAGAAATATTTGGTTATAAGTATAAGATTATTAGTATTAATTTTTATATTATAATGAATCAACAATCGAATTTAATTTATTAAATCTCTTTTTTATGAGATTAACTTGTTTTTAAACATATTTATTACTTTTCACATTTTATCATATTTTTCTTGGGTAATGGAATCAAATATACATTTTAATATTTTTTATTTTAAGTATTTATCATATCTCTTTAATTAGGAGATCTCTATGTTAATGATTTTAAAGAATAATTTTCAAATAAAGGTTTAGTTGGTTAACTTATTTTTCGAATTGGACTTTAAGGTTAAGATAAAATTCTAAAAGTATTCAATTGATCTAGATTACAGAATGAGGACTTTTTTTATTTTTATTCGGCAATCAATTATAGCTTTTCTTCAAAATTAGCTAAAACAATGCTTTCACGAAATCCATTGAGATGCGCAAATCTACTTTATCTTCGAGATGATAATATTGAAGATTTCTTAGAAAATTACTCTGGATTTTAAGAAGATTATTTTTAAGGGGAAACAATAAAGCTTTTTTTAAGAGTCTATCTTTTTTTAGCTTTATAAAGTGGAATATGTTGTGTTTTATATTAAAATTAACTTTATGTTCCACATTCTGAACAATAGCAACTTCTTCTTCTATTTTAGTTAGTCTTATTTAGGTTTTGGAATTTCGATTTGTATATAGATCTTGGTGTATTATCTCTATATTGTTAAGAAACAATTGGTTTATATGACTTCAGATAAAAATATAAAGAGCCTTTTTTGTCATCACATTTAGAAATATGAGGAATGCGGTGTCTACTCATTAATTATTTGTAAAATATGATATTAAATTTTTATACATAAATTGTATATACTTAAGTTTTATTCTTATCTAATTGAAAAATTTGAATTATTAATTTTGATACAGTAGTTCTAAAATAAATAAAGTAATATGAATATAATTTGTATATATAAAAATTACAATTATTAAATATTTATCATTTATTTCTATTAATAAACATGAAGATCAAAGATATTAAGTCTTAATCTGGTTATGAATTGATGCTTTATAATATTTTTAAGGCTTCTTGAGTATGTTAATATGCTAAAAATTTGCTTTACTCAATGCCGTCTCCTTCTAAAACAATAGAATTGACAGTATCGTAATCTTTCGATTCTCCTAATAAAACTGAATTCATAAGTTTATATTCTGGAGTGTTCTTTTTTTATTAGTTGAATAATTCAAATAAGACTGGTCCAGTTAATACTCCACTTTTGAGATCATTCAAGCTTGTTTTACCTAATTATTCAGTATTTGAAGTGTAATCTAAAACATCATCTATGATTTAAAAAGCAACTCCTAAGTGCAACCCTATATTGAAGGACTTTTAACAAATTGTATCTTTAATTTTAGTTAATTAACAGACTCCCTATAAACTATTAGCAATTAAAGCAGCTGTCTTATAATATGTTTTAATCATATAATTTTATAGAGTGATTTCAAAATTATGAAAACTCTTTTATTTCATAGCTTATAAATATTCACCATTAGTTAAATTATCCATAATTTATGAATATATTTAGAACATCCTAATATCATCTAATTCAGATATTTTTCTACCACTATTATTTTTATAATATTAATTACGCTCTTCCAATTAAATAATTAGCAGAGAATGTAGCTCTGTGTTTACCATAAATGACATGAGATGAAGGAATACCTCTTCTTGTTTCTGATGCATCTAAAATATCATCATGCACTAAACTAGCTACATGCAAAATTTCTATCACTGCTGCCCATATTCTTTGTTATTCTGTATTTTAGCTATTTTTTTCAATATGATTGGCATATAACAGATTTAACATTGGTCTTATTAGTTTTCCTTCTTTGCTAAAATAATGAGAGGATGCATTATTTAAAGATTATATGTCTCCTTAAATCTACATAATAAAATTGGTTACTATCTCTTATTTGATGTAATTATAGAAACCAGGAAGTTGATATTTAATTGGATTAACTTAATGTTAATTAATATAGTCATTATTAAATTAGATTAGCTCTGATTTTGTTGTATTTCTAGTGCTTTACAAGACTATAATATTCATAAGATTTACATTTTTGTAATTGATTCATATATCTAAATCTTGGCAAGAGACTTGAAATCATTATTAAAGTGTAATTATATTTAAAAATAACTATTAAAGTATGTTATTTGAGAAACTTAAAATATACAACACCAAAGAGAAGCTTCTAGAGAGATTGAAAGAAATTAAGAAGGAGGAGGAGATGAAAAAAAATACACCAATGAAAGAAAAAGTGAAAAGAACTTGTAAGTAACATTTGGAGTCGATAATATAGTTTCAACATCTTAATCTTAGAGAACAACCTTAAATAGTTTAAATAGATTGTCAACATCCCCTAAAGTTCAATGTATTTTGGATATTGAAAAAATCAAAATGCCTCTTACTTTTGAAAGATATTAAAATGTAACAAGAATGACTGAAATACCAATAAGATAATAGTTTAAATATTATTATTAAATAATAGATTATCAACTCCATAGCCACCTTAAAAGAGTATTCTTGAAAGATTAAATGAACAAGAAGAAGAGAAAATTATTAGAGAATTGATTGATAATTATAAACCAGAATTGTATGATGATATGATGGAAAATGATTAGTAAGAAATTGAAAGACAAAATGATGAAGCACATACAAATTCTATGAAACAGTTTTCATATCAAGATTATAGTCCATAAAGAATGAATATGATCAAAAAGCACCAACATCATCATCATAAATCAAACCCTTAGCATCTTAAAAACAATCAAAGATATGATGAATAGAAATAACTTTATTTATAACAATTAGAATATAAAGGCGATATTAATTAGGAATTCAATACAGACAGGGGTAAATATTTAAGGAAATTTCGATTAGCTAAGTAATCAATAGACTCTATTAAATTAGTAAGAATCTAAACAAGGTATCTCAAGAAGATTTCAGAAAAACTATGAAACAATTTAATAAATTAGAAGATTATGCTCAATTTTATAAATAAACGCCCAATTTATACATGCAATTAAATAAAAGCTCTCATCATTAATAAATTTTTTAAAGTGGTCTAGGATTGGTGTAGTAATGTAACCACATTCAAATTGCTAATGCTCAAGCATAAATTAGATCTCCTTAACAAGTAAAAGTATTTTCTGACGCTCTTAAGACTTAATAATGCAAGACAATCACACATTTAAAGTTAAATCATAATAAACTCAACTCATTAAAGTATCAATATTTATTATTTCCGATAGAATACAATAATTAACTAAATCATTTCCATAACATTTATAAGAATTAGATTTAATGAATAATGGATTAGATTCAAAATCTTGTTTACTACTATCAAAATATATCTAAAAATCATAAATTAAAAAAGTTAATTTAGAAAATAATAGAATCGGTGATATAGGAAGTAATGCATTATGTCAAGCAGTGTAAGATCACGATTATTTATTATACTTAAATTTATCAAAAAACAATTTAACAGAACATTGTTGTATTGAACTCTCTAATTATATTAAAAAAACACAAGTTCTATTTGAATTATATCTTCATTTTAATTCAATAAATAGTGTTGGCGCTATTAATATCTGGAAAGCATTATATAAAAACTCAAGCGTAAAAGTCTTTGACATCTCTTACAATAGAACAGCCTCTTTAGAATGTTCATAATAAATGGCTAAAGTAATCATTAAATAATACCCAGAATTGATGCATATTGATATCTCATATAATGGATTTAACGAGGAATAATCTATTGAAATTAAAAAAGCATTAGATTAAAATTAGAATATTTATGGATTTCATTATTAAGGAAATTGTCCAAAATATTCAGTTGATTCTACTGGACACTTAAGAGATAGAATTTAAGAAGCTATTGAAATTTAAAGAAAGATAGAAGAATGTAAAAAGAATCCATAAACAACATTAAAATTAGTTGATGATAATTAAAGTCCTGAAACCCTCATATAAGAACAATAATAACATTAAAAATATTAATAAAAAAGAATAAAAGATTTATAAACAGATTATGAATTGTATAGAAATTTTAGATTTCGAAGAATTTAAGGAATGAAACCAATTAAATAAAATTATGACACGGATAGTGAATTGGATGCGTGTTGGATTTGTGATGGTTGGCAAGAAGTAAAATTTACATGGACACCTGGTAAATCTGGTGGAATGAATAATGATCCTATATTTGTACATATGAACTTTGAGAATTACAAACCTGTTTTAATGACACTTCATAATGGAGAATATTATGCATATAAAATGTGTCCTCCGAATTATAGAGTTACATATTTTTTTAGCAATCCTGTACTTGGAATATAAACTACAGCTAAAAACTAGTTAATTACTTAAACTCCTCAAGATGATCCTTTATACTCTACTAAATAATCTTTTTTGTATAACGGTGATATCCTTATTGAGGGAAATAAAATGGGTTTTGTCAATGAACTATTTACTGAAGACAAATAATCAATTATGGATAGATATTTTGCTAAAATTTTTAGTAAGCCAAGAGAAGAAGAAAAAACTTTTGATTTAACTTAATTTTTAACCAAAACAGAGAAATTTTGGAGTTATGAAATTTCTATTTTTAAAAACTATTAACCTGATAATGATGAATTAATTGATGAATGTTTTGAATATGACTATGGCAGCTCTAAAATTAATAAAATTATTAAAGATCCAATAGAATATAATGAAGTTAAAGAGATAATGAGAGAATATTATCCTTTCATTTTTGCAGCTTATAAATTTTTAGCATCAACTCTAATTGGAGCAACTATTCCTTGTATTTCATCAAATGCCTTTTCTGATTTTATATCCTCCACATAAGTTATTTCAGAAAAATTTAGATCTGGTGATATTGATTTAAACTTTATAGCAACTTCGAATGTTAAAGATATAAATTATCCTAATGTTTATGAAAAAGCTTTAGTTAGATATTAACTCATGGAAGTTCTTGTAAGAATTGCCATTGATAAATATTTAAGAACTTAAATTTGTAAATCTATTAAGGAAAGTTTGAGGAAGATGTTTGAAGAAGATGGAATCAAATTAAAACTTTAAGAAATAGATCGTAGCTAAGATTGGAGAGATATGAGATATTGGAATGAATAGTGTGACATTTTATTAAGTAATTCATATAATTAAATATTCTATAGAGGATAGGTTGCCAATGTTAAAGTTGCTTTTCAAATTTACATCTAAACTAAATGCCAAATAAAAGTATTATAAACACATATGGCTTCAATTCAAAGATTTTAGAGATTTATTAAACAAATGTGATTTATATTGTGATATTTTTGTTGAAAGGGATGCTTATCTTGCTTATTTGCTCGCTATGCAAACATCAGTTGATGAACTTTATTTGCTTAAACATTTCTAAATGGAATTTTATGAATTTTTAGAAACTCTGGCTAGATGTGCTGAAAAACTATCCCTTATAAGAACAAATGATTAAATGACTATTGATGATAGAAGACAATAACCATTATTTAAGAAATTAGATGCACTTACATATCTCATTTACATTAGATTAGGAGAAATTATTAAAGCATAATTTCGCGAATCTGATGATCTTTCTGATTTTGATAAATGCATGTAAAAGAATTATGGACAACCCCCGAAATAACCAAGCCCAGATGAAGATGAATAAAGCGTTGAAAAAATTACACCCTAATAAGAAGAAAAAATATTAGAAGAACAACTCAAAACCATCGTTGTTCAACCTATCATTACTATGGTAAAATTTTATTTATATCAAGTCTCAACCTAACAAAAAATCAACTGGAATGACTTTCTTATAGGTTATTAAATAAGCACAATAATAGAAATAATTAAAAAATACATTTAATCTAACTAATGTTGTATAATATTTTAGGAATAAAGAAGAAGAGTAACAATTAAAATGATTATAATTTTTGATTAATATAAAGATAATTAATCTTATTTATTAAATTATAATTGTTATGTATATTAAATATTATTTATTTTAAAATATAGATATTCTATAAACAAAATCATTCATTATTTTAAGAAAACTTTTGTAATTTATTTTCCTATTTAAATATCAACCTTAGTTATCTTAAGCAATAATTAACTTTTTAGGTCTAAGGGATTTTTTATTGTGCAATGAGGTACCATATCAATTTTCTAATATTACTTATCAAATATAAGAATTGATTCTAAGACAATGTTCATTAACTATTTAATTTTTTCTTTGTTTATATCAACTTCTAAAACAAAGTACTCTTTCTTAGTAATTTCGTTACGATAAATTTTCATTTCATTATCAAGAGTACAAGTGAATGATTAAAAGAGTTCAAGATCATTTTGTATCGAATCTATAAAGTCTTTGATTTAATGGTAATTTAATTAAAAATTTAGGCTCAAACTAATGTGAAACTCTTGCGATTATTTAAATTAAGGCAATTATGAAGTAATATCGATTTTACAAAATGATGGATAAAACCCACTCATATGACTTCTATTTTTAATTTTAACAACTTTGTTGCTGCTTTCATCATCAGAATAATCAACTAATTTAAACATTTATTTTAAATTTAGTATAAATATTATTTCTAATATATTAAATCCTTCTAAAGAATTTGTTTATTTATGCATATATAAAAGATGTTAGTTTTTATTGTCATAAATTATTCCATGAATATTTATAGCCTCAAGTACAGGATTAGGATTGAAATGATTAGATTCAAACCAAATTATGCATACTTTAATTTTTTTAAAACTTTAGACTTTAAACAATATTACCTAAATCTAGTAATTATAATATCACTTCAAATTTAATAGATTTTTTTTGCTTCTGTAAATATTTATGAAGTATAAGCGTACAATAAAGTAAATTCTCATCATAAAAGAGAAAAAAAAAGTGTATAATTAAAAAGAAAGAAATAATCTCAAACGAGATTATTAAAGGAAAATTATATGTTAGTTTGAATAGTTACTATAATTATTAAATATTATAACCAATATTTAAATATAATAAAATAAATATTAATATTGAAAGTATTTGTTTGTAGTTTAATTATGAATTTAAATAATTTATGATACAATATAGAATCAACAAAAAATGTTTTAGCTTAATGAAATTAAAAGGTTACATAATTAACTTCATTTGATAAATATGTTTTGGATAATGATGATATTATTGATGAATACCATATAAAGTTTATTCCTAGTCTATAACTTTGATGCTAGTCTAGCAAATAATGATGGTATTAATTCTGATTTATTTTAAGGCTGGATTATAAATAATGGATTTGGCTCAGTATTTACAACATGCAATTCTTAAAACATTTTTGGAGGAGCCAATAGTTTTGGAGTAGATACTTCAATTACTAGATTTTTCGGGAATTTAGAGGCACACTATGAGATGTAAATAGAGTTAGAATTCTGGAGGTAATATTGATTATAACAAAGGATTGATTAATGGGTTTTCGATTAATTAAGGATATCGGTTGATAATGATGTTTAATTTTAATAAAGATATAGATAATTGGGAACAAGCCCTGATTATTGCGGGATAGGAGGCTATGATGATTAATATGAATTATTATAATTTAAGTTTGCTCATAAAAGGAAAACCGCTTGGATCTATATTGATGTATCATACAATGCTGACCTTAATGTATTTGAAATATGATTTATTAGTAATCTTGGGGTATTAGAACTTTGAGATTAAGTATAGAGAAATGTCCTTATGGATGTGATATTTGTTCTGGCAACGACTATCCTTAGTGTTTGAGGTGGCACTTCCTAGAATCCTTTTTTTCTTAGTAATTAATCTTAGGATTAGAGTAATGGGATGGAGAAGGATTTTCAATTTCATAGTAGCAATAAATTCAATGTGCTAATTGTGAATATAAAAAAGGAATGAAATTTCACAGATAAATAGGTTTAAATAAAAATTTGGATATGCGTATAAGAATTTTGAGACAAAATATTAACAATATAAAATTTTATTTGGCAGGAGTCTTACATTCTATTATTTATTATTAGGATAGACTTATAGAATTAGAAATAGGAGGAAAAAATTAAGCAATAAGTCAATTAAGTTTAGAAGCAATTTAATAAGAATTAATAATAAGGGATATTGAAATATATTTTGCTGAATCCGAGAACTATGATACACTTCCATTTCATCCTGGCTGCATATAATTTGTAGGATAGTTGTGCATTTTATGTGATGAGGGTTGGATTTACATCGAATTATAACAAGTATGTGAGCCATTTTGCGGAGATCGAATCATATAAAATTAGGAAGAATGCGATGACGGAAATTCGATGCCATTTGATGGATGCTTCTAATGCAAATTTTAATGTGAAGAAAATTGTAAAATATGCAATTTTGGAATCTGTTCTATGTGTAAAGAAGAATTTCAACTAGATGATCAAAATATTTGTTAACCAATCTGTGGAGATTCAATAATAATGCCTTATTCAAATGAAAGTTGTGACGATGGAAATTTCATTTAGCAAGATGGATGTTTTAATTGTAAAATTGAATGTTAAGAATTATGCTTGGATTGTTACCATGAAATTTGTCTGACTTGTAAATTAGGTTTTACTTTAAATAATGGATTATGTGTGCCTTATTGTGGGGATGGAATCATTATGTAAGATGAAGAATGCGATGACGGTAATTTAAACCCATTTGATGGATGCTTTGAATGCAAATATTAATGCATTGAAGGTTGCAACATTTGTTAAGAAGGAGAATGTATTTTGAGATGCAACTAGGGATATATGTTTGATATTGATAAATGTATCTCAATTTGTGGAGATAATATCATTACAATTGATGAAGAATGCGATGATGCAAATTTAATTCCATTTGATGGATGTCATCATTGTAAATACTCTTGCCCTTTAAATTGTCGAATTTGTTTTTCAGGACAATGTGTACAATGTGATGACCAATATGAATTAATAGAATTTCAATAATGCTAGTTAATTACTTAAAATAAATATTTTGAATGTGATGATTAAAATCAATACCCAAATGATGGTTGCTACAACTTTTAAATTGAAAATAATTTCGTGTGCTAAACCATCTCTCAATATAGCGAATGCGCTTATTCTAAACCTCCTGAAATGATTTTAACATACCTTATTCTTGACGCAAATATCTAATATGTCAAAATATAATTTAATCAAGAAGTCAAGACAGCTTCATCCATATTATTATCATAAACAATTAGAACTTCAATTTTAAAAGTTTCACCAGAAAATTATCATTTAGAATTGCAAATAGTTTATGATACATCTACTTAAATTGCATATGTTGAATATATTCTAGCCATAGAGATACTATAATTATTAGAGGAAAAACCTATTCTAGAAATTACATTAAATTAAAAAATAGTTAACATTTATGAGATTGCAGCTAATTAAAATTCGTATTATTTAACTTTAAAATACCCTACTTATTTAAATGATGAGTAAAATTAATACGCAAAAATGCTACAAAAAATAGGTAAATCTGTACTTTATTCTCTCGGAGCATTAGGCCTATTATCAATTTTCTTAGGATCATCAGCTATATTTTTGGATATTCTTAATCTTCTTTAATATTATCAATATCTTAGGTACATTAACTTATAATTTCCTGAAAATCTTATGCTCTTTTTTGAGATTAGCGATTTAATATCAATATAGCCTTTATTAGATATTATTCATTTTTAAGATTTACTGAATTTATTTTCGATTAGCTAATCCTTTTAAAAATCATACGAGAAATTTGAATTTTATGGATTGAATGCTGATCTTATTTAAAATGTCTAAGCCTAAATATTCCAATTATCATTAGTAAGTTTACTCCTTATCCTATCATAGAATTAATTTAAAAAACTCATTTATTTCAAAATTTTCACTTTATCATTTTATGATAAAATATCTTGGATATATTAATTCAATAAACGATTGGCGATTTAATTTTATCAATCATTTTATCGTATAACAAAAAATATATTTTTTTTGAAAAATTTATTGTCATATCATGGTTTTAGATAGATGTTTATTATCAATGCATGGGATTTAATATTCAAAGCCTTGTTATTTTTATAATCAAGTAAGGTTTAGTAAATAAGAGATTTCATTCAAATTATATTAGCATCACTTATCCTTTTTGGTTACCTATAAATTATTATCAGCTCTTGTAAACAATCCTAAAATAAGTAAAAGAATTTATTAAATCTTTTATTTTAAGATAGATTTGAAATATACAATCTTCTGAGAATCAGTTATTTTTTTACTATTTTAATTTTTTGTCAAAAATAGCAAATTATCTAGAATTTATTGATTTCCTAATCTAGTCTATTCTCTTTTTCAATTATATTTTATTATCGAAATACATTTAAGATAACAAATTTAATTGCAAGTTTAGCGATGGAAGCTTCTGTATTTATTTTTACATTAACTTCAATTATTTATATTCAAGACATTAGAAATTATGTTGGTGAAAATCTAAGAATTAAATTTGGCTGGTTTCACATAATTATACTTTCAATTGGTATAATTTTATAATTTGGAATGATTGCATATGAAAAAGTTAAAAATTCTTATAATTAATCAAAATTAAAACAATAATAATAATAGTAATAATTTAGCTCTCATATAATTTTTGAAGAAGCTAACAACCGTATTGTAATTTAATAATGAAGATAATGTATTTTTTAATTAAAAATATTTAAAAAAAAATCAAAATAATAATTAACTTTTTTTATGATATTCATATTTCTACGTATTGCCTTACTTGAATTTGACAAGAAATAAAATCCCATGTAATTAAAAATTCTCCATCTTCACTTGCTATTCCATATAATATTTAATTTCCAAAATTAATAGATTACTATAGGGTAAACTTATTATTATCTTGCAATCTTACAATATGAACATAATATCCATTCTTACTTACAAGTAAACTTTTTGCTTTTATATACTATTAAGGAAATAAGGATTAGTTCTCGTTTCCAAAAATAAGATTTAACTCTGATTTCTTAACAATTTTATCATTCTCAATTTCGTAAACATGCATCTATTCTTTATTGATAGGTTAGAAAGTAAATAAGGCATTATTAATAAAACATAATCGAAGTCCGTAGGACTCTAAAACAATCTTCTATTTTACAAACCATTTTCTGTCTTATTCAGAAATTTCTAATAAGAGTAGTGACTTGTCATCACTACATGAAATTAATCTATCTTCTTATTCATTAAGACTCAATGCTAATACTATTTTTGAATGTTCACTAATGGTTTAGCCACAATACCATTCTTATGATTTGTGCCAAACTTTAATTTTCATATCGTCACTGCCTGATATAATAAGATCTTCGGCATTATTACATAAGACACATCTAACCACATTAAGATGACCTTCTAATTTTTATCTGCATATAAAAAAGTTATTTTCATTAATGAGCCATATTATAATTTAATTATTTCCACAAGATATTAATGATTTTGATTTCTTCATAAAGCTTAAACAAAAAATCAAATTTGCATGTTCTACTAACTCTTGAAGAAAATTAAGCTTAAAGTCCTTGAACTCGTATATTTTGATACTCTTATTACATGCTACAGCTAAGATATTAAGCTATTAATCAAATGCTAGTGCATAACAAGCTTCTTTTTGCTTTATTGAAGATTCTTGTATCAATTTATAGGTGAACTATTTTTATTAATTTTAAGACATTTCTTTTTCTAAATTTCTTTGATCTCCATAAATTTCAAAATTATTTCCAAAAATATTTTACTTTATTTCTAAAGTATTTTAATTTATTTGAGTTTTCTTTTGAGAAGTTTATTCTTAATTACCAAATAATTTCATATCTTAATAATTTTGTTGTTATCTAAATTCCTATTTGACTGAAGTGGGGTTCTCTAATATTAGTGTCATTTTATTTGCATATACTTAAATATAATTGTTTAAACTACGAAATGTCTATTTAAGAAGCAAAATTATATTTTCATCTTAATTGTTGCATAAAGTATCATAAAAATATAATGAGTTTATTTCTTAAGATACTGTTATTAATTCTTCTTTTGACATTATTGACCATGGTTTTTGTAGTTTAAACTTTTGGTTAATAATCTTTTAAATACAATTATCCTACATTTAATCTAATTTAATTCTAAATTAGCCTAAATCTTTGAATAATCTATTATAAATTAAATTAAAGAATTCTTGGAAATAAAGATTTTTGTTCATCAATAAATTGAAATTAATTTTTATTTTTTCTAAATTCTTGTTTTCTTATTATTTCCATTAGCTTTAGATCGATTTTATAGGTTAATAATTTGCTTAAGGATTGGAATCCACACATTATTAACAACCTAATCGTTTTGACGTTGTTGTTTTAGTTATTAAATCTAAAAAATTTACTTGTTATTGATGTTCATCACATAATATTTTACATATCTAGTATTCTTCATTAAAGATTTTAAATTAGAACTATGAAATATTATAAATTGTTTTTTTAATAATTTCTATGCAATCATTAGTAAAGGAAGTTTCTTTTATTATATGAAATTAATTTTCTATAGATCTTGCATTTTATAACATATCCTTGAATTCTTTATCGTAATAATCTTTAGATATATTCCATGATTGTTCTAAATTATGTATATCTACGATTTCATTTTGATTAAATTGAATTTATCTTATTTTCTGATAGGATTCTGCTAATTTACTAATTTTCATTAATATCAAATCAAATTATTCTAAATAGAAATTCTTCATATATTTAACTTTGTTTTCTATTTGATTAATATAATTTTAATTTTCCATATTCAATTCTTATATATCTTTGACTATATAATCTTATCCATCTTTGTTGAATGTTACAAATTTTAGAAATCTTTGTAATAACTCATCTCCTGAATTTTAAAATGATTAGTTAATTTCTTCCTCCTCCGTTTTATATAATTTCTAATAATCAAAATCCTAATTTTTAGGATTAAAAGTTTTTGAAGAGATCATTTTATATTAATAAATTAAAATAAATATGAAAGAGAAATTTGAGAAGATTTAAACTCTATATCCTCTAACTTCTTATTTAATTAACAATGTTTCATAATTTTAGAGAGTAATATTTAAAATAATTATACATTACCTTAGATATATCTTATAGAAGGAATTGAATAGTATATCAATATTGTATATACTTTCTAATTTCAAATTTATGAGTTTTCTACGACCAAGTTGCCTAATAATCTCCATCTTAATTTGAAGTTCCAAATATTGAACCATATCCCCCCTCTATTTACCATAAAAAATTCAAATATTATTATAATTAAAAAGATTGTTAATTTTTTTGATTATCTTTAATAATTCTAATAATATTGATAAAATTTCCATTTTAAAATAATGTGTGATTTAATTGATTTATATAAAATTGGAAAATATAAACAGCAATCCTAATCTCTACCTTTTATTTAAATTTGAGTTTTTGAATAGTCATCTAAATCATTAGAACTTTAGTAAATTTACAGATTATCACGAGGTTCTGGGGTTCTTGGTTAATAAAAAAAGGTTTCATTATTGATAGAGCATAAACGATAACCATATCCAATATTGAAAATTTTCTATTTAATCCTCTAAGTAAATAAAGTTACATTTTCTATAATTAATATTAAACAATCTCTTCCACATAATACTAATTGCTCTGGATTTAGAGAGAGACTATAAAAATTATAAGTATACTCACAAATAATCTGAATACAATTCCATTTCAAACATTTAAGTCCGTTTGACTACCAGAGACAACCAAATTTGAATTCTAATCTTTTAAATCTACACAACTTATCCATCCATTATGTCCATATAATTTTTAAATAAATTTTCGGCTATTAATTAGGGCTGATTGCCAAATAATAAGCCACTCATCTTTTGAACCTGATATTAAAAATAGGTTGTTTGGAAAGGAATTTAAAGTTGTTATTCTTGATTCATGCTTGGAAAGAATTTTCAAAAATTTCATTACTCATTCAAAAAATAATACACAATGATTCGATTATCACTTCCCAATGTAAAGAGATTTTAATTCTTATTAAAGTTCAATGAATACCTTCGTTTAATTCGTAGACTTTATTCTATTTATTCCTTACTTTACTGGCTTATTTCATAAAATGATAAAGCCTTAAGATTGGCAAAATTTTATAAATTAATCTAAATTATAATTATCAAATTCATTTAAAAAGTTTTCTTTATTGAGTATTTAATAGTAAACATTAAATATATAAATTTTTATTTGTTTCCTTAGATAACTTTCTTTTTATATAAATTAATTAATGAAGACTTTGGCTTATCTCACTAATTTATTGAATCTAATATGAAAAATTGGATGAGAAAATTTAAAAAATTAACAATAAATTTAATATGTTAGTATGTAAAAATTTTAATTTTAATAATTTGAATCATTAAATCATATCTTATCAATCTTTATCTGGCTCTCTTCCTTTATGTTAATAAGCGGATGGCTTATATTTACTAAAACATTCCTTAAATTATTTCATTTAGTTTTAGCATTCTATGACATCAATTTTTTGATCCCAAAAGTTTTAACATTACTTTGAAAATATATAAATAATTACATCAATCTAGGGGAATAGTTCTCTACATTTACGTTCTGTCTCTATATAGCCTTGTAAATTATTTACAGCTTTAGAATTCATTCTAAATTATAAATTATATTAATAGTTAAAAGAAAATAATGAATAATTTGCACATATAATTTTAAATATATTGTTGTTAAACCTAAATTTATTATAATACAATGTTATTTACTTATTCAATCAATAAAATCGAAATTTGAAAAATAAATTTTATTATAATATATACAAATTTTCAAATCCTCAATTTATTTTTAAGAACTTTTAAAAATCAAAGATTTAAAGAAATTCATAAGTTCTTTAGTATTATAAAATATATTATTAATAAATAACTTATATAAAACCCTTTAATAATTATAATCTATAAATTAAACTTAGGTTATCTATATTGTTTGAATTTGATTTTAATAATATTTAATTGTTATTTGATAAATTTCAAGAAAAGTCAGTTGAAAAATCTAAATAATAAATAATATTTTGACTTTGACTTTCTCTAAGATATAAATGGATTTTGAATATATTATTGTTTATATTAATTTAGAAATTAACAGATTTTCAATCTTGAATAGGGAGAGGTTATGTAATGTCTTCTGATTCATTTACGTTAATCATACTCTATCTAATTCTGTTGTAGTCTTCCTCAATCTTTTCACGTAAAGGCTAATGTAAGGTTTCTCTTAAAGGGAACAAAAGCATCGCACCTAAAAAGCAAATCACACCGAATGAGACCATAGGATGTATATTAAGAGTGGCGCATAAATTACTTAAAAAAGCTTATGCTATACTGCCAAATGAACCACCAGCAGATATTAAACATAAAGCTAAAGATCTCACTACAGAAGGAAATAATTCAGATACATAGATATAGCCCAAAGCCCAAACTGCACATATTAGAAATCTCATCATCTATTCACATAATAAATATAAAATACTCCTGCCAAAATGCCTTCAAAGACTCTAAATAAAATGTGCTCACTTGAGAAAAGGAAGTACAAACTCATAATTGCAACTAAAAAAAAGCCACCTATAATATTCTTTCTTCTTTTCAATTTTGTAATAAAAAAATCTTTTAATAAACATCAACAAATACCTAAAGTAACAAAAGCTAAGAGTTCAAAAAATGCAATAATGAAATTTGTTGTAAAGAAATTGAGACCTAATTAATCACTCACGAAACTAATTCCATAGTACGTAACTTTAATAGCAAAAAACATCATAACACCAGCAATAAATATGTATCTAAGGGATTTATATTTCAATAAATCCCAAATCGAATATATTCTTGAATTATTCTCTTTGGTTTATGGATTGGATGCCAATTCATTAATTGTTATTGGTTTATTTCCATTGATTTTTGCAATCTAATTAAGAATCTGAACACATTTTTTCTTGTTTTTGGTATATAAGAATTAAGGAGATTCGAATATTAATAAATTACCGAAATTCAATAGTATAGATGGAATTGCAACCGATAATGCAAGCCATCTCCACTAAGTTATAAAATAAGCCAAGCCTATAATAAAGAATTCTCCAATTGCGAAAAAGACTTAGACTCCAATGTTTTAGATTTCTCTGAATTGACCCTCTAAATAATTTTATAAATTTCTTACATGAATGTTCATTGATAAATGAATAATGTACAGTGATTGAAGGATTACCTCCAAACCCTAAGAAAAATAAACCTACTGCTATCATCTAATAGTTTATTGCAAACTAAGAAATAAATTGAATAGGATACAATAACTAAAAGAGACCCCACAGAAGTCATCGCCCAAGAAATCGACAATGATAATTTTCGACCATAATTGTCAGCAATAAATGAGAAAATTATTAATCCAGACACAGATCCAAAATATACAGTAGATTTTATTATTGATTGTAAGGTTGTATGGCAGGGCAATAAAGAGTCGAAAGCTGTATTTAATGATTCACCAACAACAAATTCTCTTCTTTATGAATCATCCTAAATTAGTAACATTAAATACACATATGTAGGATAAACATTTTTCATCTAATGAATCCGAAGTACATTAACTTAGACATTCTTCATTTTAATTACAATCTACAGAGGGTTTTATAAAAAAGAAAACAGGAGAAAACAATATCCAACTAATAATAAACATTTAGAAATCACCTAGTTATTAACCATTGCAATCCAAATATTATAAATACTCGTTTTTAATACATTCCTGACCCACCAACTTAGGTTAGTGCTTCATCATATGTCAATTATTTTGATTCGCCTTATGTTTGTTCTTGATGCACTAACATTTAATAAATGAAATACAATCAATTTATAACGATACATCATACTTAAATGAAAATTGCGTAATAGTAATCGTAATGAATTTATAAAATTAACTATTAATTACATTAAATTACAATAAATACAAAAATTTCATAATCCCTTTTATATTATATGGATATATGGAAATCTCTCATCTAAAAAAACAAAATTCTGATTTAATTTCAAAATGCAATTAGTATCATATTTCAACTCATAATACATAATATAGAAATAAGTATTAAAAAACTAAAGAAAAATCACTTATATTGATGTATTATTTATATAAATTAATATCCTATGTTCTAACCTAAAATTATGTTTTTAATATTGCTTTGAATGTTGAAATAAGCAAATTATACTTTCAAATTGCTTCAAATCCAATAATTTTATTAAATAAATATGATTAATTTTTCAAATATGCATGTTGCAATATTATTTAATTTTATGAAGTAATTACTAATAATAAAATTTATTATAAATTTTCTAACAATTAAAATAATTGAATGATCATAATTATAGATAAATTCAAATTAAAAAACACTTCCAGAAGAATAATAAATACAAATTCAAATAGAAAAATGTATATATATCCTTTAATATAATTTCATAAGTTTTATAAACCAAGAAAAAATGTATGTGACATCATGATTTCTTTTATGATGAAATTACACTTCAAAAGACACCAATATCAGGAGATTAATAATTTTATTGTTTAAAACAACAGATTAATTGAGAGGATTATTTAAAGGAGCCACATAATATTAACATAATTTTTATTAATTATTTCATAAATTTTATATTATGAATATGACCAAATTGAAGTTTCTTATGAGTAATAATACAATTTTTCACTCTTTAAATTTTGGTGTTGTTAAATTTGATATTCAGAATTAATTTATATAAATTGATTTATTTCTTATGAATCACAATTTTTCCTTTTTAGCTCAGATAAATTTATCATTAATTGATTATAATATTTATTCTTATAGTAATTATGAACCAAAGTTAAGATTTAAAAATAAAATGCAGTGATCCAGAACATAATGATTTGATAAATTTCATATGTTTTGAAGAATCTTGCAAATCAATTAGACTATTTTGCAATTAATGCCAAAAAGATGGAATTCATGAAAATCATTCTCAAAATTATTTTGAATTGCCAAAACTATTTGATTATGTTTAATAAGTAGGATAAGAATGTGACAATATACTAGTAAAATTGGAACAATCTTTAAATATAATGAATCATTCAATTTAAACCTTGATAAAAGAAATCAAGAAAAAATATCAAATACCAATTGCAGAATTAATTAAACTGAATTCTTAGCAGATTTATGAGACATTGGATGTCTTGTTTCGCTTTAAATCATATAAAACATCAATTACAATCTAAATTGAAGAAAATTTGATTAATTTCTAATAGAAGGTTGAGAGGATATCTTTAGACCTTAAATTAAATGAAAAGTTAATTTCTTTTTATTTATCTGAGTCAGATATTTAGGAATCTTAGGAATTATTTTAAAAAGGTAACAATCCACTATTATTTTAGGATATCAGTTATATTAAGAATTTGATATGTATGAAGAAGCAATAAAAATATTTGAGCAAGCATTGAGTATCAATCCTAACAATTAATTAGCAATATGGTGTAAAGGTATTTTAATAATCAAATTATTTAGCTGCAAGTTTAAGAATGCTTGGAGAATATAATAAAGCCATAATTTGGGCTGATAAAGCATTAGCATTAGATCCAAAGCATAGTCTTTCATTATATTGCAAAGGTTATTTTTAATTGATATTTTAGCTGCAAGTTTAAGGATGCTAAATAAATATCATGAGGCAATTATTTGGGCTGATAAGGCATTAGCCATAGATCCTGAAGATTGCTTTGCGTTATCCTGTAAAGGTATTTAATTATTTTAATTTAAGGTTCATCACTAAGATTAATTCAAAGATATTACGAAGCCAATTAAGTTATTAACAATTCATTAAATATTAATCCCAATCACTTTGATTCTTTAAAGGAAAAAGGTTTTATTAAGATTTTATTAAATAATAGGGGCTTGCTTACAGGATTAAAATTAATTTAAATAGGCAATATTATTTTACTAAAAAGCTCTTAAGTAAATTCCTAATGACTAATGGATCAAATCTAGATATGGTATTTAAAATTTATAATTAGATTAATGTTTGCAAGCATTAAAGAAAATTGGAAAGTGATTAATTTTATAAAATTATCTATCAATCAAATTAAAATTAGAAAATAACATTTTTCTTAATTATATTTGAGCTTGTTGACCTCTTAATTCATATGTCGCATAATTATTGAGAACGATTAAATGATTAAAGTGAAGCTTTCATCTATTTAATTAATTTAACACATGATTTAATATTCTAAATTTTTGCTAAGAGAATAATTTAAATAATATAATGATTTGAATAAAGGTAATTTAATTATAAAATCCATTGAATTTAGCATAATTATTCATTAACTTAAGTTTTTTATTGCATTAATCTAATCAAAATTACTATTAATTTAATATATAAAAAATAATTGTATTTACTTATTTTGAAATTTATTCTAAATATATTGTTCATTTTTATTTATATTAGCTTCTATTAACAGATGTAATCCATATACTACATACTAATTTGTAATGGTTATTTTGTAAAAAGTATTTAGAAAAACTAATAATTTATTAGGTATTACTGTTTTTTTTCACATATATATATATTACCTAGTGTAATTAATCAATAAATATATATACAATAGCTGCCTTCATTAGTAATTCAAACCGATTTAATTGTTTTCGATTAATATATAAGAAGATCTTGATGTTTTCAACTTTAGTAATCATTCTTAAAATTATAATATATCATGCATTTTTATGGAAATAAAGAACTTTTTTTTATTTTCAAAGTTAACTTTTTAATAATCCTTTTTTTAATCAATATCTAAATTTACCATTCTTAATTTTAATCATTAATCACTTATATAAAAATAGTTAAAATTTTAATTACTCTTAAATAAATTTGTGATAAATTTATAATGTCACTTGAATTATATCAAGTCATTGATCTCGCTTCTTTATCTATAGACAAGATTTAATCGTTATTTATTATTGTTAGAATCATGGATCGCTGGAGACTAATTTAATTAATTAAATTATTTCATTCTAAATACATCTGATATTGGATGAATGACATCTAGATCTTATTGCGATGCATTATTAATTGCTGAATGGATAAGATTTTGTTGGAATTTCATTTTCCATTCACTTTGTGTTATATAAAAAATATTAGCTTAGTTTTTTTTGATCTAAAATTCACTTGAGATTTTATTGAGCAATAAAATTCATCAGTTAATTAAGTTTATCAATCTAGCTGTCTAAAGTAATATATAATAGTTTGTTTTGAGTAAACTTGTTTTTAATTTTAAGGGTTTTAAAATAACTTCTTATATCAATAATCCAATTGTATTTAAGCTTTAATAGTCTTTTAAAATTTGAAAATCATAAGAATAATATTATATATTAATTTTTGTTTAAGATTAAGTATTAAATTATATAATACATAATTTATATAATTAAATAATATATAATTCTTTCTCCAAGTACAATTAATTAATGCTTTAACTATTTGAAGAAATCTTTATTAGGGTAGAGTCTAAAAGATAATCAAAAGTATTCAAGAATGATAAGGTTATCAGTTCTTAATAATGAAAGCAATAATTGTTGTTTCTTATATTAATATTATCGATAAATTAA